>WEIU01008367.1:153147-202312 GCA_013389925.1 Aegithalos caudatus
CCCGCCGCGCTCCGGGCTGCGCACAGCGCTCCCGTCCGCAGCCCCGTTCGCGCTCCTGGCGCTCGGTTGCCTGGTCCTGTTCACAGCTCGGTTGGGTCTCCGGGTGCTTGGCAGCCCTGTCCCGTTCGCAGCCCCGTTCGCGCTCCCGCTGCTGCGCAGCCCGGTCCCTTTCCCGCTCCGGTTCGCAGTCCCGGGGGTGCACGGACAGATCCCGTTCCCATCCCCGTTTGCGCTCCCGGAGATTCACAGCCCGGTCCCGTTCGCAGCCCGGTTGGAACTCCGGTGCTTCAAACTCCGCTCGCAGCCCCGCTCGCACTCCCGGTCCCTTTCACAGTCCCGTTTGGAAGCAGAGCTCTTTGCATCTCAGCGCGGGGTCCCCGTGCTTTGTACCCGTCCCGTTCTCAGCCCGGTGCGGGCTCCCGGCGCCCCGCAGCCGGCTCGGGGCTCCCGGGGCTCGGGGAGTGGGGCGACCCCGAGCTGCAGGAACCTGGGGCGGGGGGTGCAGAGGGTCCCACGCCACTCGCTGCCGTGGTTTTCCTCCGGTTTACACTTGCCCGGTGCAAATGCCCGAAGGACCGGAGAAAAGACCGCGTTCGGTGCGAGCTCCGGAGCGCGGAGTCGGGAGCAGAGAGAAGTCTCGGTCCCACCGGGGCTGCGGCGCGGGCTGCGCGGTGACACCTTGACAGAAGCTCTTCGGACGGCGGCTTTCCTTGACCCCGAACTAGACCCTGATTCTGGTCCCAGTTCCTGTCCCGGTCCCGATCCCGGTTCCGATCCCGGTGCCGCTGCAGCGCCGGTTCTTCCCGCTAGGGGACGGGCGAGAGTCCGGCCGGCGGCAGCGCGGGCAGGGAATGGGAATAATGGGAATGGGAATGGGCATGAGGATGGGGATGGGGATGGGGATGGGGATGGGGATGGGGACGGGAACGGGAGTGGTGCTGTACTGGGAGAACTGGGAATGGTCAGCCTGGGGAATAGAAGGCTCCCCAGAGACCTTAGAGGCCCTTCCAGCATAAAGGTGCTCCAAGAGAGCTGGAGAGGGACTTTGAACAAGGGCTGGAGTGACAGGACAAGGGGGAATGGCTTCACAGGTGGCAGAATTAGATAGGATATTCAGAAGAAATTCTTCCCTCTGAGGGTGGTGAGGCACTGGAATAGGTTGCCCAGAGTGGCTGTACCCATCTCTGGAAGTGTCCAAGGCAGGACAGGACTTGGAGCAACCTGGTCTAGTGAAAAGTGTCCCTGCCCATGGCAGGGGGTGGTACAAGATAAGCTTTAAGGTCCCTTCCAAACCAGTTCTATGATAAAAATACAGTACAATACAATACAATGCAATACATTTTAAAAACCTGCACCACCACCACCAACAAAAAAATCCCCACAAAAAAACAAAAAAAAAAAGAAAAAAAAAAGAAAAAAAAAGAAAAAAACAAACTTAGCAGAAGGTGATGCTTTAATAAGGTTTGGGGCAGCAGAAGCCTCACCTATGACATGGAGAGGGACCTCAGGGACAGCCAGAATACACAGACTGGGGGTAGAGCAGTGCCTTTCATCAGCACAGCTTGGGAAATGGACGGTGCTGAGCTTCTCATCTCCCCTGAGCGTGGTGTCACCCTTGGATATTAATTGAAACACTCTCGGAAGGCTTACAGAGGGATTGTGGTTGTCTGTGATTGTCTGGAAGGGAGCAGCAACTTAAAGAGCCCTGTACAGCCCCGTCCCTGCCCGCAGGGAAACATCCTGCCCGGAGGCACAAGGACACTTGGAGGAGAGAAAGTGGGACAGTTTCCTGTGTTTATTCATCTGTGTGCAAGACAGCGAAGAAGTTTAATAGCTGAACACAAAGCCCAAATGCATCACCCCAAATAACAAAAAGATCGTTTAATTGAAGCGGTTGATGGAAAACAACAGGGGGAATGGGAAGTGGCAACCTCTGGAGGACAGACAAATCGAATATCTCGATCAGCATTTATTGTTGGCCGTACAACTATTAATAGAGTCAGGAACAGGTAAAAATAGCCTGCTTGAAACCTGCTCCTGGCTGACAGGAAAAAAAATCCATTTGCTCCTTCTGAACAATTCTTTGGGCAGAACATGCCAGGAGACAAATGTGCACTGGGATCCTGTGGGCTTGGTGGAGTGGGACCAGAGCCAGCGACCCCCTGACAGCAAGGACAGGATGTCAGGGACCTGGGGTGGGTGGAGGAGAGCTGGTGGTGCTGAGAGCTCCCAGAGAAGAAGATGTGAGAACTGCCTGTGCCACCCAGCTCCTCGTGGAGTCACGCAGAGCCCGAGCAGGGAGCATTACACAGCATTAGCTGAGTCCTCTCAGGCTCATCTAGAAACTCATCTCCTGTAGGAGCAAAGCACATTTGCTGGGAGCCACTGCCAGTGATTGATGATAAAGGATCCACCTCGTTGTAAGGCAAAGCCTTCCCACGTTATGACTCTTTTACAAATCACCACCTATTTCTGACCTGACTGCAAATAGCCCGAGGCTGAAGCAGGGACAGGTAAAAGGGCATTTCCCCCATGGCTGCCAGAGTTTGCCCCTGCTATTTGTGGAATGTTTTGCTCCTTGCCTGGTTTTGGAGGATAGAATCTCTTTCATGCAGCAGCTCAGCAGAGCCAGAGCCGCAGGCAGGATGCTCTGCACGAACCCCAGCGACACCTTTAATGGAATCACCTTCAGCACAGATCAATCCTTGTTTCCTTGCTATTTCACTCCCTCTTTTCACCCTCCTCGGTTTACCAGCCACCTGCCAGCCAGCAAAACCCACCCCGTGTCCGCAAGCAAGTGGCTGTGGAAAGGAAATTCCGCGAAAGTCACACAAACATCCCGGCGACAGAACATGCAGCTCCCCAGGGCCTGGCTTGGACGAACTGTGCAGCAGCAAAAAACAGAGCTCACAGCAGCAGCACCACGGCAAAAAATGTAGGAAGCAAAATGTTCCAGGAAGCAGGAGCGGCACCGGGGTGCCCAGCACAGGGACAGGCGAGCGGGGGATACTCGGAAAAGGACAATTACATCAGAACATGAGTTTGGTTTCTGAGTGTGCTGCGGAGCTGGGAAGGATCATCCCCCCGGGGCCGGGCTGGCCTCGGTTCACGGCCGGGTCCTGCGGGTCCGAGCAGTGAGACAGGACTGGGAGAGACATTTGTGTTGTTCCCACCTGGCACATGCAGATCCTGCAGCTGTCCCAGGCCACGGAGAGGGGCACATCCCACACGAGCTCCTTATCATCCCTGTTAAGATGCTTCACATCCTACCGAGGGCTCATCCCCTGGGCAGCAGCACGCAGCATTCCCAGGCTCTGGAGCAACCACGCACATGGAGCCAAGCCTAGCTCTTCTGGCTCCCCAATTCCTGCTTTTCTCCCCCAGGACTATTCTTTGGACAGGGCCCCTCTCCCTGGGGGCTGTACAGCAAGTTGGTGTCCAGCTCCTTACCCTGCTTCTGAAGAACCAGCGTGGGCTGTGCATTTCCCAGCAGCTTCTGGGATTGTGGGAGCCCAAATCCTGCCCTGGCTGCTCCCCTGGCGAGGGAGAAGCAGTGAATGGCCAGAGGAAGAGGGGAGCAGCTGGGTAGGGAAGGGAAGGGAGACTTTAGCCATAATTCTTGCTTGTCCCCCTGAGGAAAAGCATCTGATTAAATCAAGATGCAGCATCCATGGTTGCTATTCATTCCCTATATTATTAGCTTGTCTCATTTTATTAAATCTCTTTAAGGCTTTTCAGAAGAAGCACGTAATTCCCAAAATATAATTTTTCCCAGATGAGATATGATGCAGAAGCTGCTCCTTCTCTGGGGACCCGGGTGGGGGGGGGGGNTTTATTTGTTTCCCTCCCCCACCCCCTGCTTCTCTAGCAACACTTTTCATGTCTCTTGATTCCTTTTAGCATTGGGATTTGATTAACAGAGAATCTGGAAGCCTGAGATGTCTCAAATCCCCAGTTCCTGGAGTTATCCAGGCAAGGAGTGGCAAGAGGTCCCTCGAGACACCATCCCTGTGCTCAGCATGATGCAGCTCCGAGCCAGGAGCACCCTGGAAATCTCCTGCTCCCCGTTCCCATCTCCTTTCATCCCATCCTCTTGCCCACAGGTCATGCAACGTCCTGCCAGCATGAACAAAGGTGTCTCCACATCCTGGATGTGTCCCCAAATTCCAGCACCTTCTGCTGCTTTCCAAAGAGCCGAGTTTCCTTCAGCTTCACTGGGATTAGAGAGAAATGTCACCTGTAAGCAGAGATAGTCAGGAACTGGGCTTGGAATACAAGGCACAGGGGAGAGGGAGGCTTGGTGACCCCAGTGGATGCATTGCTGCAGATTTCAGGAAGGTTCCCATGGAAATAGCGATGGCTGGCAGGGTTGGCAGGACAGAAATTAAAGCCCAGGAGGAGGCAGGGAGCTGGGTGGGCAGTGCCAGCAGGAGCTGGCAGAGGGAGGGGTAGCAGTGCCAAGGAGCCTGGAGATGTTTCCTGTCAGGTCCCACATCTGCTCCTGTGGGTCTGGAGGGGCCGAGGCCAGCGCAGAGGTGGAGAGCTTGGGATCTGGGGGAGCTGATAGGGGCAAAGGCTGAGCCAGTGGCCAAATCCAGGACCCTCGAGGTTCCCATCCCAGCAGGCAGAGCCTGGCCCCGACATCATCCCAGGACTCTGGCAGCTCTGAGCCCTCCTGTGACCCTGACTGGGAAAGGAGCTGTGCTCCGTAAACAGCTCCTCCCGAGGAAAACGCAACATGGAAAAAAGCAGCACATTCCTACCATTTTTTTCCTTTGAAACAGGATCCAAGGAGGATATGGCTCACCGGGCTGTCTCGGGGCAGCTTTTGAGTGTCAAAATTAAAGAAAACAGCCTGGTAACTTGTCCTCTGCCTCATGGCAGGAGCTCCGTGCGTAAGGACCCCCAGAGTGAGGGTGGAAATGGGCTGGGTTGGGGTGGATGGAATCTTCTCCACCCTGTCCCTGACAGGGGTGATGCCAGGGGCAGGGGGACAGTGGGTATGGGGTGCTGCTGCTGCTGCTCTCTCAGCACTGGGGAAATTTCAAAGATTTCCATGGACACCAGTGAGTTGGGAACTGCCTGTATCCCAGATCCCTGAGCTTGGACCTGCCAGCAAAGCCCATGCAGCTCAGCCCTGGGATCCCCATCCTACCCCAGGCATTTGTTTGGGCTCCAGCACTGGGGGTTTCCCACATGGAAATAATTTCCCACCAGGGTGTTCTCCCCATTGCTTTGTGAGCATTTAAAGTCTAGATTGTTTTCCTGACACAACAGACTTGTTTATTCCCCTGCAAAGATAAATTCTGTCATGTCCCCTGTCCACCTTCCCTGGATTTAGGGATCCCCAATAAAGCAGTGCCCAAACTTCCCCCAAAACTCAAAGTCCATCTTTGCTTTTACAACAAATCCCAACCACTGGCAAAAAACCCAAGGTTCTGCCTCAGCGTTGGGATGGCTTTGGGAGCCCTGAGCCCCTCATTTCTTTCCATCTTCCCAAACATCCAAAGTGCAGACTCAGCAAGCAGGAGCTGGGCGGGAATGGCGAATTCCCAGTGCTGCCAGGGCCGCACGTGCTGCCCCGATTGCGCCACGTGTTTATTCCGTGTTTATTCTGTGTTTGTTTGCCACGTAAGGGCCAGCGGCCGTCCCTGGGGCAAGGCAGGGCAGCTTCCCTGGGCGAAAGCAAACAGGGTTACAGGAGGTCACAATGGAGGGAAGGGCCTTTGGGAATGTGTCCCATTTCCTGGATGTCACCACCATCAGGGAAAGGACCCCAGGATGCAGCCTCCACTTCCCAAAGTGTTCCTGGATGAAGCCTCCTGTGAGTGCGGAGCTGGCCCCGCATCCCCGTTGCTGGGGGTGTTTATTGTGCAGGTGATCCTCTCATCCCAAGGAATTAACACGTGCAGGGAAGGGAGATGTGTGTAGAGGAGCCACGTAAGCAAACAGGCAGAGGAAATCTCCATGAGGGTGGGCACAGAGGTTGTCTGGTGGGATGGGGGGACCTGAGGCAGCACAGAGTGATGACCTTGGTGACCCAGCTGTCCCTGCCAGGTAGGAGTTGAGATTTAACTAGTTTCTCCTTTCATGGTGTTTGCTCTGGAGAATAATCCCAAACTTCAAAGGAAGTGTTATCTGTGGCGTCAGCACACAGCATCACGTGAAGCATTTCCCAAGGCTGCAAACAACCCCACTGCCAAGCTCCAGTGGGCCCAGAAAGCCCCATGCTGGATTTTGAAGGCATGAAGGTATGAAAATGGCCTCATGACCTCATTTCCAGGGACCCCATTTGATCCTGGATGTCTCTGCAAGAGCTGGATGCTCCTGCCTGTGCTGCTGCAGAGCTGGGGCTGCACCCAGCTGGTCCTGGGGGGTCCCACAGTGCAGGTCCCTCCTTTGGAAGCAGCAGGACTCACGTTCTGACCCTGGCCACGAGATCCATCCCTGCATCCATGCAGGATTGTCCCAGCTGCAGCTAGGGAAAGGGGAAATAGCTGCAACACCACCAGTGCTTCGTGTTCAGCCTGGAGGTTTCACCCCCTCTCTGTGTAATCTCAAATTCATGGAAATATTAGGCAATTGGAGTGGAATAATTTTTTTTTTTTTTCATTATAACCAAGGAAAGTCCCCATACCCCTTGTTAAATACCATAAAAGAACATAAATAATGTGTTTCCCTCCCTGCAGCCCTGGGGAGCAGCACAGCAACACCTGGGACTGGTCCTGGCCAAGGCCACCCCTACCCCAGGGGAAAGGTGGGCCATGAGATGTGCTGGAACATCAACTTCCAGCTCCTCACCTTCCCTCTTCAGGGAAGAGAGCAGATGCCTCTAAAACACCAAACTCCAACTTTATGGCAGCCAGAACCAGTTCTGTGAAGGCAGAGATGTTTAATCCGTGCTGACTGCTGCAGGAAGAGCTACTAAAATCAGGGATGTGTCTGGCATAGCCCCAGAAAAAAAAACCCTTGTGCAATGCAAAGCTGCCACAGAATGGCTGGCAAGTGGGAAAGGCTGGAATTGGCAGAACAAGGGGGAAGGAGTCTGTGAAGCCAGTCCCAGCATAGCACCAAATCCCTGTGCTCATGGATGCTGTGGGCATGAGATGGGAAGCAGCTCCATCATGGGTTTATGGTGACACAGGTTTTAGGAGGCTGGTAGTGGCTGGGGAGGGGAATGGTACAACTGGGGTCCCTTCTGGCCTTGCAGCAGGGACTGGGAAAGGCACACATGGTCCCCATTCTGGGAATGAGACAGCACAAATACAGCCCTCGCTGTGTTCTCATCAGGAATAATTCTTCCCGTATGAGCACGTGCTTCTTCAGTAAATACTGATTTCACTTATCAACAAATCCAAGTTTATTGACATCAGAGACTTTAAACCAGGACTGGCAACTCTGACATAAATTGTCTGAATAATGCAATGTATCCTCTCCTCAATGGTTGCTATGGGTACTGGGCCGGTTTAGTCTCGTCTATAAACATTAGCTGTGAAGGCAATGTGGAAACTTATCTAAAAATAAAATACTATGCCCAAATCTTTGAGAGGAAGGTGGTTGACACGGCAATAAAAAAATAAATCCATGTGTAATGGTTCTGAAGTGATGAAACACAAACACAGCATTTGTGAGCCCTTCCGGAGGAAACGGAGGCCGGACTGAAAACAGACCAATACTTTTAATTCTGCTGAGCAATGCCTGGAGGGTGAGTTAATCACAACGTGTAAAAGCCAAAGGAAATTGAACCGTTTCATGGAGGTGACACTGAGAAGAGGGAGGAGCCTCTGTGGAGGGGAGGATGTGATGCTGAGATGGGGCCCCGCATTCCAGTGCCCGCCCGGGAGCAGCACAGCTCCCTTCTCCAGCACCTGCTCGTTTGGTCATTTACAGTTCATTTCTCAAACTGTTCTGGAAATCTGTGAAAACTGAGCCTGGGGATGGAGCATCACCTCTGGAGTCTTTCTGTTCAAGGCAGGATTCAGCACTGGACCATTTTGGGACAAGCCAAAATGTCCCAAATGTCCAGGTGGAAGGGGTGGAGGGGCAGATCCATACCTGGCTGCTGCATGGTGTGGAAGACAGAAACAAACCTTTCCTTCTCTTCCCTCCCTCCCACTGCCCCTGCAAGACAGTGAAAAACAGCTGGAAGGCACTGGGTGGTGGGAAAGGCAGCAGGACCCTCATGTGCAGCCAGGGAAAAGGAGGGGCTGGGGCATCAACACGGCCATGGGTGGGATATCTGTGAGGTGCAGACAGGGACTGACTCTTCCCTGGGTCTTCTCCATGCTGGGGCTTCCCCACAGGACAGCTGCCATCCCTCCATGCCCCTGGGCTGTGGTTTAGGTCATACATTCACATTCCTGTGCTTTTCAGTCACTTTTCTCAGAGCCTTTGCAATAGTGTGGAGACACTGCAGGGCTCTGCATGGGTGGGAAACTGCAGCTCTGGATGGGGAGGTTCCTTTCCCAAAAAAGAAGGGGTTAGTTTTTGGGTTTGCAGCAGGTTTTGCTGTTGTTGAGCTCACAGAAATTTCCCCTGTTCCTCCTCCATCTGTGTTTGAATCCTCAGGGGCTCCTGAGCTCTCTCCTTTGCTGCATCTGAGCTTTGTCTGCTCCTCGTGGCTCTCAGGCAGCACCTTCAGATGATCTTCAGGATCAGCTGGAGCTGGTGCTTCCATATGCTCAGAGCTCTCTTATGAAAGGCCCCCGGTGTTTCCATCATTACTGTGCTTTCCCTCCAGTCCAAAGGGAATTCCTTTGTGCCTGCAGATCTCCAAAATTCAGTGTGGGAGAAGAGGTGGGGAGGTCCTGTAGTGTGTAATTCCCGGGAGAGCATCAGGAGCTGCAGTGACCTGGACAGAGACCTGGGGACAGGGACCTCCATCCCCCATGGGCTGTGGCAAGGAGCTGCCACCACGCTCAGGCTGCTCCTCCGGTCACTTCCAGTGCTGCAGGGAGCTCAGTCGGCTCGTTAGGGGTTGCTGGGTTAATTACTAGGAACATCTCAGAAGGAAAATGGGCAAACCAGACAGTGTGGGGACCAGAGAGGCACGAGGTCCCTGAGAGAGTGCTCTGCAAAAGGCAAAGGGACAAGATTCCATTGGGGACCTCACTGGTGCCACAGCAGCTCAGTCAGAGCAGCAGCTACGGTGCTGCCAAAACCTCAGCAGTGCCATGGGATTGTCCCAGCTCTCCAACAACCAGCAGGAAAATGCACTGGGGGTTCCCAGATGGCAATGAACCTCCAGGAAAGTAGCCTGGCCAGCAGCTTGTGCTGTTGGAGAAGCCTTTGGCCCCCCAAACAAACCTGGGCTGAGGTTTTAGGGTGAGCCCACTGGCAGCAATGTTGCTGGCTCAGGCAAGGAGCAGCTGTAGCAAGGATGCCCAATTTCCCTGAGGGATGAGCAGGCACACATGCCCTCTCCCACCATCCCTGCCACTCTCTGGAGCACCTGCCATGGCCAATAGTTGTTTTTTTCTGCCTGATTCAGATTAAGCCTGGAGCCTCGAAGCTTCCCAGCAATTTTCCCTCGCACTGATTCTCAAGTGTATAATCAAAACAATTTGGGGGCTGCTGGTCAGGTGCCAAGAGGCGGACACAACTGCTGCTCTGAAAAGCCTCTCTGCCTGGGATTTTGCAGAGGCTTGAAGCTCGAATGCTTTGAGAAGTGTGGGAAGGGCTCTGGAGGAGCCAGGGAAGGCAGGACTGGGCAGGGGTGCTCGTTGGTGGGGGAGCCCAGCAAAGCAGCCCCTGAAATGTTCCCATCACAAACGTACCTGGGGCTACTTGCTCTTCACTCCCTTCTGCTTCCTCCGATAGATCTCCTCTGTGAAAGGCCTGGAGAATGGGAATTTGGGGAGAGAGGGGGCAGAGACAAAAGAGAGGGGCAAAAGATGGGAGGAAGAATTAAAATCAAGGCTACTGAGTGCTCACCTTTGGGCCTACAAAATGTGTCCAGGTTGGCACAGCCTGACAATTCCTGTGCTGTGGCAATCCTGGTTTCAGCTTCTCTGGATTTGGAGCAGAACAAGGCTCAGCACACACCCAGACTCCCCCTCATGCAGGCCATGGCTCTCTGCATCTCCTCCTCCCTTGCAAATACAAAAGACCTTTCACTGCTGAAGTACAACTGCTACTTCTGGGACCTATTTTGTGCTGCTCCATCCTGTACTGCTGGCTGGGCTATTGTGGTGCAAAACAGCAGAGAAGCCCATCCAAGGAACTACAAAATGCAAGTGCTTCTTGCAGGGGGTTCTTCTGAAGACACAATGAGTCCTCTCACTGCCTTCCTTATTGTTCTTCTATAGACAGAATCTGGCACCCAAAAGGAAAAAAAGCCTCATTTTGATAAAAATAAAAAAATGCACAAATGTTGCTAGAACTCAGCAAATAGTTTTAGAGTGGAATCTGCCCATTATCAAAACAATTGAAAAATAATCCTCTGTTTTCTTTCTTTCCTGCTGAATTAATTGGAAAAAAAACCTCTCTACTTGTGCAGTTCTCCTGAAACCTCGAGAGTTAAAGCTGGTAGAAAATAATTAGAAGCTCTCCAGTTCTGCACAGCTACTCACCCCTCGTACAGCACAGCAATTGTGTAGGAAATTGCCACTACAGCTGTCAGCAAAAGGCCAGCTGGGCTGGCGTGCCTGTTTTGAAAGAGAAGGAAAAGATCAGGTAAGTACATGGGCTTATGCAAGACCTGGTTGAGAAAGTGAAATGAGACACTGAGCCACAGAGAGCTCTCACTGCTCATTAAACAGAAGCAAACAAAAGGGTTGGGGTGGGTTTTTTTTGTGCCTAATGTTAACTGTCTTAGACAGATGTGACTTGGCAAAGACTCTTCCCCAGCCTACTTCAGCGACTTCTTTTAAGTCTGATCCCTGCACGTCTCTGCTGTGAGAGCTCCTGCTTTGATGCTAAATCCTGAGATTATAGGGATGTTTAAGGGCTGAGCAGCTGCTGACATATGGCTGCAGCTCCCAGCCCATGCTCTGAGGGAAATGCCTGATGTCCCAAAAAGATGGGCCACCCTGGGTACAGGGGACACCAGGCAGCCAGAGCAGGGTGTGGCATTGTACACATCCAAGTAGTGGCTCAGCCAGTGCAGGGATGGGGATGGGAAGGGATGGGAAGGGATGGAAAGGTCCATTCCTGCCCTGGGCTGGGGGCTGGGGGTTTGGTTCACTTTTAAGCCCATTTCAAGGTGTTTCAGGAATGTGTCCTCCAGTGAGATGTCACCAGGCACAGCACAGGGGACAGATGCCACCCACTGCTCCTCGCTGTCTGGTTATGGGGAGAGATGATCAAGAACTGAGGACACACTGGAGATGGCTGCTCCTCTCAGCAGAGGCCGTAGCTTTGGGACCAAAAATCCTTGTCACCTCCTGCTCTGAAGAGAGTTGTCATAGAATTGTAGAATCATGGAATGGTTTTGACTGGAAAGGATCTCAAAGCTCATCTCATCCCACCCCCTGCCATGGGCAGGAACACCTTCCACAATCCCAGCCTGCTCCAAACCCTGTCCAGCCTGGCCTTGCACATTTCCCCACCAAGGACCAGTTAACACTATATTTGCTGACAGCCAGCTCTCACCCCTCTCAGAGCTGCCACCAGCAGTTAAAGACAATCACCACTGTCCTAATTAAGGGGGACAATTAAGATAAGCTTTCAAGTTTCTTCCAACCCAAACTGTTCTGTGATTTTATGCGGATAAACATCCCACAAGCCTGGTGCAAGGTGACCTGTGCTGCTGGGAAAACACACCTGCAGAGAGAGAACCACCTAAACCTCATACTGCAGCCACTTTCAGGTACCACCCAGCCTCATCAGTCCCTGGAGAGGCACCCACAAATCTCCACCTTTTCACCATTTTAGATCTGTAATAACTTTTTCCCTCATTAGGAAGCTTCAGGCAACTTCCTTCTCTCCCAAGGCCCTGCTATTACATGCTTAGTCATGTCTCCTTCTTGATTCCTATCAGAGAGAACAAATTTACATGATTGTTTGTTGACAGCAAGACCTCTAATTGCATCATTTGGCTGCAGCTCCAGCTCTGATTTACACAGCCTGTTGCTGTGAGTTAGAACACTTCCCTACCAGAGGCACACAAAGCTGTCCCCACACAGTGAATGCTCCATTTGTCTGGCAGGAGAAATGAGGCTGCTCGACACAGGTGATGAGCAGCATTTGGGTGAACTGTTCCTGTCCTCTTACGAGTTTGACCTACATATTGGGCCACATCTGATTGTAGCAGTGATGATGAATCAGTCAGGAAGGTTTTGTTGTCCTGGTAGGAGGTTTTTTTTGGGGTTGGAAGTCTGTCTGTCCCCAGCCTTGCTGCAGCTCCCCATGGCTGTGGGTTGTCACCCCACTTGATGCTTTTAAGGCTGGACTGGAGTCAGAGGACAGGCTGGTTGATGTGATGTGTTTTTTATCCCTTATGGATGGGAATGGATCAGTCCTTTGGGTTCTAATGCCATGGTAAGGAATGTAAGGCATCACCAAGGGAGGGCAAATGTGCTCTGTGTTTTAGGTCTGGCCATAATCAGACAGCTGGAGGATTCCTCCAGCCTCCCTCCTGCTGCCACAGAGATGGGACACCAGCTCTGGCCTCTGAGGGAGACCCCTGACATCTCCTGAAAGCCCTGGGATCTCAGGAGAAAGCCTGGACCCCCAAAAAGTCAGACAGTGGAGGGTGTCCAGAGAAGGGAATGGAGCTGGGGATGGGTCTGGAGCACCAGGAGCATCTGAGAGAACTGGGGGGGCTCAGCCTGCAGAAAAGGAGGCTCAGGGGGAACCTTCTCTCTCTACAACTCCCTGACAGAAGGGTGATGCCAGGGGTAAGAGGAAACGTTGCCCCACAGGAGGTTTAGGTTGGATATTGGGAAAATTTCTTCCCTTGAAGGGTTGTCAAGCCCTGGCACAGCTGCCCAGGGCAGTGGTGGAGTCACCATCCCTGGAGGGATCTAAAAGCCACGTAAATGTGGCATCTGGGGACGAGTTTTATGCTGATCACAGCAGGGCTGGGTTAATGCTTGGACTCGATGATCTTATAATTCTTTTCCAACCTAAATGATCCTGTGATTGTATGAACTGAGGTCCCAGGGAAAAGAAACAGCCAAAACCACCGTGAGAAGAGTTCTACTGAGCTTCCCCCAGGCAGGTGGGTGGTGTCTTGGTGCTGCTTTGTAAAGCTCCAGCAATTTGTTCTCAGCAATTATTTGTCACGCCTGGCTGGCCTTAATGGTGGCAGCCTTTTAACGAGAAAAAGGAGGCAATCACTGCTATCCTGAGCTGCCTCGAGCTGCTCCTGCCCAGAATTGTGGTGGAAGACCACAATGAGAGGGGTGAGGAAGGGATTCTGTGACAGAAACAGGTCAGAAGGGTTCAGTGGATTCTGCAGAGGTTTTAAGATGTTGGGTTTGATGCTGATTTTAAAACAAACAAAGATCTCCTTCTATTTCCTCCTGGTCAAATCCCTACTTCTGTGCTGCTGTGGGGGTCATGGTGTGGTGTGGGGGACTCATCCTGCCCCAGCTCTGCCCCACTTCCCACAGCAATATCCATGTTTCCATGGTGCTGCTGCTGACCCTGTGGCCAACTCTCGTGCCCTGCACTGCCTCCCTTTGGCTCTCCTGCACCATTTCCCAGGATTTAAACCCCATCCAGTGCCGTGGCTCTGCCAGGAAGGGAAGCAGCCTCATTCAGCCAACCCTGACAGCACCGGGGGGGGATTTCAAGTGCAGAACTAACAGCAACAAGGCTCAGTGGAGACAGGAGAGAAACCATCAGCCTTACTTATTACCAGGGGCTGCACACATGGCTGAAAAAATGACCAGAAAGTGGCAAAGCACTTCATTTTTTCCATCCAAGCAGAGGAGAGGTGGTCAGAGTCAGGAGAACCAATGCAGAATACCCAGTGATAACAGCCTGCAACACTCCATGGGCTCCTGAAGTAACCCAGCCAGGGTTTGGTGTTGGTTTTTTTTTTGTTTGTTTTGTGGGTTTTTTTTTTCTCCTGGGCAAATAAATAAAATGTGATATTAAATGAAAACCACATCAAACTTGTTACACTGAATAGAGTATATTGCTCATTTGCTGCTAAATTACAGCCTATTCATTTCCTCCTAAGCAGGCTATTAAGCTGTGTTGTATCACACAAGGAGTGTTTCGGAAGTGTTATCACCGTGGGCTGGGGGAAAGGGTGGCTTGGCTTGTTTTGCTTTTTTCAGAGTAATTGCAGGGTCACACTGCTCCCCAGTACAGTGCCCTGCCCCTGCCGAGTGACACCCTGCATGAATTTGGCCCTGACTGTTGATTTTTCCACGTGCAGATTCTGCCAGGACCTTGTTCAGATGCAGAGCTGTTGCTGATGCCTCCTCTCCCCCAGCACTTGGCCACTATTTGTTTTTCTACAACAAATGCTGTGAGTGTTTCGAGACAGGACAAGATTTTCCATGCACAAAAATAGCCAGGGGAGCCAGAGGTCAGGGCATGCTGCACTTTCTCTGCCATCACAGAGTGTCTTTTTGGCCCCCAATGCACCCTGGCACCTGATGTGTCTCACCAAGAGACCCCAAACTCATCCTACAACCAGAGGTGTTTGTAGGGGTTGTACTCACATGAGGGACCAGCCCAGGTAGATGGCTGTGCTGCCCCAGTACATGGGATTATCCAGGATGCTGAAGGGGAAGCTGGTCACTTTTTCCTCCATCAGGATGCCAAAGTAATCACCTAAGAGCAAGCAGCTTCTGGTTAGGCTCCATGAAATTGGGAGTCATGGGGGGCTTTGGCACCCTGTGCCACAGGGATACACAGCAAAGGGTTTCAGCACTGACTTCCAGGCTGAGGAAACAGCAACAAATAAGTTGTTTGTTTACCCTGAGTCTATCAGCTTTTCCAGGAATGGCTCTTTGCCCACGAGGAAGGTTCCTGCATTGCAATGAGGTTATGGCAGCCACATCCCTCATCAGGACACAGCTCTCGAGGTCCCAACTGGTTAATTCTGGTTTTCTCATTTGTAAAATTGCCTGTCAGATGCCATTCCACGAAGAAGCAAGTGCATGGGATCAAATCCATTTAATGTGAAAATAAACCCAGTGCTATGTAATGGGTGTTTGGAGCTGTTATAAACATCACCACCACGACCAAATGCCCTTATCCATAATGCCACCCTTATCTCACAGTTCAGAGAATTTCTCAGAATTTCAGAAAATAGCACCTCTGCCTACAAAACACTCAGTTTTGGCACAGTGATGATGATGATAATGGGTGATTGTCACCTGTAATGAGGAAAGCTTTCAGAACTGTCAGCATCCAACCAGCTTCCCATCTACCTTGGAGTAATCCTTCCACCCTCCCAAAAGGAGCTTGGAAAAGAAATGACAAGGAGATGTGCAGCTTGTGAGCAACATTTCAGGGAGGTAAAGGGCCAGGATGCAGATCTCTGGTTCTGTTGGTCTTAAAAGGGAGACCACAAAGCTCCACATCTACATGACTTTTAAAGCCCTCCACTGCCCTGGGCAGCCTGTTCCAGGGTTTGACAACCCCTTTGGTGAAGAATTTTTTCCTGACATCAAATGTAAACATCCCCTGGTACAACCTGAGGTCATTTCTACTTGCCCTGTCCCTTGCTGCCTGGGAGCAGAGCCTGACCCTCCTCTGGCTACACCCTCCTGTCAGGGAGTTGTGGAGAGCCTAAAGGTTCCCCCTAAACCTCCTTTTCTCCAGGCTGAGCCCCCCTCCCAGCTCTTTCAGCTGCTGTTGGTGCTCCAGACCCTTCCCCAGCTCTGTTCCTCTCTGTCCACTGCACCATCCATGCTCCATGTCCACTGCACAAGCATTGATCCGTGAGGAGCAGCCAGTCCCTCAGCCCAGGGCACTGCCATCACCCTGGGTTGTGTTCCCAGCTTTGCTGCCAGCCCCTTCCCTGACCTTGGTAAGTCTCCTCCGTCCCTCCCGGTGCTATTGTGCACCGATCATAACATCAGTCTTTCTTAGAGCACAGAGGGTGGTGAGGATTAATGTATGGTGAGAAAGTGCTCACAAATCCAGATGAAAGGCATTACAGGAGTGCAAACTATTCAAGGTTATTATTATTACCTGAATCGTAGTGTAATTTCTTTGACCTCACACGGTGCTAAAACATTTATTTCTATGGATAAACAGCCCCTGCCCAATTACACAATGCTTTTGGGCTTTAACTACAGGCCACTAAGTGAGATAATTGCCTTGTATTCATACTATATGTTCTCACAGTTACTTGGCAATACATCTCTGAGATTGTTCTGGTAGAAAGAACACATCACCCCCTGCCACAGCCTGTTTCTGTGCTTTCTTATGTGTCAAAATGCTTCATTATCCCCTGCCCGCCCTTGCCTTTGAGCTGAACACCTCAGTCCCCACATGGCACTGCCACTGAGGAGGTTCACACAAAGCCCTGGGTCCGTGGGGCTGGCAAGGGCTTATCTGTGCCCAGCACTGGTGGGGCTGTGCAACCCTCCAGGCAGGCTCCCCACGAGCAGGAGCACACAGGCAGCTCCCCAGGAGCTTTTTCAATGTAATCTCTGCCTCTAAACCTGCACAGGTCAATGAACATGACCACCAGAGAGGTGGTTTATGTGTGTTTATGTTCAGAGAGGTGCTTAAGGACAGGGCTGTGTGCTGTGTTGTACAGCATCACCCTGGGCATCTCCTGTGCCTCCGCTGAGCCCTCAAGTCAGGAATCAGAATCAGCTCCTTGCCAAGCTTGGCACTTTGGCATCTAATTTGAGCTACTTTTTTGCTGGAGGACTGTGCAGCCATGTTTCTGCACAGGGTGGGATGACAGCAGGAAAAAGCCATTCAGTGCATTCTGCAAGGACCCCCAGAATCCCTGGAGCCTGACCTGGGCTGAAGCACCACCTCTGCTTTACTCCAGAGAGTTGTCATCTTCTCCAGGCCCAGCAACAGCCTTTGGTCAAGTCAGATTGGCTTTAAATCTTGGTCAGTGCTCGAAGAAATGTCACTGAGGCAGATGGGCTCAGACAGGCAAAGCAGCCTCTCCATGTCCTCAGCCTTGAGATAAGACAAGCCCTTCATCACTGTGTTTTTCGGGAGACAGGGCAAACAAGGAGGGTGTTGGAGTGATGCTGAAGTGATGCCTGAATCCCAGTGAGGGCACAGCAATGGAGACAGGGCACCAGGGATGGCTCTGCCAGGGAGAGGGGCCACATCCAGCTGCTGCAAACAGCATCTGGAGCTGGTGCTGCTGTGCTGGTGATGGGGTGGCACAGCCAGGCTGCTGCAGAAGGGTGACTCACACAGCTCCCACTGCACCATTTAGCCCACACTAGAGAGACAGAGTGTTCTGCAGCTGCTCCAAAGCCTAAATGTGCTGTAGGGAAGGAATTCAACAGGCAGCCCTGCCTCTTTCAGCCCTCACTGCTGTAGAAAAACCAACAAAGGGTCAAATCCAGCTTCAGTAACTTTTAAAGTGCCTGTGTGTCAGAGGGTCTCTCAAAACTTCTTAAGCTTAGATGTCAACAGTGAGAAGAAGCTGGATCCCTTCCTTGCCAAAGCAGTGCAGCCCTTTGCTATCTGGACTCCTTGTTCCTCCTGCAGCACCAGGGCAGCACTAAAATCCTTCATGGATGTTGGAAGTACCAGTCCTGAGAGAGTCCTGAGCAAGAGAATATCCCACGTGAGATGCTCAGAGACCTGCAGACCCGTTGTCTTCCCTGTGGCTGGGTAACAAACCATGCTGAGGGACATTCTCCATTAAGAGTCTGCTGACTTGGACTCATGGGGCTTGTCTGGAGAAGCTGTTACCAGTCCAAGGATGGATCCTCCGTGGGGCTCCAGCTGGGCCATGCCCCAGAGCTCCTGAGGCAGCCTGGCTGCACTGGCACATGGTCCTGGCACGTCCCCAGCCTGACTCAGCTCTGCCCTGGTGCCCGTCATGCCTGCTAGCAGACAGAGCTGGTCCTTGCGTGTCAGCCCAGGGCAGCGGTGGCAGGGAGAGCCTCCCTGGCAGAGAGGATGGAGCAGAAATGCCTTATATGGACCACTAACACCCACCTCATCCCTGCCTCAGGGGATACAGATCCGAGGGACTGGGCCCTCTCACCTCTTACGCCGAGCCTGACTCACTTGTTTGCTTTTTCCCAGCGGTTCAAGTCCAGTGGATCCTCCTGGTCAGATGAATCAGGCTTTACGTAAACAACTCCAGATCTGGCTGAACTTCAGGAGCATTCAAGCAGCTCTTGCTGATGGGTACCCCTGTGCCTGGCCTTCCTGGACATGTCTCCACAGGCACAACATCACTTCAGGGGGCTGCTGGTGATTTTGGAGATGCTGGTGCCCGGTAGCTGAGGGACAAGGGTGTGACAGGGGGCCAGGAGTAAGGCTGCACATGGAGGGAGTGCTGAGCTCTATTTCTGGCAGCAGGATTTTGGCCAACTCAACACATTTCTTTGCAACTCCACTTGAAACCAGGAAGGCTTATTACGTCCCTCTCTTCTTCCTAGCGACGCCACAGGAGCTAATTGAGTTTGGTTTGTAAAGCACTTGCAAAAGCACAGCCTAAATGAGGTGTCAAAGCTAGGGCTGTGATTATTTCAGCCAGCAGGAGCTGCCCCTTTCCTTGGATATTTATTGTTCCTGTCTCTACTTTATTTTTATGAATTCCACACATACTGGCATGTTTTCAAAGTCAACAATGCTAACAGAATTACGCTCTAAATGTGAAAGCAGGCACAGTGGAAAATGCCTTCTGCCATAAAGCGGCAGATAAAAGGATCTGTCAACGAACATCAGGTTTATTGCAGAGGGGAGAGCAAACAACATCCTGCCTCAGCACGTGTGATGAGCAGGTGGGTGCTCGAAGCAGGGATGCTGGACAGCTCACACTCCTTGTGCCAGTGCCACTTGTGAGGTCTTGACCTTGGGGTCCCTTTTCTGGAGGGTGTTTGAGCTGGCAGATGAGCAGCTGTGCTCCAAACCTCCAGGCTTGATGCTGGAGGTGATGGGATTTGCTGGGTAAAACCACTGTGCCATCCCCTCTGTGTGAGGCAACTGAGGTAACAGCAGGAGTGGGTCATGCTTTGGTATCAAAACAACAAATCTGACAGCCCCGAAGGCAAGGACGAGGAAATTCCTACAGGACTCTGCCCTAGCAAGAGATCCCTGCAAGGATTAAATGCACTTTCTGGCAAAGCTGTTGGATTTTCAGTGCTTACCTAGGAAGGTCCCGGTGAATCCCAGTGCTAAGAAGCTGGAGACAACAAACAAGGTCCCTACAGCTGAGATGGCCAAGCCTGAGTAGTAGGTCCAGAGGCAGTCCCAGCCCTCCAGCTTCGGCTGGCTCTTCATGGCTTCTGTGAAGCTGTTGAGGAGACAAGGGCTGTTAAAAGCAGCAACTCATAATTAACATCACCCACATCTCCCAGGGAGATGTGGAGCTTTGGGAGTGGAAGCTGCTGAGGAGGTTCCCCCTCCAGATCCCTTTTTCCACCTGGCCCTACTCAACATCCCAATGGGAGAAACAATCAGCTGAAGACTGTGAGGAGCCAGGGCTTGACCTGGGGCAGCTATTTCTATTCACAACCCTTACTCACTCCTGGAAATACCAGTCCCACTGACTTGTGGTATCAAATGCTTTGCCTTATTCACCAAATCCCAATTTTCTTCATGACTGAGAGCTCTGGGACAGACGCCCTTGCAGATGCTGGAGGCTGCGATGCCTCGGCAGAGGACTGGGAACAATTGGCTGGATTATCTCGTGCTCCCACCCCCGTTCCCCTCCATCAAAATATTTTGCAGCATTCATGTGTTAGCCACGTGCCCAGGAGTGATTCACGGCTGGAGCCTGACAGTCAGGGGGAGGATTGGAACGGCGAAAGGAAAATACGAGAGACGAGGCGTTACTGAGTGTGAGCACAGCTCCTCGTTCCAGGCTGGGTCAGGCTTTTCGGGTCTGACCTTCCAAATACTCATTTGTGATGGGAATAACGGTGACCCCTCCCTTCAGCCCCCTGAGCTCTGCTCAGAGCAGGGCTTGGCAGGCTCAGCGTCGCACACGGCTCCGACACAAACGCACGATGACAAAAGAGACAGAGCTGTGATTAAAAAAACACCATTAATAACAGGAGAGGAGATAACAGACCTGCAGAGCTCCTACACCGTGTTTCTCCACATGTTGTTGACACATGAGGTAGGAAACTTTGAGCCTTTTTTTAATGAGCACCCTGGAGGCTAAAATTCAAGTGGAAAACAGCACTCCTGCGCCTCTGGCCACCGCTGTCTTTCAGGGCCAGGAGAGTTATTCCTGCCCACAGTCCTGGGCTCCTCAGCTGGAAAGTGCTTCAATAATGCTACCTGCAGGGCTTGGGATAGCCTTTTTCCCTGGTGTCCATGTTCCCTAAGCCCTGCAAACCTCTGGATTTTCCCTGTTGGCCAACTAAAAGCCGAGAGAGACAGTCCTGCCTGCATGGCTGAAGGCCAGGCAGCTGGAAACACATTTTTCAATGGCTTGATGGCAAGTTTGTGCACCAAGGAAGTCCAGGATAATACTTAAACTCTGTGGTTTAGGAGCCTGGATGATACCCTTTGTTTACTTTGAAGCTTGCTCCCACTAGGCTTTCTATTGTTGAGGAGTTTTTAGCACCCCAGAACAAGACATTTAATCATCAGTTTGGATTGGAGCAAGGAAACAAAACATGGGATAAATGTAATATGCTCAAAAGTGAGCAAAACCACAGCATCGGGGTGATTTACACTCTGGAAATTACAGGGAAATTCCTTTTCCCTGGAGCCAAGCACAGACAGAGGAACAACAGCGTGGCCCCAGGTGATGTAGGCACAGTCCCCAGGGCTGGCCTTCCTCCAGTGTCCAGCACAGCTCCCTGTGCTCACCAGGCTCACACTGGCTTAGCTTAAAATCATTTCCAATGGGAAGACGCAAATCTGGCTGCACCGTGAAGCAGCAGCAGCTGCACAACCCTTTGCATCATCTCTGTGGTGTTTATTTTTAAATGACACAAGTCTCCTCTACGAGGAAGCCAAAAAAATCCATGTCCCTGCTACCAGCACTGCCTGGGTTTGGGAGGAAAGCAATCCCACTGCAGGGATGTGCCTTTCTGCCTGAGGAATTTTGGCCTGGCTGTGCACTCAAAACACACCCTGACATCCCAGGGGATGCTCTGCAGCTCTTTACTCACACAGAGAAGGATTTGCCTTTCACAGCATGAGGGTTTGGCTCCATATCTAGCCAGGACCTATCCAGAGGGCACCAGCACCAGGAAGGACTTTACAGCAATTTGCTGATCCTCCAGGGAGGCAAATCTGGGACAGCAATGCTGTGCTGGAACCCACTTGGATCCCAGGCACTGGCAAAGAGATGGCAAAGCAGAAAGAGGTACAGCAAGAGCAGAGCCTGCAGAGCCTGTTCTTGCTTTGGATGAGCTGGATTCACACTCTCTCACATCCTCAGGGCTCCTCTATCCAATGCTGATGACCTGACTCGATCTTGGAACAAGGAACAAAGTTGGCTTCAGGAGCATGAACTGGTTGGCTGGGAATCAGCACTGGAAGTTTTGCAACCAGCACATGGTATGGTTTGTTTTGGCAAAGCTGTCTCTCCTGCTCCAGATGATCCCATCCTTCCTTTCCATGGTCGGATAGGCCTGCATTAGTTATTCTCATCAGCATGTCTTGCTCAATTCCCTGCTGTTTGGCTTACAGCTAGGGAGGGAGGTGTTTGCATGGAGATAATGGACTGCCTTTCCCTCTAGGAATGGTTTATATCTTCCTAAACACACTCTCTATTTGCATTAAACATGATGCGCTCAGGAGTTCTCAGAATTGGTAAATAAACCTTTTAAGCATTTATGACAGTGGGCTGTGACAAGCAGCACGGAGCCATCAATTATTCCAGCATCCACGATGGTGAGGGAGCCTCCCTGGCCGTGTTTCGCCCTCCCTGGCAGGGAAGGACAAGGTTTTGGGGCATTTCCCTTGCTAGGGAGCTGGTCTCCTGCAACACAACATATTTCAGTGTGTCATGAAAGCAGTCCCTTCCTCCATGTGCCTCCGAGTCACGTTGGTGGCAGCATTTATTTCAGGCTCACGACAAGGCAGCGGCGCAGCTCAGCAGCCAAGAGGACATCAATTAAAGCCAGGCTTTGTCCCAGTACCTGGAACTGCCTTCTGTGCCGAGCAGAGCCATTGCCATGGTGAGGAGCATCCATCCCCCCTCCCGCACAGGGGAGAGTGAGGAGGCTGAGACCTACTTTGATCACATCCCTGGATGCTGTCATGAGGATGGGTGTCCCCATGGGGGGGCTTAGGAGATGGCCCCAGCTTTTGCAAAGGGAAAATGGGGTACTGGGGCTTCCCCTGACATCTCCCCATGCTTGTCAGCATGACAACAGAGGCACACATTCTCCATCAGCTGGGAAAAGCCCAAATCTTTCAACTCTGCTCTGGCCAAACTGGCAGATTTGGCTAATTCCTGGAAGGATAGGAGCAGCTAAGGCAGTAGGCATTGTTCTGCCCACCCTTCCCAAAAACAGAGAGGTACTTGCTTGGACAATCAGAAGTCTTATCCATGGGAATCCCAGAATGGTTTGGGTTGGAAGGGACCTTAAAGCTCATCCAGTTCCAAACCCCTGCCATGGGCAGGGACACCTTCCACTATCCCAGGTTGCTCCTAGCCCTGTCCAGCCTGGCCTTGGACACTTCCAGGGATGGGGCAGCCACAGCTTCTCTGGGCAACCTGTGTTTCCACATAAAATATTTCCTCATAAAAAACTTCTTCCTTATATCTAGTCTGACTCTCTCCTCTTTCTGTCTACCACATAATAAACCACATGAACTGGAAAACCACTCAAAATGGCTCTGCACTATGGGGATGGACATGTCACGCCACTGGGTTCACAGGAAGAAAGTGGGAGTGAGGGAAATGGGCAGCAGATCCTCTGCCTGGGACACAGACAGGACGTGCAGCCAGCTTTGCACATCAGGTGCTGATTTATTCAACCAGAAAACTTAACAAGTCACAGTCCAAAACACATCCCCAAAGGCCACGTGGAGCAGGAAGAAAACCTGGAAATACTGTACCAAAAGAGAAGCTGAGGTTTCTAGGTCTTGTTGGGAGCATCCCCCAGTGGCCCCCACCAAGTGTATTTTGTCATCCCTCTCCTCCAAAGGAGGACAAAGACCTCGTCCAGCAAACTGGGTCGCTGCAGGGAGCAGCCCAGCAGTGCTCCCTTTGACTGATCCCAAAAACCAGCCTGGAAACTGGGGCTGATAAGCACAATTGGAGCAGAATTGGGCCAGGGGCCAGCAGGCAGCAAGGAAGCAGCAGTGGCAAAGGCAACCAGGGTTTCAGTGACAACAGCCACCACTGCAAGGTGCCACAGTCACTGTGTGGGACATCGGTCCGTCCCCCATGCCTGAGGTTTTGTTCCTCTTGGCTAAAGGAGGCAAAAGGAATAAAAACCATCCGGTGGTGCCCAGCAGCATAAGCTGCAACAAAAGATCTTGTTCATTAGAAAACAGCAACCTCAACAACACCGAAATCATCCTGCTGATACCACTGGCAATTGTCAGCCCGGTCATCATCCTCACAGCTTCTTTTGCCAATAATGACTTTGCTTTTCTGACAGCACTGGGGTGTGTGTGTTATTTAGGTCAGCTGGGGGCTGTGGCAGCTTCTCCCCCTGCCTCACATCTGAGCTGTGAGGTTTCCTCATCTGGATGTCGTGGGCAGGAGGTGCTGTTGGCTCCCTGGAGCTTTTCCTGAACAGGCATCAGATATTTCTGGCACTCTGGCTCAGGGGGGGCATCAGCTCTGTCAGGCCAGGCTCGATTCCCATCATCAAACTTGGTCACTTCTGCACACAGGGCCACGTGGTTCTGGGATTGATGCCATTTACAGCACACTCATTCACGGTGCCAGCTCACAAAATGAAACAGGATTGAGCATAAGGTGAGAGGCACTACCTGGCAATGACAAACAACCCCTTTTCTGTGCAAAATCCCGTCCCAGGGTGGATTTATTTTCTTGGAAGCATCAGCTCCAAGTGAGAAATCCACACAGGAGGCAACACCCAGAGTGTGGCATCAATGGAGGACTTGATGCCAGCCTGCAGCACGATGCCACTGAGCCATTGCCAATGGCAGTGGCTGGCACAGCCTCTGTGGGACTCACACTGAGACACCCCAACACCTGCAGCCCCCCAGACAAGGTGTGCACGTGGGTGCTGCCTTAAGGCAAACATCCAGAGACCCGTCAGGAGAGAGGCTCAGGACTTCCCTATGTACCTGCACAAGGGTGGGAAGTGTGCCAGGGTGTGCCAAAGGCAGTGCAGGAGGGTTTGGAGGCAGTGCCAGTGGCTAATTGTGAATAAACTGATACAGGGAAAGATACCAACAACGTGGTGAGGGAGGAGAGAGCGATACCGGAGGCAAGTCTGGAGGACAGTGAAGGTTGTCACGTCCCATGTCACACAGATAACAGTCACAAACTGCACGCAGTGCAGATAGTTCAAAAGTTCAGGAATTGTTTTCACAGATAAGAGCCTCAGTGATGGAAGTTCCTTGCTTCTTGCAGGAAGAAACTGTTGTAATGAAAATAATCATTGCACCAAAGCAATTAAGGATGCTTGTCTTGTGCACTTGACTAAGCAGGTCCCCTCTGGTCACAGGTCAGTCTGGATTGCAAGCCAAGGCTGATAATGAAGCTGAGAGCTGGGAAGCATCTAATTGCTTAATTGAGCACAAAGACATCCCTCTTTTTACACACGAGGTATCCTTTTGGAGCCAAGCTGGCATGAGAGCATCAGGGTGCTGGGCTAAGGAAGGACCACAGCACAGACCCCACGTCGGGGGGGTGGTGAAGCAGCCACACATCCTGGCTCCCAGGTGCTGTCAGCCAAAATGCCAACCCACTCCCAAAGTTCTGTCTGCTCTGCCCTCCCCTCCTCCGCCCCCAGCTTGGAGCCTTTCAAAAATTCAGCTGCAAAAAGGAAGCAGGCTTTTAAAACCAAAAGAAACATCCCCTGGGCTCCTCATCGCTCCCTGGCAGCCTCCACCCACGTAACAAGTCCCCAGAGCAGGAAAAGAGGAGTTTTAAAGGCCTGGATTACAGCACTGGAGGTGGAGGGACCCCTGAGGCTGCCTTTTTGCTCACTATCAGCAGCCCTCACGCTCTGCACAAGCAATCCTGGCCACCCTGCAAGGCACAGCCTGCACCAAGGGATGGTCTCGGAGGGGCTGAGGAGCAGAAAACCTGCTCCAGTAAATGTAGTGATTCTCTCACCCCCTGAGAGTAAAAGTGACTCAGAGAATAAAATAAAGGGAAATGCAAAATAGCAAGAGCAGGTTAGACATATCTCTGCTCACTGAGATGACAGTGACTTGTCATAAGAAGCCCCTCTAGTCAGTGGAACCCCAGGCTGGACCTGGCTGGTATCACCATGCAAGGCAAAGGGGTAGGATGAATCCTTGCCTAGCAGCAAAAGCTCTCCAGGCTGGAGCAATAAGCCTTGGGCAGCCCTGGAGGTCTCACTGAGCTGGAAGGCAGAGAGGCTCCCAGGTGTGTTTTGGGATAACTCCAGTAGTTGCTGCTCTGGATCACCCTGGAACCACTCAATCCCTCCCACAGTTACAGGCTTACCTTGCCAGAAGAGCCTCCAAAGCCTGCTGCTAGCCATCACTCAGGCCAACTTCAGCACCAGGGAAAGGAAAGGGGAGGGAATAGCACAACCATATGGAAACATCTGGGCAAAATAAACTTTCCATTGCAATAATTTGAAAGGCTTTGGCCTATTGGGTTGGGCTGGTGTCTCGTGTTCTGCTGGGGCTGAGATGCCCCATCTTCTAGAGCCTCTCCTCCAAACCCAAGGCCCGGATGGGACTTTTCCAGCCCTTGGACTGTCCTTGCTGTTTCCTTCAGGGCCCAACTGCTGGGCTGCACAGGCAGAGCCAAACTCATTGAGCCCCACAGTCCCCACAGACTCATGACACAGAGCAGAGCCAGCCCTGGTAGGGCTCCAAGGGCTCTGCAGGGGCAAAGTGTGACGCAGTGCCAGGACACACGAGGCCACTTTGGCTCTCTCAGCAGTTCCCTCTCAGTGCCTCGCTGTGACCCGCGAGCCTCGCTGACCCAGGAGCCAGCAGGACCACTGGAAATGGAGATTGTGCCTCCACCAGCTGAGTTTTTAATTAAAGGCAAGGACAAGGCTTTGCATTGCTTCCCAGACAACAAGTGACTATGTAATTTGTGCAAGAGACTGTTGAGACATTCCCCAGCAAAATCCAAGCCTGCTGTGTCACTAAGACATCAGCAGCACACACAAATGCCCTCTGCATTCGATTATAGCCTTGTTCACTGCAAGCCATCTTTCAGTTTCTGCCACCAGCAGTAGCTGGGACAAATACAGAAGGGCAAGGGCAGGTCCTGGTGTCATTTCCAGGAAAGCAGAGCTCTTAAATACATGTGCAAATTCCAACCTGAGAACTCTTCGCCTGGGAAATTACCCAGAGTACTAAACAACCCATTAGCTCTGACCCTGGTATAATTGAATCTGGGAATTTAGTGAGTCTGTCTCTCCTAACAGCAGTGGAGATAAAGCCTACCAGATCGCAGATAAATTGCTGGCATTGAGGAAATCTTCTGCAGTAAAACCTCTCTGCTGCACTGGGAACATTAAAGGACATATTCCCATGGAGCAAGGTGTATCTGTCATACAATAATATTAGCCAGCACAGGTAGTGTTTAGAGATAGCAGATAAGAGTTTCAAGAGACTGTCTGTTAAGTGCACAGGTAATCCTGCTCATTTGCACAGGAAACTGCGGCTCCTTAAAAGCAGCTTTAATTTTGTTTATGATTTTTACAAGAAAATTTAAAAATTCTGCTGGTACATATGATCCACCCTGTGTAAACAGCCCTGCCACCTGGGCTGCCCACAGGAGAGAGGACACATCCCCAGGGAGCAGAGCAAGGTAACCTGTGACACTTAACGACCGGTGAAACTGATGGGTTTGTCCATGCTGCTGCATCCCTCATCTTTATTACAAATCCTGGAATAAATCTGCTGCTGGCTGAAGTTATCCAACCGTGGAAAAGCAATACGCTGGGGTTGGATTTAACACTGCTGAGCAAATGTCCCTTTTCCCCCCCACTCTAGAGGGGGGTTTCTTTCCATGGATGTATAGCAGCAGGATGAGCTCCTTACCAGTGGCTGCGCACACAGTTCAGCACCAGGATGGCAGCGCCCAGGCAGTAACAGGCAGCGTGGGGAGAGCCAAAGACTTTGCTGAGGGCTCGTGTTTTGTGCTCCCATCTGGCTACCTGGAGAGACAAGGGAAAACAAAGTGGGTGGTTGGGGAGCCTGGAACACGCTGCCCCAGGAGCACAAATCCCACAGCCTTGGCCTCACATGTTCGGGACGCTTTGTCTGTGTGGCTTTGTGCAAGAAACAAGAGGAGGCTCCAGGCTGAACCAAGCCTGGGGATGAGAGCTCCTTCTCCACTGACACCAGACCCTGCTTGCATTGCCTATGCCCTTGTACCCAAGGGCAGCCAGCAGCAAGGCACAGGCTCATGGAAAAAAAAGAAAAAAAACAAACCAGAAAATACCCTACACATCAGTTTTAGGGAGTACAAGGCTTGGATATGTGTCTAACAAGGCTGAGAGCATTGCCCACCAAAAACAAGAGGCCCCTGCCATGGATCCCAGTATTGCTCTCCTGAAAGGAAAACAGATCCCTTAACAGGGGATGCACCACAGGGATGCTCAGTTCTCATTTTCTGTGCTGTGGCATGTCCCAGATCCAATCTCAGGGACCACACCTGCTAGGAACAAACCCTCCCTCTGCACAGCCAGAAGAGTTTGCAAGCCCTCCCTCAAGCTTTCCCAAGACAAGATCTGCCCAGAGAACTGCTTCCACTTGAACCAGCTCAGCCTTCATTAGCCCTCAGCAGTTGTCGCCATTCAGGTTTAGTCTGCCCTCCTCACCCATCCCAGCCCGGCAGTGACAATCCAGGACTCACACATCCACATGCAGCATCCCTGGGGAGGTGTTAGCATCCTTCACAGCACGCTTTTTCCTGGTTCCCATGTTCAGCTCCTTGTTCTGCAGATGCTGATGGGCCCCTTCCCAAATCACCCCACAGATGAGGAGCTGCCCTCTCAGCCTGGGAGGCTGCTGCATGCAGGTGGTTGGAGCTGCTCCCAAAATCTGCAGGATCAGATCCACCCCAGTCACCAAACCCAGGCCCAGCACTCCCAGCTGATAAAAATCCTTACAGCTACTTTATTCTCTACCTTTCCCGCATCCCCTGGAAAGCTGTCACTATATTTATTGCCCCTCTTAGGCTCCAAATTCAGGCACCAAGCCTGAGGTTTGGATCAGACATCAGACTCGAAATTCCAGCCAGGGAGAAAGAGCACACCTGGGCAATGAAGCAGGAAGTGGGAGTCAGCAGAACATCTCAGCACCAATTTGCTTCTCAGACATGGCTGGCACTTGATTAGCTTCAAATGCACTTCACTCCCTCGCATGGAGCCTGGGCAGCTTTCGGGGGCACCTGCAACCCAGCTCTTCATCTACTCTGAATGTATTTGGTAATTTATTGCCTCAATTTGAGCAGTAAAAGGCAGCTTTGCAGGTCTTTCTTTCTTCCCAGGCTGATGTAGAAGCACAAAGCGCTGCTGGTGGAGGGGGACTGCTGGCTTCAGGAGGGGGGAACGATGAAAACCTCTGATAAGCAGGGGCACTGATTTCACATGCTGAGAGCTGATTCAATTAGTTATGCAATGATTGCTCTGAAATTACAAATCCACTCATGACAGAGAGAGCTGCTTCACTGCCTTTTTCTGGCTGGTATAAATAGTTTGTATTCTAAATTGAATTTAAAACACCGTGCGTCACACTGCTGCTAAAATCGGAGCTGCTGTTTGAGCGCTGAGAGAGTGGAAAGAGAAATATAAGGTGCATTACCACCTTTGGAAAGTAAAAAGTGACCATACAGGTGATTTGAGTCACAGATGGAAAAATGCAGCCACGTGCTAGTTATCTGTACCAGCTTCCTAATTCCCTGGAAATTATTCTGGCAGCCTTTGCATGGATGGCAGCTCCTGGCTTGCTCAGGGAGCTTTGAAGAGCATCTCAGCAGCAGAGCTGAAGGAGAATGAGAAGGCAGAGCCACTGGGATCAGAGGGAAGAGCTGGTGTGCTGCTGGGAGCCATGGAGGCGGTCACTGTAATTACCCTCACCTTTAGAAAGGCACATCTGGGCAGCAGCGCTGGGATGAGGGGCCATGTTCCCGAGCCCTTCAGGCAGCAGCTGCCACGGCTGCGATGGGATCACTCCCAGCACAGCCCAGCTTGTGCTGCATCACACAGCTGGGACTGAGGGGCCAACTCTTATTTAGCTGTCACAGCTTTCAGATGGGACCCCAGGCTCCTTTTCCAGCCCACACAGGAGCCATCCCAAGCAAAGCTGGAATCCAGTGCGGGGCTGGAAGCGGCGGCACCCACCGGGCCCCACGGCGATATTTCAGTAACAATTAATTAGTTCCGGTTCTGGTTCCATTCCTTGAACAACTAATTAGTTCTGGCTTGGTTCTCATTTTCTAATTTTAGTCATTTTGAGCTAATATTAGCACTCGATCGACCCACAGCTACGCAGCTGCCTTAATGGCTTTATAAAATCATGAGCCGACGTGTTATTATTTATGGTGTGACGGATGCAAAATGCATCCTCCATGGCCATGTGTGGGGCAGAGCAGGGCTGGGACCAGCAGCTTCCCGGGAGGCTGCACCCATTCCTGGTGTGCTGTTTGCCCTCCCAGCTAAGGTGGGCATTGTGATGACCATGGGCAAGCCCCATATTGGGGCTGTGTGTCGTGGAAAGGAGAATTTTTATTTTTCTTCCAATTGCAAGTTTGGAAATGGAGTTAATACAAAGTTTCCTGTCTAACCCAAGGGTCAAAGCAATAGAAAAAAATCCTTTTTCAAAGCTCCCAGCACTCTGCTTTCACTTTAGGATACTTGGTGAGGGCTGCAAGTAATTTTTTTAATGTTTCCCCCAATGCTCGTTATTGAAATAAATCAATGAGCGGATGTGGCTGCAAAGCCTGGGATGCTCTTGGGTCCCATGTTCTGCCTTTGGCAGGCCATTCCAGGGGCAGGCTCAGCTGCCTGATGTTCCCAGGGAATTGCTTCCTTCTAGACGTAAATTTGGGGCTGATTTCTACGTAACCGATCCAAGACATTTCCCCAACCACTCCGGCAAGTGCGTAAACAAAAATGAAAGCACCGGCACACATCCCCAGTGCCTGCCCTGATGGAAAATGGAAATGCTCTGCATTTCCTTTTCTTTTTTTGGGAAGGCAAACCACGAGCCACCTCGAGAAAGGCCACAAATAACCATTCAAAAAGCAATTTCATCTCACGAACCTGCCTCCGCAGCGATCACCAGGAAATGCTCTTTCCAGCCCTGCATGCATGGCAGACCACGGCCTCTCATTAATATTTAGTATTTGTTTGAAGGAAATTGATTCTTTCTGTCTGCCATCCAGGGAAGCTGCCTTCTGAACATGCTACATTTTAATTGCTCAGTCCCAGCTCTGAATTAGAGCCTTTGTGCTGTTTCATGTGACTCCATTGCCGTATCTGGCTCGCCCCAGAGATGGGCAACGAAACCAGATAGCCCAAAGGCTCAGGACAAAGGGACACCTTGCATCTCGATGCAAATCAGTCATTTTATGTCCTCACATTGCCCCATCACCATGGTATCCAAAGAAAAACGTGCAGGGACTGGGGAATTTAGCTTGTAGCAGTCCTGGGAGGCTGAGATGGATTAGCAGCTCCTCTCAAATCAAGGGAAACTGAGGCACGTGGGGATTGAGGTGAATGTCTGCTTCCCAGCTCTCTAGGGAGCAGGGTAGAGGGGCTGTGTCTACATCCTGCAAAATCCCATCATCCACACGGGGAGATGCTCTGCACATTTCTTGGGATGCCCTTGCCCTGGATAAACTGTTGGCATGAAAACATTCAGTGCCCGAGTCTGGGCTGGAGAAAAGAAGACAGTGACCAGTACGTCCTCCCTTCACATACCCATCTCACAGTATTTGACAGCATGAAGGACTTTTCCCCATCCCATGGGGTCTAGGAAGCCTGCTGAGGGGTCCATAAGTAAGGAATTCCATGAAAAGTCCAGAGGAAGAACAATGAGCTCTCCAGGATACACCTGAGCCCCAGTCCCAAGAGGATGCAAGTCCATAGGGCAAATCCTGCATATATGGGTGATCCAGCCCCAACTCAATAAAATCCTTCAGATAAAACTGACCTGAGCAAATTTATTTTCATAGAATCAGGGAGTGGTTTGGGTTGGAAGGGACCTTAAACTCATCTCATTCCATCCCCTGCCATGGGCAGGGACACCTTCCACTATCCCAGGTTGCTCCAACCTGGCTTTGGACACACCAAGAGATGAGGCAGCCACCGCTTCTCTGGGCAACCTGTGCTAGGACGTCATCATCCTTAGAGTAAGGAATTTCTTCCAACAGAATAAATTTCTCCTTCAGTCTGACCTCTCCTAGGCCAGCCATGGGCTAAGTTCTCCCGTGGGGTGCTAGGGCAGGAGAATCTCTGACTCTGGGCTTAGGTAGCTCCATGTGAGCATCTCCCACTGGGAAAGACATGCTCCAGCTGGCTCCTGACCTGCTGAAAGAGCACGAAACCTGATATTACCCTTATTTCACCCACAGAGACCAGAGGCATCGACTTCTTCCTGGTAATGAAAAATCCATTTTCCCCCTTCTGATTCCCTGTAATCCCTCATTAAAGCATAAGGACATTCTCTGCTCTCTGTCATTGCTTGGATGCTGGAAAACTACCCTGCTCAGAGCCATTACATTTATCTAAAGACAGGGAGGAAAAAGATAGACCCGAGCACCCACATCTTGGTTGTGGTGCTCCCAGGAGCAGGCAGGGCAGCAGGGCTGGCTGGAATGGAAATGCAAGCACTGGGGCTGGCTGACCTTTACCAAATACCAGAGGAGCCAGCCTTTATGGCTGTCCCAAGTGGCTGTGGAGGAAATGAGTATGGCCTGACCTTATCCCTCCTAACTCAGTGCTCGAGCCCCAGTGCAGCCAGCAGCACTCAGTGCAGACAGCCCAGTGCCAAAGGGAAGCACCAACAGCACCAGGTGAACACTGTGGCCAGGATGAAAGCCTGCATCACTTTGGCTGAGTGTGTCCCTCCTAAGTGAGAAAAATTCTGTGCTTCCAGGAGGTTGCAAAGCTCAGGAAATGACAGGAGGGCAAACTGCAGGGCTGGTCCTGGGGAGGATGATGCATGGCTGCCCCCACGGGATGTGTGGGGGCTGTTCCTGCAGCTCACCAGGTCAGCACTGAGCCCCTGGCACAGGAATGACACCACCCGAGGCTGGCATGTGCCCATGTGCAGCCACATCAGCCCAGCCCAGCACCAGACACAGGCTTTCCAATGGCATGTGCAGAAAATGCCCCGGGGACCTGCGTGCCACTGGCAGCAGGAACATGATTAGCAGGAGCTCTGGGCAGCGAAGGCAGGAGAAAAAGAACAGAACAAACCACGGTTTTAATTTGTACAAGCTGGTAATTATAGTTGCTATCTGTCTGAAATCTCTATTGAGTTTATTTAAATATGTTCTCCGTGAAGGCCATTCAGACAGGAATTATCAAGGTGTTGCAGCAGAGGAGATAATGCCATGCAGTTTTCAACAGATCAAGGGCTGATTAGGAGGAATTAATTAGCTGCTTAAACAGTCCTTGACTCGCTGCAGCAATTAGCCATCACCTCCCTGCAGTCACGTTCCCAGTGCAGCGGTGCCGCCGATACAAAGCACAAAACTCCTTCCCTGTGTGCTGGTGTGAGCACCTGGCCTGCCCTGGGTGGGCACATGGCCCTGGGAAGGGATCCTAAACTCCTGAGGGCTCCAAAGCCACCCCGTGGGCAGGGCCTGGCAGGGGTGAGCCGGGCTCTGGGGACTCCCGTGTGCCCGCTGCAGTGCCCATCGCTGGTCGGTGATTCCCAGCACGGGGCAGACATTGGTGTCTTCCCTCCTCCAGCTTTTAGCAGGCCAGTCCCTCAGGCATTCCTCACCCTCCACCTTTTCTGGGCTATGAAGCAACTGTTCTCAGCTGTGCTCCTCCACTGGGGCCAGCAGCCTTTATCCCACGTGCCATTACCTGCTGTCCCTTTGGTGGGGTGGCAGCATCACCCCTCACCTCTGCAAGCACTAAACCATGGAAAGCTGACACTGCAGAGCTGGAGGCTGAGCCAACCCCACTGGACACTGGCCAGGAGGAGAACTTGGAGAGACAAGGAGACCACCATGATGCTCTGAGCCCCTCCTGCCAGCACAGTGCCTTGCAGGAGCTGGTCACAGCTGCCAAGCTCCTGCCAGCATCCCAGTGGGCTCCACTTTGCTTAGCTGCTTCCTGCCTGCACTAGGAAAAACTGTGTGGCAGCTTTGGACTACCTGATGCAGAGACTGAGTTACTTCTCCGAGGGTTTCTCAACTCACAGGCTCTCCATTGCAGAGAGCCATGAGATGGTAATGCAGCCTGAAAGCTTTTTAGCAAATGATTAAAGCCTTGCAAAGTTCCCCCACCAAGTGCTGGAGCAGCAGCTTCCAGTTCATGCAATTAAAACTCTGAACTGCTATGAGAAGAGACAAGCACCGTCTTAATCGTTTCATGTGAGCTGTGAGGCAAACCAGGCTGAAGACTGTGTCCATGGAGCTTGCAATGGCTTTTTCATGGTAATACCCCAAGGAAAGATGCATCCAGAGATGGTTTGATGGCAAGCAACAGGCGCTGGGGACAACAGGTGACAGTCTGTGCCCATGCACATGGAGCCAGAGCATGGCAGGGGCTCCAGGAGAGCCTGGAGGCTCCAAGCACCCTGGTTTGAGGGCTGGCAGGTGTCCCAAGAGATGGGGACGGGCTGGCTCATCCAGGTCTCCCCAGCAAGCTATCCCAGTTAAGTTTTTCCCCTTTCCCATTCCCTCAGTGGTGTGATGGCAGTAAGAGTTGTCAGTGAGCCATAGCTGAGCAGCACAGCTCAGCTCCTCCATGTCTGCCAAGGGCTTTCAGTTTGGAAAGGAAGGCGTCCATTTGACGCAAGGAAGATTTTTCCATTGCCTTTCACTGGCTCTGGATGGGGGGTTTGTTGTTTATTCCAGCCAAAAGAAACAGGAGTGGGATTTTGGAGAGACAAGGCAATGTGTGGCCTGGCTGTGCAAGGACACTGAGGTGAGGAACAGCCAGCTGGAACACTGGGGCTGCACACCCAGGTGACAGAGCTGCACAGAGGATAAAACCACATGTTTGCAGCCTCTCACAGTGGAACATGGGGTTGGGAACACACAAAGGACTTCAAACAAAGGAGAACATCCAAGTGCTGAAGAAGAGAACTACCTAGAAGCAGAGAGCAGGGTGGGCTGCTCTCCAAAACCAAAAAGCTGCAGTGAAATGAGACAACATGAAAAACTCACTGCCTACGGTGCCCATCACCCAAACCAGCAAGAGGATGAAATATAAGCTGGAGTGTCTCTTCTAGTGATTCTTTCATCATGAATGCTGCCAATGAGGAGGTCAACAGGGTCCAGTCTGAGCACTTTGACACAAGGAGAAGAGTAAAGCAACTCCACTTCTTTAGAAATGGAAGGATATTGAAGCAACCCAGCCTGCCTCCACTACGTTTAGCCTAAGAAACAACCCTCCCTGCACCCATACCTGGCATCAGTAATTGGACTGAAATGGCACAGGTCACCTCAGCTAACAGCCTTGTAGGTAAAACAAGCCTGCAGGTAAACAGATAAGGGTTTCATAAAGACTAGGTACGCTTTACCTCAGAGTTATCCCTCCAGATTACCTCCATACAAGCCTTTACCTTGAATCCACTCATGATAAAGAGTGAGATAAAAAATTTCATTTCTCTAATAGTGTTTATGTGATTTGTCAAAGTAGGATCTCATTAGCTGGCTGCAATGAAAACAAGCCTTTGCTTAGTGTATGCCAAGGCAGCCTGGGTCCATCAATGTTCCATGAGCCTCATCCTCTCCTCTTCAATAAAAACAAAAATGACACGGAATATGGGCTGTATTTGCTAGCAATTTCCAACACAAAATCCGAACAGTTTCTCCTCAAATCAAAGAGCTCATGATTTATGTCCAAAGAGCTGGAAGCTGAAGGTAGGTGATTTCAATAACCCAGAACAAGCTGTGTTAATTAATTCTGAGAGGGAGCATGGGGAGCCCTTATGAGCAGCTCCCCGAGAGTGAAGGGGAAGGGCGATGCGCTCCCGCCACAGGGAATCAGGCTGCACAGCCCAACCCGACTTTCCCAGCCAGCAAATCCCATGGAAAAACTATTTGTGAAATAATGATTTCTCCAGAGCGCAGCACAGGATGGGGAAGAACCTTTCCAGTCCCAGCCTGGGATGTGGAAGGGATGGCCCAACAGTGGGAGGGACACGGGGTGCATGGGGGAGTGAGGAGCAGCTGGGACACACCCAGCTCTTCTAAACCATGAATGCAACCAAATAAAATAATCTCCTGAGATTAGGGAAAGGCAGAAACTGTCCCTACACAAATATGTGGGGCTCTGCTGCAGCTCAGAGGGAAGGTAAGTGCTGCCAGATGAGCATCTCGTGAGCAGGACGATGAAGCATTTTGCTGGATTTCTTTTCATCTTTCATGCCCAGATGACTTGGCCCACACTCAGCTTCCCACTGCACACAGTTCCCATCCAGAAAACCACAAGCCTTGTATTTTCACACGTTTCTCTGAAGCTCAGAGTGTTTTCCTTGGGGCAAACAGATTGGAAACAGGCAGCCCATAGCAGGCACTTTCATAAACAAACCAGAAGCAAAGGTGTGTGCCAGTCTCTTGAGTGACTGAGAACATTCTGCCCACCTCACATCCTGTATTTGCATGTTTTTCTTTTTCCTGTTGCTGGTACTCATGCAGCCCTAAATAAAGCAAAGCTGAGGAAGTGCCTGAAGTGTTCTAAACAGCTGCTTTCACCCAACCAGGCCGTCTACCCAACAGACCCATTTTCAAACAAAGTGATCCAACAATAGCACTGACGATGTTTGAACTGGCACAGATTTAGGAAGACAAGCTCTTTGCTGCACCACACTGTCAGCAAGCATTCAGTATAAATGCCACATTACAAGATAAACATCTCTCCTTTTTTTTTTTTTTTTTAAGACTCCCCTTTTACTTTTGCGCCTCTGTTCGGTTGTGTTATTTCCAAGTGAGGCCCTGGATCCCAATGGATCACAGTGCTGGGGTTAAGTCCCTCTGAATTTGCTTCAGTGCCTTGAGTTTGGTTTTAAATGTGGGGATAAAGCTTTATCTGTGTCATGAAGCATCTATTCTGCTCTTCAGAGCTTTCCAAGGCTGCTGCAAACCTCTAGTTCCAATTGCTATCGCCGTTGCAAATAAGGTCACCCTGATTAAAAAACAGTTATTCTAGGTGGACTGAAAACAGTCAATCTTCAGCCAGAGGATGCTATGTAAGAAATACCCTGTTCCTGAACTGAAACAAGCCTTCACTGGCTCCAGGTAAAAGGAGATTGAGGTCACCTAACAACTGACATTATTTGCAGCCTCTGATTCATTGCAAGGAGAATGTGTAAAGCTATACTGGAGATGTCAGCTAAATCAGGTGCTTCTTTCTCTCCTATATGACCTGTATGTAATTGCAGATACAGGTTCAGGTACCACTGTGAGCAGCCAGCGTCCCCAGCCAGCCCAACCTGCAGATGTCACACTGCCTGCAACTGAAAACTGAGGCTGGATGCTGCAATATTTCAATTCAGGCAATTACTCAAGGAGCTGTGGCCCATGGGAGTGAAAATACGCTGGCCCTGTTGTCTAAAAGATTAAATCAGAGGCTCCAATTCACCCAATGTATGAGTAAGAAGGAGCTGGCAGGAGAGAAAGGGATGGAGAAAGGCTGTGGGTGACAGCAAGCAGCAGCCTCTCGAGACACAAACACAGCAGCACACAAGCACCTGGCCCCACACAGAGGAAGATAAAGCAGCTGAGCCATCCCAGCACTGCCTGGATCCTGTGTTTGATGTGAAGGTTTTCAGTCCTGGGCATTGTCTTTGCAGTTTGCTTTCATTAATAGGTTTGCTTGGATTCCAGCTCAGCCCAGCTCATTAGCCACACTGCCGAATCCCACACTAATTCTGCATTCTTTCTACTGCTACAGATAAATAATAAAATTGCCTCCACGCAGGGGTTGTTTTCTTCCTCTCTCCCCCTAACGCAGGTCTGGTAGCATCTCATGTATCTGTTAATGAAGTCCATAATATCCAGAGTTTCTCAGCAAGTAAAAATTACAATCATTAGCCAGTGAGTGATGAGAGACAAAAACACCATTTCTGCCCAGGCTGGCAGTAACAGTACAGCAAGTACACGTCCCAGAGAGCTGAGCCTTGCTCTCCTGTCATATGTACCCAATGTTCTTCATTAGCACCTCTCTCTAATAGAGCAAGGCAGCGTCCTGCGGCAGGTCACAATTACACACAACAATTAATTCAGGGAGAAACAATGACAGGCGCTGCAGAGGAACACTTTGCAGCGGGGTGGTAAAAAGATGAAGTGGAAAAGGAATAGGAATATTTTAAAGCCCTGTCTGAAACCAAAAACAAGTGGAGGCACAAGCGACAGAGCAGTAGAGGAGCCACGGCTTGTTTCCCTGTACACGACTTGGTAATTTTTGTTTTAAATAGAAAAGAAACACAACAATTACTCTTTTGGTCACAATACCCCAGTGACCAGGACCAGCAGGCTCAGACCAGGACTTCTTGTGCTATTTGCAAACAACACAGAAAGCCAACTCAGCTTCTCCCAGAGCTGCAGCCGCTCTCTCGCTGCCCTTTTGTGAAATTAGGGTTTAATTCTCTGGAATAAGTCTGCTAATAAGGAGTCCCAACACACCCATCCTCTGGACAGTGTGTACCTGCTCACTGTTCCCCCAGGAGCTGTGATGGGAGGGGGACAGAGAAAGGGGGGAGAAAAAAAAATAAATCTACCTCAGAGAGCACAAAATGCAAGAGAAATCCAATACTCCTTCACAGAGGAGTGTGAGGTTGTTGGAATAGAGGTACTGGTTGCACTGGCCATGCTCAGCAAAGCACTGATTTCGTCTGGAAGGGCCTCCTGTCCTCTCCCAGCTGGACAGATCATGTTCCAGGCTCCCTGTTAAGCCTCCCCTGGGAACATTTCCCACCGAGGACATGCATGTTTGTGATGCTGCCGTCGTGGCAGCAACAATAGAGAGGGACAATGTGATCTTTATGTAAGGCTCTGTTCCCCTCTGCCCAGGGATGAGATGTTCAACACACAGGCACAACAAGTAACAACAGCCTGAAGGGTTAAACACAACCACGGGACCCCTGGGCCTTGCTGGTGTCAGCACTGGGGCTCCTCTGGGTGTGGATGGGTGTGACCAAGTGCCCCACAGTATTTGTTCATCTGTTCAGGGCAAGAAAAGTAACCCAAAAGCCGAGTGAACACTCAGGCATACTCAGATCCTGTGATCTTTGCATCTCAGGGGAGCTCCTTCCCCTCCTCCAGCCTCAAAGCCCAATGCTGGGATACAGATACCACCAGCCCTGAATCCAGTGCTCAAAGATTCTCACAGCCTTTTTCTCCACAGATTTCTACTAGAGGCCTGCACAGAGGCGGAGGAGAGAGGCTGAGAAAGTCCTTCCAGATATGGATCTACTCACATCCGCACCAGTGACCAAAGCTTAATGGATACAGGAAGAAAAGTAATGCTCCTCCATTGGGCAATGCATCACTTTGGTTTCCGAGCACATCAGTCTCTGGAAAATGATTGTACAACAAAATCTCGAAATGAAACTAATTCAATGCTGCTCTCCAGCCTCGGGAATGAAATGAGTAAGTCTGCAGTCATTACAACAATGTCCTGGTATAAATAAACAGGAAAGGGCACTAAGTAGGAATGCTTCATAGTTAAAAATACAGTATCTCGTCTGAGGTCATTCAGTTTTTTATAGGAACAGGCGTGCATGGCTCAAAGTGATCAGATTTGGTATTACTTCCTGTTACAGATGGACACCTCAGTCACAGACAGATGGACAAGGTTCTCCTCCTCAGTCCAAACCCCACCTGGGATGACACAGACTGAGCACCTGCTATTGGGCTGACAGCTCTGAGGGAAGAGGGATGAATTGGAACACCTGACTACATGGTGGGATTTGTGGTCTGTCTTCACTCAACAAGACTGACAAGGAGGATGACCAACTTTTTCTATCTAAAAGGTACAAAAAAGATGTTCAAGCCAGAGGTGGTCATGCTGAGCAGCAGGCAGGCACAGAAATGATGTTGGACAAAGGGCAGGAGGCAAGAAAAGTGGGCAGAAGAAGCACTGTAAAGGATCATAAAAGCTGCATATACACTTTCCTTCACAGAAAAATGTCTTTGTGCTTTCATGGCAAGGAGCTGCTACAATTACAGCTTCTTTTATAAGCGAAGCAGAAACCAGATAATGAGCAAACCTCCCACCACACAAAGGAGGTGACGAAGGCGTCCTGGGAGCCCTGATGGTCAGGCTTCCCTGAAACAGCCAAAAGCATAGAAAATTGCTAAAACCCGTCTCCATTTCACCCTCTTCAGGGCTGTGAGCTGTTCATAGCCTTTTTCTTCTCCCAAGTATAAAAAAGGAACACACCAAAAATGTGCCTACACAGATAGCAAGTGAAAGCACTTCAGCCAGACAAAGCAGAGCTTGCACATGCAGACCTGCAGAATGATCCCACTGCTGCATCATCCCTGGTCTGGGGGAGTAAAAAGAGGGAACAAAAAAACGTTTCACAAAGGAAAAAAAACACGTTAGATATTGTCCAACCCAGGTGAGTTTGTACTTCTCCACAGAGGTTCATGATTTCAATGACACATGGGAAAATCAAGAGCTCCCACCAGTCTTCCTCTTCTTGATCTCAACACCCACTGGATGAGCAGGACAGTTTGATAAAGCCATGTGCAGATGTAAAAGCCTGGGGCTTCCAGCTTTTTCTGGAAACTAAATTTTAGCTTCCTAAGAAAGTTGCCCCTCATTCCTGCATGGGAGCAAGCACAGAAGTTCAGATGGCTTCATAGGGAAAAGGAAAATTTAGGCAGCGGCTCCATAGCCTTTCCCCTGGGTTGGGATCACCCTCCAAAATAAAACCCCCTGTTCTGTACAGTCAGTGCACTGCTGCTCCCACCCCTCTGCCACTTATCAACCAGCCCAGGCACACTCTTGTGTCCACAGCTCATGTCCTCCATCAACAAAATACATCAGCACCAGCTTCCAAAATCAACTGTTTTCCCCTGGGTTTGGGGAAAAAATAGGGAAAATGAGGTGGCATTTTCTTTGTGGTGTCACCAACCTGCCATAAGCCAGAGTCAGCACCCTCATCATGAAGCCCCAAGGCCTCCCTCCCCACCAGGAGTCTCCAGACATGCAGAAGATGCAACAGCATCGTGATGGAAGTGCAGCAGCAGGGTTTACAGAAATAACCTCCCAAAAGCACCCAGCACACCGTGTGTCTGCATTTCCTCAACCAAACGGCCTATTTTGGGAGAGCCCATCCTTCTGGGAACTGGGCAGGCTTCTGCTAAACGGTCTGTGCCATGGCACAGCTGGAATACACCTGGCTCACATCTGTGACTGTGGCAGGGCCCTGCCCAGCCCCTGGATCACTGATATTCCAGGCATGGCAGTGGTTTCTCCCCTTGGGGCTCCAGCAGCTCCCAGTCTCCAGGATATGCACAAACTGCCAAAGCCCAGGGCCATGCAGGAGGAGCTGCCTCTTCCACATCTCTTAGTCTGGGTAGATAAAACCATTTTCTTTTTTGCTTTCAGCTGCACCTTTTCCCTTGTCCCGTGAGACACAGGTGGTAACAGACTTGCTATTTCATGAGAAGCACCTCATCAGCACGTGAGAAGGCTTAGCAGTAGGATGGTAGGAGAGGGATGGAATGGGATGGAGAAGAAAGGGCCTCTTCCAGCTTCCAAGGTCCACATATAATCCTCTGATCCATATGGAAACAAGACTCTTGGCTTAAATATTTTTTTCATCTTTTGTGTGTGTGCTGACTTACTCCAGCAGGGCTGCCAGCAGCCTGCAGTTTATTTTTAAATAACTAAACAAGAGAAGTCCAGTATATACAACAAAGACTCTGGGTTTTCAGAGAAGCACTCTGCAGATGCTAAAAAAAGGAGGTTGCTTATCAGGTCAGCTGTGAGGTGAGAGGCAGATTCTGACCTTGGCTTTGAGAAATGCTGAGCAGGCACGTCGCACACCAGCTGGATCCCAAATTCACTCTAGGAGCAGGCAGAGGAATGGCTCAGCTTCCCAAGCACAGCCTGCCTTGGCAGGTACCCGTGCACGGTGGGTGGGCAGCTGCTGGAATGCCTGTCACCACCTCACCCAGAGCCCTGAGACCGTGCCCAGCTCAACACACAGACAAAGCCTCTCAGCCCACAGCTGCCTGGCCAGGCTGGGCTCCACAAACCCCCCACCGCAGGCAGCTCAGCCTGCAGGGACATCATAAAAATATATTGCACAGCATCTTCAAGAGGATTTGGATGAAAAACAACACCACCTCCAGCTGTGAGGCTGTGGGAAGCAGTGCCGGGACGAAGGATGTGGCTCTCCCTCAAGGTGACAGCGCTCCTAATTGTGCCACTCCAGCCGGCACGCCGGAGGGTGCGACCCAGTTTTGGTGCTTGTTATGTGGCTCGCAGCGGTGCCGACACGCTGGAAAAGCTAAATTTAGGAGACAAACAGGCCTGGTGTTACACACCCAGGCAGGACTGGCTCTGTTATGAGAGCTGGAGGATCGATGCCATCCGCTTCCACGCGTTACAGCAGCGCTGCGAAGCCCTCGCTGCCGTAGTGAAAGCGTTACCAAGTCACTTGGAATAAAATTGCCACTAAATGCTATTTGCGAGATGGGGAAAAAAAAAAAAAANTCCTCACTCTTTCTCAGCTATTGTAGGAAATGAAAATGGCTATTGCTGCCTGGTAGAGAGTCCAATTATGAATAATGTGCGTTCTCTCCCTGCACAAAAGATGAAAGGCATCAGAGCTGGTGGTGACATTTTAAGACCGGAGATGTAAGAGTGGATCTGAGCCTCGTTGCAAGCCCAGCTTTACCCCAATAAAGAAACACTTTCTGCAGTCAATTGCCTTGCAGCGTAGCTTGAAGCCCCGCTATTGATCTAGCATCTGTTATAAGCAGATAATCATCGCTGCTGTGCCATGGCTTCTATGATGGGGTCTAAAAGCACTTTCCAGAAGCTGTTTGAGGGGCTGCTTTTTGCTCTCCCCTGTGGCTGTAGGAAGGCAGAGGTTTGTGGGGGAGCCCACAAAAGTCTCACAGGTTGACAGAATTTGAAGGCCAGAAAAAAAAATTTGAATCACCCCAACTCATTCATCTCCCAGTCCTGTAAACTTCAGGTAACTGAGGTGCACTCCCTGCAAGGCTCAGCTGCCGTCCCAGCCCTCACGCAGTTATTTTATACTCTGCAATTTCCTTTCCCCAGCGAGGTGCTGACACACCACCATCAAGCCACAGCTCAATCCTTTCCTTCCCTAAGAGAGGCAGTGAGAGCTGCTGAAATCTCCCAGCATCAGGCTTTTCTCTCCTGTCCCCAAAAGATTTCTCAGACTTTGGCTCACTGGGTCTGAATCCTGATAACTCCTGAGCTTCCATGTACTTCCCAGCAGTCTTGGGCCAGGCACCTTCCTCCGAGTTTAGCAAGAAGTGGTCAGAGGTAGGTGAAATCAGACTGCCAGTGCCTGCAATCTCCCCCCTCCCTTCCAGTCCAAGCACTTCTTACCCACTAGGCAGATTCCTCCAGTCTCCAAAGAAGGAAAAAAGATGGGAAATTAAAAATAAATGAACCAAGAGATACACATCCATCAGGACCCAGGCGTTGTCAGCCCAGGTCCCTGTGCAACTGCTTCTTTAATCAAAACCTCATGCAGCTTAAACGCTTGACAGAAGTCTAGAACAGAGATCATGTTACCCTGAACAGCAAAAGCTGCAACCTTGAAGAATAAAATCAATATCTGATGGGGTCTATTTTCTTTAAAATCACGCTAAATTACGCCAAGCCTGTTCCTAGCTGTGACATTTGAGGTTTCACCCTGCAGATTCCTGTGAGACACACGGGTGTCTCGAGGGGGTGACCGGAGGTGACGGGAGGAGTGAGCTCTGGGCCGCCAGCTGAAGATGAGCCATTTCTAAATCGGTCCATGACGCCAGACCTAAATTTTTAAGAGGCTCAAATCAAGAAAAGATTGCTGATGGATGCACTCCCCACTTAAAACTCACTTGCGTGGTGATGGACGTCAGACTACCGGCCTCACGGCTATGCCTGGCTGCTACTGAGAGTGACAGAAACCTTCCAGCTTTCTAGAAAGTCCTCGTGTGCCAAGGCTCAGCCAGCTCTTTAGAGCCTCCTGCATGCAGGTTATCTGCCTCTCTTGGCTGGAAAATGTTTGTCCCTGAGGAGTTTTTATTTAATGCCTTCCTTAGTTACCAAGGGATGAGAAGTTTCTCCCATCGTTCTGTAGCTTTCCAAACACAGATGGGATTTATTGAAGCTCCTGCTGCTCTGGGCTCATTAATGTTTTATGGCACAGCTCCAGAGATCCAGTGGCTGCTCCTTGCTGGGGTGCCCCTCTACAGCCCCACGGTGGATGAGGTCTCCTGGCTGCACTGAACGTCCTTGGGGAGTTATAAGTGATTTCATTCTCAAAATGACCACACTGCTTCTTTTTTGAGACCTCACCTGCACCCTGCCTCCAGTGGGACCACAGCTCCCAGCAGCTCCTCTCATAACAGACACAGTGGGTGGGAAAGCAGAGACAGCATGAGCAGGAGAGAGGAAAAAATATGGGAAACACTAGAGAATAGTGCAGGAACACATTCAGGCTGTGCTATGGACAATATAACCTGTCCAGGGACAGGCAGCATTTTAACTGGCACGAAGGGGATGGAAGCAGAAGAGAGGGTGCAAGCCCAGGGTTTGGTGAGGAAATGCAGCAGGTGACCCTGGAGAGACATTTCTGGTACCCTCCTGCACATGCCTGCAGGGAGGAAGGTGGGAATTGTGAGTCCTGAGGCCTTCTGGAAGAGCTTTTCTCCCCTGTAGAGAACAGGAGGGAGAATCAGCACAGCCCAGCTGGAGGCTGCAAATTGCCCCATTTAGGCTCTGGTCCTCAAAATTGCTCTTAGCTAAAGTACATCCACCGACCTGACAAGCTTAATGTTTTTCTCTGGAGATCACACTCCCCCACAGCCTCCAGAGCTTCATCCCCAAACTCTGCAGGTTTTGTCCCAGAGAAACATGCCTGGTGCTCACCAGGTCACCTTGCTACGATCAAGGCCTTGGGATGTGGTTCTCCATGATCCAAGCACTGCTGGATGAAACCAGGGTTTCCCCACCATATTTTTATTCAGAGACACTGCACAGCGAGGACAACCCAGCATCAAACTTTGGAAGAGGCAGACCTGGCTGGAGTTCAGCAGAAACAGGGAATTAAGACACTGAACTAAATCAATGCATCCCCACCCAATTTCTATCCAAATCAGGAATTTCATGCACAGGAGGGATTTTGACCAGCATCCCACATTAGTTATTGAGCAGAGAGAGCAGAGTGCTTGGCACTGTGTGGAATTCCAGTCTTTGCACTGAAGCTCTTGGAAACCCAGAGTAATTCAGATGCAGAAGCAATCTCAGCTGCTGGGAAGGAACTCAAACAGCCGAGGACAGAGGGAGTCTGTGCAGGGATGTAGGGAAAGAAAGAAGAGCTGCTGGCTGAGTGCAGGGAGGGGACATTGATCACATGGATAAAGGATGGGGAGGAGGTAAAGGAAGCAAGTCAGGGAAAATCCAAGGATAGCCAGGGTCACTTGCTGAAATGTACCTCACAGTGGGGGCTTGTTTAGGGCTGCAGGGCCAACAGACACCCTGCAAGAGGCTTCCAACATTGCCTGGTGTGAGCCACACACTGGGACTGAAAACAGCAGGGAGATGCTCGGGAGGCTTGGGATGGAGGCACATGGACTGCAAGATCCACCGGGCTCGTTCCAGCCCGGGAAACACGGAATGCCACGCTCAGAGCTTTCCCCAACACCCAGCTCGGGCTGCTCACTCAAACCTCCTGCTCCCAGGCACAGCCCTGCACGTCTGGCTTGGAGTGCCACCTGCTGCCAACGGCGCCGCTCTCCAGCCCCTGCGAGGGGACAACAGCAGCACAGAGCAACAAACTTCCAGCTCCTCCATCGGCTTTCCCTGTCCTTTAACAGCAGCCAAGCTCCTGATCCAAAAAAGCAACGCTGTTTCCCAAGCTGCAGGCGTCCCACGAGTTGCAGGCATAGCAGCAGATGCTAATAAAGTCCTTTTTTCTTTGCCTTTCATGCAGTTTCTCGCTGGAGCCAGCCTCTCCCCCCCAGAGACCACATCCTGAATCTTCTTGTTCATTGATTCTTTATGCTAAATGATGACTCCGCAGTTGAAATAATGTGGCATATTCCAGCTCGCATTTCAGACACCGTGAGACTTTTTAATAACGAGTTGCATGAAAAATTAGGGAGGCTGCAACAAAGAGCTCCGACAGAGGTTTCCAAAGTGACTCACAGCCAGCAGAGCCTCCCTTTTCCAAAGCCCAGCGTGAGACAATCTCAAGAGCCCCCGCACTCAGAGAGAGAGAGGAGTCCTCCCCCTCTGGAAAAATAAGGCCTTTTTAAGGAGAATTCTCCAGGGAGAGAATCCCTGCAGGGAGGTTTGGCGGGTGGATTTGGGAAGCATGGCTGAGATGACATCCCATTCCCAGGAGTGCTTGCAGGGATGCTTCACCCCACGCCTCAGCTGTGCTGCTGAGGGTGCTGCAGGGTGGGAGTCACCTCATCCTGCAGCCAGCCTGGGCTTCCTGCTTGGCACATTGGCTCTGGAATGCTCCACAACGGGGCTAGCAATGGCTCCTGCTTGTTTTGCAAGGAGGCAGCAAACCACAGGAGTAACAGGCAGTGGAGGTTTCTCCAGCCTTGGCTCCCAAAGCACTGTGGTACCCACAGGCACAGCAAACATCACCCATGCACAGGTATCCTGCTCCTCCTGGGGCTGGCTTGCTGCCAACCCTGCAGCTCTCTGCCAGGCTTTGCCGCATGGTGGAGGAGGAATTTTTTTCAGGCCAACTTTTGGCTGACTGTTTTTGCTTCCTGCCATCCACACAAACAGCTGCCAACGTATTTCAAGGGGAAGCAGCAGGCAGCAACACATCCAGTGCACCCACCCTGATGGGGATTAATGCCATTCATGCTCAGTCCCAGCAGTGAGCAGTGCCTGGCTGCTGGGTGGGACATGTGGCTGAAAGATGGTTTTGATTGCTCTGCTCCCTTTCCCAAGCCCAGCTCCCAATTTCTTCTGTATCCTGCACTGGCTCCCACCTTCACCTCCTCTGTGACAGCCCTCAGAGTCACCCCCAGCCACAGGAGCTGCAGCACAGCTCCCTGCTCACCTACTCCTAAGGTCTAATTGAGCACAGTTCCCCCCACCCAGCCCAGCACACTTCTCAAAAGATGGTTTTTGTTTTTTTCTTTTTTCCCAAAGGAAGCTGGGAAAGGAAGGCTGGAGAGTAAAGGGGCAGCTGGCACAAAGGCAGTTCTTACCACATTCCAGAAGAAAGGGTTGAAGGCAATTGAGAGGACAGCCACAATGAAGCCAGTGTCGGTCACATCCACGTAGCCAAAGAGCTGCACCATGGCTGCCACATCCACCTGTGGAAGAAGGGGTGGTTACTGGAGTGCAGGATCCCACAGGAACACTTCACGTCAAACCAGCTTCCCCAAGGGTACATGAAACTTTTACTAGCCCTAAGCAACGTGCTGTTACAGCTTGCAAAGTGCTGTGTCAGGGTGCAAAGTCCAGAAGAAGGATGGGGGCTTCTCCAAGCTGTGTCCCCAAACCTCAGGGGCACTGGGCTCTCCAGGAACCCCATGCTCACAGCAGCGCCTAGAAGGATACAGGCACGGAGGTGACACTGAGGATGAGCACCAGCCCTCAATGGCCAACTCATGAGTCTTTTAGGAGAGGGAGCACTATTCCACAGCAACTCAGTGTCCCTCAGGACACAGGACTGTCCCAGGGATGCCAGTCTGCATGGAACCCCCTAGCAATGAACTGTGTCAGTTTCAAACTTGTCTCCCACAAAGTCAGAATGATGCAAACTCCCTCCACAGCAAAGGGGGATGCATTTGCACTGTAAGGAGCTGTAAAAGTATTTCCTGTCTTAATGACAACAACAAAACCCCCTTAAAACTCGCTGTTCTCCTTTTGAGAAAGAGAGACTTTTCCCAAGACAGCTCCCTGACATTGTCAGCATTTTTACATGCAGTAATCCATGCTGCTTCTCCCTCCTCACTCCCTCTCCCTGTGCTGGTATTTGGATGAAAAAAAGCCAGTGTCTTTTTTTTTTTCCCTTGGTCAAAACCTTTGAAAACAAAAAACAAAATAGCCTATGCCAAGCCCAGCCCTCCCTTGAAACAAAACCAAGACAACATTGAGACGTGGAAGGTTTTTGCTTCCCCAACACAGCTGTGTTTGCAAGTGCTTTGGATGCCAGGGGACAGGCACCGCTCGAAAAGGTATCGGCTCCACCTCGCCTGTCCAGGACAGAAATTCCCACTGGCTCCTCACAGGCCTTTGGAAAGAACCAGAGCCACAGTATCATCTGTGGAAAAGGGCTGGTAAACCCAGTACCTCTCCTAGCCCAGAGAAAAGGCTGGAACAGCTCCCGTGCTGGCCCAGGGCACATCCAGTCGCTCCAAGTGCCTCCTGCCCAGCTATGACTGCCCAAGGTGCAAAGTGCAGGAGCAAAAACTGTACAGGTGTGGGAAAGGGGGGATCCTCCCGGGGGTCCACAGCTGCCCTCAGAAGCTGCCCTCCAGGCTCCCTCACCCGAGCCCTGGGGACACAGGTGCTAGCAGAGAACAGTGGGAACAGTCCCCAGGGCCTGATCCAGACCCATCTCCCCCTATTCCCACCCTCCACAGCCTCTCCTCCCCTCCATTCACTCCCGAGCAGCCCTTCCCCTCCAGATCTCATCCCTCCAAACTGTCGAGCCATAACCCAAACAGCTGCTGGCACCGGGGCCGAACTGTCTAATCCCGCTTCAATTGCAATCCCGTGGGACCAGGACAGCTTCTTTCCTCTCATTTTGTACGGTGCTGAGCACAGTGCTAGCACGGGCTGAACAAAAGCTTCTTGACCTACTAACTCCTGGCAGGCACCATCGTTAACATTGCACTCACCTTCTTTTCTCCTGCTCAACAACCAAATTCGCGGCTGCCAGCGGGAGGCAGATTGGCCTGTGCCTCGCGTGTGCTTTTCGGGATAAAAGGGGAGCCCTAATGGGATGAGCTGTCTCTGCGAGCTGCTGGGACAGCCACGTAACAGGCACAGAACATTCAACTTTGCCCCCTCCTCCACGGTGGGGGATCAATGACCGTGGCAAGCGGTGCCCGCTTGATCAAAGCCCCAGAGTCAGGGAGGGTGGGAACAGCATGGGCAGCTGGGTGAGAGCCGTACAGGCACCCAGGTGACAGCTGCACGGGCACCTGGGTGCGACAGAAACGGGCACACCGGTGTGACCGTACAGGCTCTTGGGGGAGAGCAATACAGGCCCCTAAATGAGAGCTGCATGGGCACTTGGGTGAGAGCTGTATCGGCACCTGAGCGAGGGATAAATGGATACCTGAATGAGAGCTGCACAGGCACTTAAACAAGAGCTGCAGGGGCACCCGGGTGAGCCGGTGGCAGCACCCCCGGGCGTTCCGCGCAGCGCCAGCGCAGCCCCTGCCTCCTGCTCAGACCGTGCCGTCCCTGCTGGGGTGGAACCGGGCTGGGGAGGGCTGCGGGTGCACATGGAGAACCGGGAACCGAGCATCCCGAGGCCTGGCTGCACCTGCGGGCACAAGCCGGGGGCGATTCCCAGCGGATCTGCCGAGCCCCGCGGCGGCATCGGGCGGGGCGGGGGATCCATCCCCGGGCACCCCGCGCTGCCACAGGCCGGGCCCTCCCCG
>WEIU01008367.1:202490-237934 GCA_013389925.1 Aegithalos caudatus
ACGGACAGCGGGCCCGCGGCCGGGGCTGGACTTCGACCCTGCCCCGGGAGCAGCGGGAGCGGGCGGGACGGAACCCCCGCCGGGAGCTGGAGTGCGGCTGGGAGCGGGACTGCCCTGGTGGGAGAGGGAGCGAGAGCCGAGTGGGCACCGCTGCTGCGGGGGCACTGCCAGCCCCTGCCTGTCCCCTGCCAACCCCTGCCTGTTCCGTGCCAGTTCCCCTGCCTGCCCCTTGCATGATCCCTGCCCATTCCCTTTTGCCCAGAGAAACTGTGACTGCCCGATCCCTGGAAGTGTTCCAGGCCAGGCTGGACTGGGCTTGGCGCAAACTGGCCTAGTGCAAGGTTTCCTAGCCCTTAAAGATCGTGAGATGATCTTTAAGGTCTCTTCCAACCAAAACCTTTCTATGATTCCATGATCCTGTTATCCCTGCCCATCCCCTGCCCTGTCCCGGTTCAGTGCTCACATCAGGGCCAGGAGCTGGGAGACAACTACAGTGGCTCCCTGGCACAGGAAATTAAACGTCACTTGACCAATATTACTCATTCAAGGGCAAAACATAAAGCCACCAAGCCTAAATGTATTTTAAGGAGAATTCATTGCAGCCTTCTCCCTTCAGCAAGTGCAGTATATTTTTTATTGCTATTACTATTACTACTCATGTTATTTTTCTTTTTCAGTCCTCTTCAGGATATTTCTGGCTGGTGCACCTCACAGGCTGCAGTGCTGGACCTGTCTGGAAAATAGGGTAGTATCATTCCTGTAGACCCCTGAGGGTCTCTGCTTTTGCAGATCCTGCTTTGCAAGGAAATAATTTTTTTTCAAAAAGGAATTTGGTGTTAGTGAATTGCAAGTGTCCCTCCCAGAGGTCTCATGGGGGCAGGGAAGGGACAGGATATCTGAGTACTCGTGTCCTGGCAGGCACCAAAAGCGTGCATGAGTGATGGCTCACTTGAAGCCCTCCCCAGGAAAATGGCATCTTTGGAGGATACACTTCAGCAGACCCCAGGGATCCCAGTTTGGCTCCACGGGAAGCCAGCATTCCTTAGTTCTGCTGCTCCAAACCCCTTCGGTGCACCAGCACATCCCCACTTCCCCACCTGCACCATCAGCTCTGGCACTCAGAGTGCTCACCCGGTGCCCAAGGAGCACATTCACGGAATGAACCAGGCTGGTTTGGGGTGAGGCACACACCGAGGCGCTGTGGGTGGGAGCGGCGTTCCCCATGGATGATCTCCAGCTGCTTCCAGCCTCTTCTCCCCCGCGCTGGATAATTTTGCTGTGCCAAGTGTGTAATTATCGCCTCTGCCATCTCCCGGGCTGGGCCACGGGAGCAGGTGGGAGGATGTTTGTTCTGAGTCCCACCAGCTGGGTGCTGGGAGCAGCAGGAAAGGGCCATGGGGATGCAGTGGGGGAAGTGATGGTGGCGGGGATGTGTGAGATGCTAATGTCCCTCTCCAGAAGGAATTAGCAGGGAGAAACCTCCAAACTGTCCTCCCTGCTGCAAGGGGAGGGTGTCCTGGTGATGCCAGCACTGCCAGCTGGAAAAGGACAAGGATGTTGTGGCACAGTGGGAGGAGGAATGGGTCTGGCTGAGGGATGGATGGTGAGGAGGTGCAGAGGGATGAACTGTCTCACGGGCTCCTCATTCAAGGTCAGCAGAGCTGGGCTGTCATGGAAACATCTGTCCTGTCACCCCAGTGAAGGCATGTGCTGCAGGATCCAGTGTCCTGCCACCAGCTCAGTTGTGTTTAGGACAGCGAATCACACTTCAGCCTCCTTGCCATTTTCACTGCCAAATTCCCTGTCCATGGAAGTTTTTCCATATAAGAGGGAAAGGAGACTTTTGTGGCAGTGGGGCCCCTCTGTGCTGGCCTTCATCCCACCTTGAACACATCCCTGCAGCTGTGAAGGAGACAAAGAGGGCTTTCTGCAAAGACTGGATTTTTCCACCTCCCCTTCTCCCCATGGCCTCCCTTTAATCCACCTCTCCCTTTCCAAGCACCAAGCTCAGGAAGAGGATATTGCCCTCAGCTTTCCCAAGTCCTTTCTCAGCATGAACTCCCTCAGTGCCCTTTGAAATCCCACCACGGTCTCAAGAGGTCCCTGATGAATATGGAGTTGCATCATGGCGAAGGATGCTGAATGTGGGTTAGCAGGACACTGTGGCTTGGCAAGATGCAGTTTGTTCAGGAGCATTTCAAATTTCAAACACAACCCGGGAAATTCCCCACATGTGGAAATCTAGGGCAGGGAGTGCTGTTGGGTGGTTTTCCCTTAGAAATGGGACATTGATTAGGAAACTGCAGTCTGGTAACCAGCACAGAGGGACAGCTCTCCTTACAATACCAGGAAAAATTTTCCAGGCCAAATGATTGGTTTCCTTGCTGGGAAAATAAAAGACAAGTCTTCTTGCCATTCCTTTTTGTCCATGTGCCCGTCTCATGGTCCCCATGTTCAAACCTGCCCTGAAATAAAGCTGATCCCTGTGGGTTTGGCCCTTGCAAACCTGCAAGGGCATGTGCTGATGGGTCATGGAGATCAAGGACAGAGCATTGAAACGTGTGATGAAGAACAACAAATAATGCTGGAGCACAGAGCCAAAACCTCGGGGAGAAGCAGCAAAACTGCAGCTACTCCTATGTCCTCCATCAGATAATGTGCTGTCACCAGCAGTGTGATGCTGCAATCCAGACCTGCAATCCTGGTCGAAATCCTCTAGTGTTTGTGCTGGAGGTTAGTTCTATTTATTTTCTGATGAATGATTTACTTGAGTAATTGGCACACAGCTCCCCTATTACAGATCATAAAGAATTAATCACGAGATTTTCAATGCTCCCCTATCAATTTTATTAGGCTTGATTGAGCGCAGTGGATTGGGAGCATATGGTATGTGAAGCAGACTCTGCTCCCAGTTACACCCTGGTAATGCTGAGGACTTGCTCAGCTGCTGATCCCTGTAAATCCAGAGAGACAGCTGCTCCTTTCCTCCTTTCCATGCCCCCACTGTTCCTGGAGTTCCCTTAAATACCCAGGGATACAGAGAACAACCAACACCACCTCCACTTACCTAAATTTTTCCAAATGCCTGAGATGCTCCCAAACTGGAAGCCAAGCTGGGTAGAGGATGCTTTGCTTCCAGCTCGTCCATGTACCAGCATGAGCCAGAAACTGGAGCCAAAATGCTTGGGAGCTCAAGATCTGCCCCTGTGAAGGGGACGTGTCACGGCGTGGGAGGCTTGTCACTGGTGAAAGATGAGGATGCCTGTGTTGGCGTCAGGGAGTCCTGCCAGCCAGGTTTGCCCATGGGAGATGCTTTCTTGGAAGAATTGGCAAAAAGAAGTCCTAACACCTGCAGGAACGGGATGACACATCCCTGCCCCGAACCAGCAGCACAGCATGATTCCCTGGAGCAGAAACCTTCTTAAAAGCCACATCCCCTGTGTGGTTTCCCTCATGCAGAGAAGCAGGAAAACCTTCAAAATTTCCATGTGGAAGGCTCACAGTCCTTCCCTTTTGCTTTTTGCCTGTGGGTGTTGTTACCATGCAGAGTCGTGATTTCAGGGAAGGGGATGGTGCAGGGCCCTGCTCCAGCTTGTGGGCTACTTTCACCTCAGTGAAACCTCCCAGTAGCACCAGTATCTCAATAGGTATTTACAGGAGAGAATGGGAACCTCAGAAGTACATGGAGCTGCATAAGCCCAGCTTATCCTGAGCTAGCTATCCTTGCAAAGCAGCCAGTCTGGCTCAGCTTCAACCCCCATCCCCATCTGCTGCCTCAAGCAGCTGCATTGAAGGGCACCGAGAAGTTGTTGCCAGTAACTGTTGGCAGGAGCCAGTGTGGAAACCTCCCTCTGGGAGAGCTGACCTGGGGAGGGAAAATCAGGAATGCAGCAGAGGACAGAGCAGGATCTGGCTGTTACAGTGAGAACTTTTTGTATACACACGGTCGTGGTTCAGGAGCAGAGCAAAGCAGGACTTTGCACAAAGGTCTTGCCCAGCTTCAGTGTGCCCAGTCCACGGGGCTGCCTCTTTGCCCTGCTTCTCCTTCTTGCACCTGAAACAGCTCTCCAAGGCCTTGTTGTGTCCATGCTTGTGGGTGAACATCCCTCACAAACTCCCCCAGGCTCTGGGAATTTCACAATGACTCTGGGTGAACCTTATGTTGAAGCTGGGTCCTGCCCGGGTGCTCTGCCCTGGCACAGCCACAGCTGGCACTGCTCTGAGCCAGGCCACTGTGCCCTTGTCACACTTCAGTGAGGAGAAGCACACAGGGAAGAGGCAGACACAGGGGCATAAAGGTGCATTTTTCCAGCCTCAGCATTTCCAGTGAGCTCCAGTGCCCCTCAGAGCCACACATGGGATGGAGCAGGCTCCCTCCAGAGGAAGCCATCCTGTCAGAGGAGCTTCCCCACATCTGTGCTCTGAGCCTTGTGGAGATAACATTTAGGGAAGGATTCACACAGCTTCCCTGCTCCCCGAGGCCACATTCATCACCAGCATGTCTCTAATGAAGCGGAGGCTTTGCTTTCTGGGATCAATGAATCCACTGATCGTGACCTGTCTGCTAAGTGGGAAATCAGGTCTCTCCCTCCCCGAACTCGTCTGAGATGGGCTCAAACAGCAGGTTCTGTCCCCAGGGTTACTCTGTGTCTCTTAATTGCAAACCCCGTGTCTGATTAGAGAGCAGCAGCGAGGGTGTGCAGAGTTACCACGGAGCAGTGGCTCCTTCCCCAGCCTGGGAGATGGCTGCAAAGAAAGAGGACATTTTGAGGCTCCAGGTGGGTGGAAATCACCCAGATTTCCCTTTTCCAAAAGGTCCTGACTCTGCACAGCTGGCTGTAGGGTTTACTGCCAATCTGCTCTCCCCCAAAGCCCTAAATCCCTCCAAAGCACTTTTCATGGCGACAGATGCTTTAAGGGAAGCTGAGGCTCCCCAGAGCAGAAGGCAGCTGAAAAGGTCACTGCTACCATGTTCCCTGGCCATATCCCATGACAGAGGTGGGAACAACCCCCCATTGCCCCTGGGTCCATCCAAAGAGGCTGAACATCTTTGCTTAATGCTTCCTGCACCTCCAGGTCCTCTCTGCACCTCCAAACCACCCTGTGCACCCCCAGCACCTTTGCCCATAAAGTGCAAAGGGCTGAACCAGCTTCCAAAAAAAATCCCTGCACATCAGCAGCCCAAGGATAAGGTGCATTGCTACAGACACACCTAATTAGGGTGTTCCCATTAGCTGAGCCATCCAGATGTCCAATGCTCGCTGCAGCATCGAGGAGGGATGGGATGGATCCATCATATGGAGGGGGCTGAGTCACAGCACCAAGCATTCCCTCTGTGGCCATCTCTCATCCCTTGCTCTGCTGGTGCCTGGCTTTTCCCAAGCAATCAGCCTTGCTCTCAAATGTGACCCCCAGGAGGGCTGTGGGAAGAAAAAGCTCTCACTGAAGGCTTGGCAGGGAAAAAAAAGCCTGGAAGTGGAGGCTGCTTTGTGCCAGGTGTGATGGCCCCTACAGCAACTGCCTGATCCCAGTGCTCAGTGCCACAGAGGGCTTGGGCTCAGAGCCTTTTCAGAGCATCAGGCTTTCCCTGAGTGGTCTCTAAAAGCTGTGGGGATATGCTCTGCCTTCAGGCTGAATCCACATGGAAGACTCCTGGGGAAGGGCTGACTACAAGGCAGGGACACAAACATATGCTTGTGGGGGCCAGGGAGGAGGCTCTATAGGGACACACAGGTCTATCCTGAGGAACCACAGAGCCAGCTATAAATACCTCCTCAGAGCATCACTCCCCCTCCTCTTTGATGTTTTCTTGTTATTTACTTCAAACCCACTCCTGCTGCTGTTATTTTTATCTTATCTCTCCTTTCCCCCCTGCTTTTGCGTCTGTTTACAAGCTGCGTCACAGAAGCGTTTCAAAAGGAAGATGGAAAGATGGTCAGGAACCTCAGGGAGAAGGCTGGGGACCCTGGAAAGAAGGTTGGGGACCTCAGGAGGGCAGAGGCTCTCCAGCTGCCAGCACACTGCTCTCCAGCAGCACATGGGCAATGCAGAATGTCCCTATGGGATTGATATAGTGGGTGACCCAAACCACTCTCTGCTGTGGGGAAGGGGCAATTGGGATCTCCTGCTGCTCTCCAGTGACCCACATCTGTCAAATTTGCAAGAAATTGGTCTCTCTGTGATGCCAAACCCCTGCCAGAGCCAGAGGAATCCAGGCAAGCGGCTCAGAAATTAATGAAAGTAGAGGCCGTGTGAATAGTCAGACACAGATGAGCTTAATTCCCTTAAACGAATTAAAAATACATCACTCCTCACCACCCTGAGCCTGGAGCTGCATCAGCAGGAGGGGAGTGTGATCTGTGAGTGCCTTGGCACTTGGACCTCCCCCCTAAACCAGTAACCAGGATTTTTCTGCCATGATCCTCCCATAGGCAGACTGGGAGGTGGGTGCCCTTATTGGGTGATGATTCAACTCATTTCAACAAAAAAGAAACTGCTGGAGCCAACTTTTTGCTTCTCCTCCTTCACCTTTTCAGCCCAAACTGATCTTTGATTGTATAAAATGGCATGAAGCAGAAGTTCTGGCGTTTCCCCACCCAAGCCAAAGCAGACTGTTTTACCTTGTTTCAGGTTTAAGATGTTTAATCCCCTCTAGTGCTAAAGAAAGATGCCGTCCCCGTTCCCTGCTTCATGTATCTCCCCACACCCAGCTGGAAGCACCAAACTCCAGACATTCCCTTTGCCAGGGTGCCTGCCTGTAGTGTCACTGACTCACCAAGATTTGGGGTATTTTTGCAGATTCCCATAGAAAAGAGAGGGGGCTGGGGTGTGGGTCACTACCCAGGCAGGGGTGCAGGGGCTCCCTGCCAGCCCTGTCCATTGGGATGGATGTTTTCTGCTGTGGTTTGTTTCTGCTGGTGGAGATCCTCTGGGACCCTGTTTGCACATTGGCTAACAGGGAGAAATTGAATCCAAAGGTCCGGGAAGGAAGGAGGAGAGGCTGGAGTGAAGCTGGGAGCATGGGCTGGCCCCAGCACCCATTGGGCACAGCAGAGTGTGGGATGTGGGGGGAGGAAAGCCCAGCTGGAAGTGTGGCTGGAGCAGAAATGAGGAGGTTTTACCAGCAGATGGGTTTAGTGGGGGCTGCTGTGAATTCCTCAACATGGGCAAAACTTCAAATCCCAACAGGCTGCTCCTCTCCAAGCCCATATGGGCAGGCATCCAGAGCAGCCTCCTGGCCTGATTGCACAGGAGGTCATGGCTATCCCTGTGGGATCTGTGAGCTGGAGCCTGGCGAGGATGGATGCTGGGTGATGGGAAACCACAGTTAGGAGCTGCTGGTGGCTCCAAGCCAGAGCATGGGACCCTCCATGGGGGATCCCTCCCTGCTGCCAAGAATGCTCCAAAGGAAAGCAGCTGCTCTGGGCTGGGAAAGTCCTGGGTCATTCTGCAGATGGGCTGCCCCTGTACCACCAGAGACCCCACTGCTGGCACTGATCTTGGTATCAGCTGCCTGCACTCATACCTTGGTGTCTGGCTTTGCTCTGGGATCAGTGTTGGGCTGAAAACAAATCTTGGCTGCATGGAGAGCGGCCATGTCCCAAAGCTGGTAGGAACACCCAGGACAACCCTAACTGGGGAGAGAAATTCCCTCCATCCCCTTGTGCTCTCCTTAAAGCCAGGGCTGACAGTGTGCTCTCCCAAGCAGGTACTCAGTCGGGATGGGTGCTCCCCCGGCCAGCAGGGACAGGAGCATCTGTGGGGACAGAGACAGGATCCAGCCACTTCCCAGCACTTCAGTGCAGGACCTAAGAGTGCAGTAGGTGCAGGCATGGGGCTTGGGGCTGCAGCAGCTGTCAAGGAGCACCTTGGGGTTCCATGATCAGCCCCAAACCTGTCCTTGCTGAGTTCTGGTACAGGGAAGCTGCCTGCAATCCATCACCTCTCATGGAGAGGAAAATAGGCTTGGGGGCATGCAGTATGGGTCCAGGGCATGCTCTCTCTGCTTGGCTAAAATGACACTAATTAAGCCCCTTGCAGTGTGTAAAAGCTATTCCTACAGGGCAGACAATTAACCTTGAAACTTGGCTTTTAGTGCTTGGAGGGGAGCGAATTTTTCATCCTGTTATTTCCCCGTGCTATTAAGCTAATCCTGGAGACCGTGAGGGAGAAGTGTGTGTGTGTGACACGTCTGCAGCTCCCAGCCTTGCCAGGAGCACAGTGTGTGGCCAGCAGCCTCCTGCTCCATCCCTCCATCACGCTCACATTTTCACCCACGGTCTCCAACAGCATCATCAGCGTTGGGGAACACCAGGAACCAGTGATGTGACCAAGGGCACACGGCAAGGCTGTGGCATTACATGATTATTATGGTCAGGAGTAAATCCAGCCTCCTTTGAGTGTGCTAGACACAGTGCCAGCCCAGCCTTGACTTTTCAGGGAGTTCCCTTGGAGGGACAGCGTGTCCCTGGCTCTCCAAGGCTGTGGCTGCTGGCATGGCATTTCCTTGGGCCAAGCTCTGTGTGAGGGGTTTTGTTTTCCTGGAGGAGAAAGGGAAGGAGGAGAGAGGTGGAAAAAGGGGGAAGATTTCACCTGTGAAGGTCAAACCCTGCTGTGGGGCTGGGGATGTCCCCAGGATGCCCTGTGTCCTCCCCAGAGTTCACAGTTTCTCCCCTACAGTGCTGAGCTTAGGGACACTGAGGAGAGGAGCTTGTGGCTTGGTCTGATCCTGCCATTAGCAGAGGAGAGGGAAAAGGGAGGATGGATAACCCACAAAACCCCCTCCACGGACTGCCACACAAGCACCAGCACACGAGCACTAAAAACCAGTCTTGGGATATTTGTTACAACAAGCTGTAAAAAGGAACTGAAATGTTAAAAAATCCCTCAGGAAGAGAGCACTGGGAGGGCTCTGTGAGGTGAACAGTGGTGAGAACAGAGGGGGTCTGTGGGTCCCCCCACTCCAGTAATAAGGATGGAGCATTGTGCTGATAGTGCTGCCAAGAAGCAAGGGAAGGTGTGGAAGATGCACTGCTCCTGGCAGCAATGGTGCCACGAGTGCATAAACCTACCTCTGGGCACCCATAAAATATGAGAGAGGCATCCTCCAGAAAGGTTTTCCCTGTCTTCAGCAAGCCCTTCTCACTGGTGGGACCTGCAAACCCTCACATCTAGCTGTGCATTGGCTGCTCCGAGCCTCACCCCAAAAGAGCAGCAAACCTCCTACCTGAGCACTCCCCTGAGAGCTTTTCCAGCTCTAATTGGCCTTTCTGTGGCAGCAGGGGAGGCTGCAGCACCCCTCGAGGAGCCATTTTCCATGTGGGAGCTGTTTCTCTGCAATGGTCTGGTTTTAAAGTGCTTTCCTCTTTTTTTTCTTGAGGGGGTGGTGCGTTATGGAGGCTGGATAAAGTGACGGAAGGGAGAGCTGTGCTGTAAAAGCCAGTCTGCTGCTAAAGCTGGTGAAAAAAAGGATGCTGCAAAGTGCCTTTGCAGTTGTTTAGTCATTTGTTAGCCTGGCTGAGGGGTGATTTGTGTGGCCGAGCACCAGCTGCAGAACATCATGTAGGGCAAAATGCCCTGAGTGTGTGCAGAGACCAGGGGAAGGATCAAGAAAGGAGAATGAGAGAGTACTGGGAGTTTCTCTTTTTTTCTAGGTGATGTTTTTGACTTGTCTGCCTCACTCTCCCTTCTACAAAATAAATCTCATCTTCTCCAGGGCTCCCATGGAGGTAAATTCAGCTGCTGTTGCCTCACAGCTCTTCCCTCCCCAAGAACCCTGCCCATGGAAATCATTTTTCCTGCTGCCCTGTTGTTTCTCATATTAGCTTTAATAATAATAATAAAAAAAAAAGAGAGTATGTGCCTGGGGTAGCAGATGGGACTGGCTTCTCCTGCCTGCTGTAAATCACGGAGGAGGTTTTACTTTCCTGGGATGAAGCTCTCAGAACCCTGATCCTGCCGGAGCCAGCCACAGAACAACAGCACAGCTGGCTGCCAGTGCCATCACTGCTCATCCCTGCATCCCTCTCTTCAGGAGGAGAAGACAAAACCAACCCCCTGCACCTTTCGTGCAGAAGTGACCAGGTCCTAATGGGATTTCTAAATCACGGCTGAGCTTCGGAGCGTCTGTCTGCTGGCATAAATCAGCGTGGCTGGAATCGCCAGTGCTGTGCTGATTTACACCAGGGAGGTGTGGGGGGAGATGCTGGAGGGTTCATCTGAGTGTCCCTGTCCTCTGAGCAGTGGCAGGAGGCCACAAATCATCTGGCAGCCATGGAAATAACTCAGCAGCCTGAGACTGGCCGTGGGGGTGAGGCATGTGAGCCCAAAGGGGCTTCAAGGTGGATGTGGGAATTAGTTTTAAAACATAGAATAGAGTAGAACTATTTCAGCTGGAAAGGACCTACAATAATCCTCTGGTCCCCTGCCTGATGTCTTCAAGGCTGACCAAAAGCTAAAGCATATTATTAGAAGCATTTTATGAATGCTTCTTGGACAGGCTTGGGACACTGAAGGAAGGAAGCCTGTTCCAGGGTTTGACCACTCTCTCCAGAAAGAAAGAGTTTCAAATGTCCAGTCTAACACTCCCTGCAACACAACTTTGCACTATTCAGAAGCTGGACTTGATGATCTTGGAGGACTTTTCCAACCTTAATGATTCTGATTCATTCCCACACATCCCATCGCTTGATCCCAGGGAGGAGAGCACCCCTTGGAGACCTCCCAGGCCTGCTGGAGGCTGTGTTTCTCCAGGATTTGGGGGTGTTTTAGCACATATCTTATTTATCTAACAGGAGAAGGAGCCTTCCGGAGCCTGGGCAGTGCAGGACGAGCTGGGCAAGCACCGCACTCAGCCCGGGGCTGTTTGCATCGGCCGGATGGTTCCGAGCGGCTGCTTGCTCCAAAACTGGAAGGGATAAATGCAGAATGAAAGGCGTGCCAGCCGACTCAGCTGTGATAAACCCGGCGTGAGCGCTGGGCTGTGACAAAGCAGCGGCACCGAGGGGCTCACACGTGAGCTGGCGAGCCGGGACGGGCTTTAAGCGGGATCCGCAGCTGCGGAGCGGCCGCGCCAGCTCCGGGGAGCGGGGCTGGATGGGGCCGGCGTGCTGCCACCGCGTCCTTGGCTGGCCATCAGCTGTACCTGTCCCCAGCCCCCGGGGGAAAAAAAGCACCTGCAGCCTTGCAGGTTGCATGTACCCCTGTGGAGGTGCACGTAAATTACAGCCTGTTGTGTCTCCCTGAAGAAAGGCTGAGTTAGGTTAGATAAAAGGGAGGTGTATTAACAGTGAGGGTGGTAGAACGCTGGCATAGGTTGCCCAGAGAATCTGTGGATGGCCATGGAAATGTTCACGCCCAGGTTGGACAGGGCTCTGAGCAACCTTATCTGCTTAGAGATGTCCCTGCTCATTGCAGGGAGCTGGACTACGTGACCTTTTAAAGGTCCTTTCCAACCTAAACCAGTCTAGAATTCCATTTTATAAAGTCCATTCAGGACTGTACTGCCTGCACGTGCTGAGGTGAGTTGGGGCTGGGGAGATCCTGATCTCACACAGAGCATTTTGTGCCATGAATGCTGCAGGACAGGCTGTGGGACCAGCTCAGTGTGGGAGCGAGGGTTCCTGCTCTGCACAGGGGTATCTTGGCAAACTGGGTGCGATTCCCAAGGTTAAAATTTGTCATTGTGCCAAGGACAATGCCTGGGAGGGACCAGGGGCTGCCCTGTGTCATTCTGCCTGTCTCTTTGATCTCCCACGCTGGTTTGAACTGCTGCCTTCCACCAAAACACCCATGATGGTCATTTGACCTATTTTTATTTTACTTTCCTCCCATCCTGTGCTGCAGAAAATCCAGAGCAGCCTTTCCCCAAAGTGTCAGCACTTTATCCAGCACAAGTCCCAACGTGCTTCCCTAATCACAGACACACCAACATGCACACAAGCAGAATTCAGCTCCCAGGACTCATTTCAATCCCCGTGCTTCTTGATAGCACTGCAAATCCCCACGTTGGGTTCTCAGGTCATAGCAATACCTGCAGCAGAAATACCTCCTTGCCTTAAGCAGCACGTTTTTATCCCAAGACAGTGTTTGTTTAGTGGATTGTGATTCTAATTCAGCAGATGGTACCAACAGCTGCCAACCCCTCGCCTTATCTCCCTCCTAGCAGGCAGCACTGACCCGATCTGACCCTGTGCAGGGCTCAGCCTGGCACCCAGGGCTGTGGGGGTGAGGATGTCCCCTGGCAGGACCCTCAGTGTGGTTGGCATCAGGCAGGTCTCAGCCAGGTTGGGAGTCTGGGAGCCAGAGGATGCTGTAGCCCTTTCCCGAGGATCCTGTAGCCCTCCACGAGGTTGCTGGAGCCCCCTATGAGGATGCTGAGCTCTCCCTGAGAATAATGAAGCCCCCTCTGAGGATGCTGAAGCCCCCCCTGAGGACGCTGAAGCCCCCCCTGAGGATGCTGCTGCCCAGACTCCGCTGCCCGGGCGCTGCCAGGGGCTGCCCCAAAGCCGGGCAGAGGCTGCCACTTAGTGTTGGAAGGGAGCACGGCTGCTGCGGGGAGCTGGCAGAGCGCTGCAGTTGGGGACAGGCCACTCCTATGCTCCTTGGAAGGTCCCCAGGCTCCTGCTCAGCCCCTTGAGCATCCCTGGGTGTGGGTGGTCCCATCTAACGATGGCTCTGATGATAATTGCTGATGGGGCTGATGGGGGTTATGCATCCCTTGTTTTTCCCCTTGGGGTGCTAGCAGAGGTCACCCCCACCAGCCCTGCACCCCCAGACAGCTGATGAAGGTGCTCACCCCTGCCCAAGCACTGCCCAAATCAGCCACATCACGATGTGCAACACAGAAACACAGGTTGGTTTGGGTTTGGAAGGGACCTTCAAGTCCATCCAGTTCCATTCTCCTTCCACTAGACCAGGTTGCTCCAAACCCTGTCCCGCCTGGCCTTGGAAACTTCCAGGGATGGGGCAGCCTCAGTTTCTCTGAGTAACCTCTGTTCTAAGGTCTCCCTGGAGCCTTCTGCTCCAGCTGCTCTCCTGGATGTGTTACTATTTAAACAATATGACTTAGACACTATTTTCCTAGAGAATGTGGCACCAAGGCACCCAGGGGAGGTAGGATCCTGCTTCTGTCCTTGGCAAACTCTCCTCTGCCTCAGTTTCCTCTGAGTTTACAGTGGTTCAATGAGAAACAAGCCCTTCAACCAGCTCCCAGCTCCCTGACTGCTGGAGCAGAGCTCAAGGCCCCTTGGCCATCTGGGGAAACTGAGGCAGGGCACAGCCAAGGAGGGCTGGGTGGTCCTGAGCAGTTCCCATCACCCCAAACATCCCGGCTGCTGTCATCTCCTGCTCCTTCCCCTCATTACAGCCTGATTCCCTGGAGACGGCGGCGGCACAGCGTCCTTCCCGGGGATGTTATATTAGCTTAATAGCATTTTTCCACTCCATTTGAGAGGGGAATTTACAATGATCTCCGATTAGGACTGCCTTAGGAATGTCTCTGATTAGCACCATCCGCTCACTGGCCACCCGGGCTCACCCTGCACCACTCCAGGTCCAAGGGCTGCAGGTGCCAGCTGGCCTCTGAGCAAAAGCTCCTCTGGGCAACCTGTGCCAGAGCCTCAGCACCCTCACAGGGAAGAATTTCTTGCCAATATCCCATGTAAACCTGTCCTCTGTCAGTAGGAAGCCATTCCCCCTTGTCCTGTCCTTCCATCCCTTGTCCAATGTCCTTTTCCAGCTCTCTTGGAGACCCTCTAGGCCCTGGAGGAGGCTCTGAGGTCTCCTTGGAGGTTTCTCTTCTCCAGGCTGAACACTCCCAGCTCTCTCATCCTGTCTCCAGAGCAGAGATGCTCCAGCCACTGTCCTCCTCTGGACTTGCTCCAGCAGCTCCATGTCCTTCTGATGTTGGAGGCCCCAGAGCTGGAGGCAGCTCTGCAGGTGGGGTCTCACCTGAGCAGAGAAGAGGGGGAGAATCCCCTCCCTTGACCTGCTGGCCACACTACTGCTGCTGCACCCCGGGACACAGATGGCACCCAGGAACAGCTCCTGCAATCCCTCTCACAGCCCTGCCTGCAGCCCCCCTGGCAGTCCAGCAGGAAGCCCCCCATGGGGGTAAGCAGACCCTCGCTGTCAGTAGCCCCATCCCTGGCAGCCCCTGCCCTCCAGAGCACCAGGGACTGCTCAGCCCTGGCCCCCTCCTCACCCTGAGCTGCCACTGCTCTTCCTTTGCCTCTGCCACAGACGGTTCTGGGATCACTTACCAATTAGTGTGGCCTGCTCATTAAAGCTCATTATCTGCCAGTGTGAACTTGGACGGGATTGTGCGGGCTTGGCGGGGGATCAAAATCTTCCTTTTTTCCAATTGCATCCTGCTCGGCCCCCACGCTCCGGGAACAGCCCCACGGCTGCACCAGAAGGTTGGGGGATACGGGGCTGCCTTTTAGAGGGGAAAAAAAAAGTGCCCAACAAATTAAGTCGCGTCCTCCACACAGCAGAGACCGGTTGCTGCTCCACACGGATGCTGTGATGGAGCGGGATGGCGCCTGGATCGCTGTCTTCCTCGGCTTTCCAGGAATCTGGGGATGCACGGGAGAGGGGAGGGAAATGGCAGGACTTTTTGTCCACTGTGGGATAATGAGCTCAGCCCAGCTCCAGGATATAGAGCTGGCAGTGACGGGAAATATCAGCTGCCAACCACAGAAATTAGGTTTCTTCTCTGTGCGGTACATTGCTGGGAGGGGCTGGTCGCAGAGGTGTCTTGCCTATTTCCTGCTTTTAAGTGCAAGGGTAGAGGGGAAAACACAAGACTGACAAAACCAGTGTTCTCCCACTGCCTCGGTGGGTGTTTTGAGTTAAACAGGTGACAGAAAACCCAACAGATTTCATGGCTGGGATGGAATCATCTCCACTCATGGAAGGAGACTTCGCTTCCTGGCTGTGATCTGAGCTGGAAGACAAAACCCTGCAACCCCATCCTGTGTCGTTGCATCCTGAGCTGTCTGTGTGGGACTGGCTCTGCTGCCACCACACACAGCCCAGCCTCTGCCTGGCTCTGGGACACTGTGCCTGGGTGGGGGTGACATGGACCCAGATCCTTGGGCAGGGATGGGAATGTTGCTTTACAGCCACAGGGGCTGGTCCTGGGCGTCCTGCAGCTACAAGGCAAACAAGCCAAAGTCTCTCTGTGCTGGGAAAATCAATCCCAAATGCAGCCTGGTTTCATAAGACCCAGGAGCATGGGAGTGGGAGCTGTGTCTTTCCAGCGCCTCCTTCCCCTCTTTCCCAAAGCTGTCCTTCCCCAGGGACACACCAGGTCTGGCTTTCATTAGCGAATGAGCCTGTTTTGGTGAATGGCTCTTGTCAATATTGATTAAATTCCATCTTCCCATGTGCAGACAAATCCTCTCCCAGTCCCTTCAGCGCTACCATCCTAAAATAACTCAGTAACAAGGCATGGTTTAACCCTTCCCTTCTGCTCCAAAAAAACAACCCCTAAGGTGAAATCACCCACTAACTGCTCCTTTGTTCATCTCCCGCATGGAACCACCCAGTAACAAGACAAAAATCCACCAGCCAGTGGAAAGCAGCTGGTCTAAGTTCAAGCCAAAGAGCCTCAGCTTGCTCGAGCCAGGGCTTTAGCACAGGCCAAGCTGTGAAGGCTGCGCCTACATCATTAACAAAATCCCCAGCAAATGCTCCCCGTGGCATCCAACCAGCTCTCCAGGGCTGCAAATTGTGCCCAGGAGCGTATTCTTCCTCAGCTCCTCCTTGCCAGGGTGCCTTTCACTGCAGACATCCCTCTGCCTGCATCCCACGCTGCCCTGGATTAACCGCCTCTTTTATTGCTGCCAATTACTGGCAGCAAAGCTGCCTCGGGGATGGAGGATGTGAGATGGGTTACACCTTCCCGGCCTTAATGACGTGAGGATTTGCAGGCTGGAGCAGCAACCTCGGCTCCCCACGGAGCGGGGGATCAGCACACAGACCCCCACACTGCTTCCCTGCATGTCCTCTGCACCCCACTGCTGGAAGCTGCACGGGGTATTGTGGGGACAGCTGTATCCCCGAGCTCTGGCACGGATTCAGGGGATGGGAAATGCATGGATCAGGGGATGGGAAATGCACGGATCAGGGGATGGGAATGTGATGCCCATCCCTGGTGACCCAGAGCTTCCTGCGTGGGTGGGAGCGGAGGCAGCGCCGGGCTGCAGGAGCAGACCACACTCGACTGCTGCTGAATGCTCCGAGGCTTCACACTGCGAGAAGAATGAGCAGATAATAGGATTTTCCATCTCTTCAAAGGGCGCTCGAGCCAGGCCCCGGCACTGTGTGGAGCCCTGGGAAGAGCCGCTGGGAAGATCCCACACCTCCCAGCTGGCGCCGCAGCCACAGGGATGCTCCCAGCTGCACAGCAGCCGCCAGCGTGCAAATGGGGACTGGGAATCTGGATTCTGGGAGGGCAGAGTGCTGGAAAGCACCACGGGGATTATCACAGTGGTACCCAGCAAGGCGAGGCAAGAGGAGGTGAAATGCTGGTGATGCCACATTGGGAGTCAGGGGAAGGTTCATCTGTCCCGACATGGCGTGTTTTCCATAGAATCACAGAATGCTTTGGGTTAGAGGGGACCCTAAATCTCATCTCATTCCACCCCCTGCCATGGGCAGGGACACCTTCCACTATCCCAGATGGCTCCCAGCCTCATCCAACCTGGCTTTGAACACTTCCAGGGATGTGGCATCCACAGCTTCTCTGGGCATCTCTACCAGTGCCTCACCACCCTCACAGGGAAGAATTCCTTGTTAATATCCAATCTAAACCTCCTCTCTTTCAGCTTAAAGCCAGGAACAGCTGCTGTGCTGCAGAAGCGAGCGGGGAAGCAGACAGTGAGCTTTCCACTTGGTGCTTGCAGCAGCCAAGGGCACGGCACACTCACAGCTCCCTGGGCACACACTGGCACCAGCCCGGGGCAGAGCAGCCGCCCCCGGCCAGCCCTCGGCCCCTCGGTCCCCGCCCGCCGCACAGGGGCAGCCCAGGGACCATCTGGAGCCTCATTTGAAGAGCTCCCACGTCCCCGCGTCCCCGCTCCATTTCTCCTCGGATGGCTTATCAGCAGTGACTTTCCCGACAGCAATCGATAGAAAACATTTTATCACCTTCCCAGGCGGCAGGATCCGTGGAGTGGGTCTGATTTCTGTTTCTATGGTGACATCTTCCGGGCTTGTGAAAGATTTTGCCTTTCTTGGTTGTTGTTGGGTGGTGGAGACGGGGGGAGCGGAGGGGGGTTGGTGCTATATTTTTTTTGTTGTTGTAGGTTTTTCTTTTTTTATTATTATTTTNTTTTTTTTTTTTTTTTTTTTTTTTTTTTTTTTTTTTTTTTTTTTTTTTTTTTTTTTTTTTTTTTAATACCATTTTCAGCACACCAAGGAAGCCGCCGGCCAGCCAAACGCGATGCTCGCAGCTTACCCACAGCAATGCTGCACGCTGGGAGGGGCCCCAGGGCAGCTTTCATCCCCAAAATACCTCTGAAAGCTATTGAAGCTCGAACTGGGGCCATCTCTCTCCTTCCCTTATCCCAGTCCTCCTTCCCACCCCTCCAGGCTTCTCCTGCCAGGCCTGGAAAAAGCCACTCGGCCACACAGCAGGGATGGCTTCAAGCACAAGTGACTGCTCGGGGCGTTTTGTAGTGCAGCTGATTTTGCTCCTCAGCTCTGCTGCCTCCTCCTTCCTCTTCCTTTTTATCTCCCTCCACCTGCTTTGGTGGAGGAGGAGGGGTTTTGTCACCCTGCTCTGCCAGCTGTGGTGGCCTTGGGACCCAACCAAAGGGGCAAGGAGGGACACTGGGGCGGGGGATAATTTCTTATCTCTGGGACATCTCCTGCATGCAAATGGCCCGGTGCTTCTGCTGAGTTATCAGCACCTGAGGATCTCACCGACTGCCTAATTAATGTCTGCAGTTCCCTCTCCTTAGAGCTCCCTTTACCCCATGAACCACATTGCTCCTGCCACCTGGCCCTGCCAAAACAGTCCATGTGCTCCTGCTGGGAGCTGGAGGGAGGGAGGGAGGGATGGATGGATGGATAGATGGATGGATGGATGGATGGATGGATGGATGGATGGATGGATGGATGGATGGATGGATATACTGGAGAGGGACTTTGGACAAGGGCATAGAGTGACAGGACAAGGGGGAACAGCTTCCTACTGTTAGAGGGCAGGGTTAGATGGGATACTGGGAAGGAATTCTTCCCTGTGAGGGTAGTGACACGTTGCCAGAGAAGCTGTGGCTGGCCCATCCCTGGAAGTGTCCATGGCCAGATCAGATGGGGCTTGGAGCAACCTGGGATGTTGGAAGGTGTCCCTGCCCCAGGCAGGGGAGTGGAACTGGATGGGCTTTAAGCTGCCTCCCAACCCAAACCATTCTAGGATTCAATGATTCCATGAATGGATAGAGAGAGGGAGGGAGGGACGGATGACCTTTCTTTTCTGGAGTTTCCCTGTGCTGATGCATTTAGCAAAGCAGCCACCACCTTTTCAGCCCTTGTGGATTTGGAACACAAATGGAAGCCCCTCTCCTCCACTCCTGAGTCCCCAGGAGTGCTGGATCCTTGTCCTTACTGCCAAGAGGACAGCTGCACATCCTGGTGTGACACCAGCTGTGCCACCTGGCCTGGGATGTGCTGCAAGACCAAGTGCAAGGGCAGGGACTGGTACTGAGCAGCTGGGAGGGCCGAGGTGCTGCTGACAGCATCAGTCCAGGTTGCCAGAGGCGTGTTTAGAAGGCACTGCCAGCTTGGCAATGCTGTCCCCACACCTTTCCCGTTAATGATCAAGCCACACCGCTCTATTTAATTAATGTTTCTCAGTGGCACAGCATTCAGCTGCTAAAATAAGTAAATATAATAAAACTGAGGTTTCTTCTGTTTTTTTGGTTGTTTTTTTTTTAATAATGGGAAACTCCAAAGCTCGTAAAGTTGGAACTGTGTCCTGGCATTAAGTGACAGCAGGGGATCACTCCTTGCATCGGGCACAGACCCAAAGCACTTAAAAGCAAGGGCAGGAATGGGTAATGCAGGTCTGCCATCCCCTTACCCAGCCAAGAGAAACGCAGTGTCCGTGACACAGATCAGCACCCCTTCATATTTCATCTCAACACAATGCCCTTATCTTTGACCCAAAATAAAAATTATTCCTTGCTCAGCGATCTCAAAATACAAAATTATCTACGCATGCACTAATGCCACGTATCAATCAACTTCAAATGCAAATCCCCACAGCGTTTAGCCCTAATTTTACCATAAAAGGATGGGTCCACGCCAAGCACCTCGCTCAACATTATTCTAGGGAACAGCAGCTTCCATCAGCAAATCTTCTCCTGGTCATTGACAAATACTTGGATCCTCAGCTTTTCCTAATGGAAACAATCTGGCCAGTTCCTGAGGAAAGGCGAAGCATGGAAGGAGAGCAGCACATTCTCTCCTCTCCCCCTTTTTCCAGCCTCCCTCCTTAAAAACCTCTTTAGATCTGGAAGCCTGTGCAGAGATGGGTGCTGGGGGAAGGAGAGCAGAGCCAGGTGGGAGCAGCCAGACAAACCCCCCTGCTCTCTTTGCAAGGGCAATGGGAGGACCAGCACCATCAGCCACACTGGGGAGAGCCTGCACCCCATCCCTGCCGACAGCAACGCTGCTCAAAGGAAAGCCCGTTTGCCAGGATGTGCGGTGGGTAATTAGGGATTTGCAAGGCTGGGCACACTCTGTAAGCCTTTTTCTTCCTTTTTACAGCAATGAGGGAGCGTTGGTGGGAAAAGGCGCTGTGCAAGCGACAGGAAAACACCAGGGAACACTTGAAGGAATGTCAAAGTGCAGATCAAACCCAGCCTGTATTAAATGTCTTTCCAGGTTGCTGCAAGGCTGGTGGGGTGCGGGTGGAACAAGCAGACAGCAGAGCTACTGCAGGGCCACAACAAATTCCAGCACAAAGTCCCTGGGCACGTGCCATGCTCCAGCTGCAAAGAGCAGGGGAGCCCTCTCAAGGGGGTTGTTCCACTGGGGCTGTCCCACCAACAGTATCAGTGACCCCTCCACGAGACACAGTGCTTAATGAATTCCCACCCTGATCCACTTCAGCAGATCCTGCCTCCCGCTCAGTGTGGGATCAGTCCCGGCAATGCTGGGAACGTGGCACGCAACGGGTCCATCCAAATTTCCGCCCCACATCCTCGAGGAACAATGGCCTGTGTGTCCCTCGGAGGCCCCTCCTGCCACACGCGGCCGCAGCCGCCCTGCAAACACTCTCCCTCTTGTTCGCTTTGGCCGGGAAGCGGTGGAGCAGCAGGTATTTCCTGCCATCGCCTGCCATCCCCGCCTGGCCGGCCCCACGGGGGACGTGCTGCTCCATCTCTCATCCCGGAGATTCCCAAGGGACCTGCCACCCCTCGGGGACAAACACGCACCCGCAGCGGGTGCTGTCCCTCGGCAGGCAGGTGGCCCTGCTCCAAAGGGACACCAGCAGCTCCACGCACACCCCCGCTGTGCACATCCTGCTGGAAAAGATTTCCCTTCTGCTGTTCCAAGTCCCAGCTAAAATGAGGCTCAAAAACGTGCAAAACGCTGGTTTTGCCTCGTTTCCTTTGTGTGTTTCAGTGTGTTCTGCAAACAGGGCACTTCCTCAGAGCTCCGCTTTGGCTCTCACGTTCGGGAATAAGAGAGAAGCTTTTATTTTAATAGGAAAACAGGATTATAAATTAGCAGTCAAGCTGTGAGAGCACAGAATCTTCCTCTTAAAATATCTGCTCACGTCGCTTTGGCCAAAGCTGGGTGTCAGCACTGGGGACACAAACACGGAGGGAGGGGTCCCGAGTGCCACCCCTCTTGGTGCACAGCAGGTGCTGGGTGGCCGGTGGCACATCCAAGATGCTCACGAATATCCAGCTGCCACCACCCAGCAGCAAGGGCTTACACCGGATACCTGATGGAGAGGAAAATCCCAGGCAAACATCAGGCAGCGCTGCTGGCTGCAGCCAATTTTCCTCACTTAATATGTTTCCTGCACTCATCCCCCTCCCTGACCTCGGCTCCTCCTTGGAGCACGTTCAGCCCCAGACGCACCGCTGAGCACAGCCAAGGCCAGCGGGACCGCTGCCATTTCGTCCCTCCCCTCTGCTCTCTGGTCAGGGCTCCTGTCACACTGCTGCAGACCCCAGCTTCCCCCTGGAGGTCCCCAGGCTGCCCAGAGCAGGGTAAGTGGGCAGTGATGAGCACCTCGTGGGGTGCTGGTGCTTTGTGCACCCACGGAATGCTCGGAGAGCAGGGGGTGGGAACGGCTGCATCCATCCTTTGTGGAAGATGCATGTCCCAGACTGATCCAGATGAGGATCAGAATCCAGCTCCAAAGGCAAGTCCAGATGTGGATCCAAATTCAGCTCCAAATGCAAATCCAGATGTGGATCAGAGGAATCCAGTTCCAAATTCTGATCTAAATCCAAACACAGATCCAAGGGCAGACCCACACGTGGTGCAGTCCTGATCCAAATGTGGATTCAAGCCCAGAGACAGCTCCAGCTCCAAACCCGGACCCAGGGTCTGGTGTGTGTCTGCAGGGACCTCATCCTGCCCAGTGCCAGCACCTGTTAGATGCTGTCCACCGGGATGTCCTGCCCCCAGCACCGGTGTCACCCTCCAGTGCCCTGTACCAGCACCTGGCAGGTGCTACCCAGGGGGTTCCCTGCACCCAGCACCGGCGCCACTCTCTCACCAATGCTCAGTGCCTGCACCCATCAGGATTCCCGGTACCCGATATCATTTCCACCCTCCACTCCCAGCTCAGGAGCTGCCATACGGTTCCTGCTGCTGGCTCCGAGCACCCGCTGCCCTGTATGGAGCATCCCAGTGCTCGGTGCGCCGTGCCCGGGCTCCCAGTGTGCCATGCCCAATGCATGCCCCTGTGCCTGGTGCCTGTTGTGCCATGTCCCTATTCCCGCTGTGCCCTGCCCAGCGCCCTCCCCGTTGCCCCCGGTGCCCTGTGTGCCGTGCCCCGCTGCCCGCTGTGCCCTGCCCAGCGCCCTCCCCGTTGCTCCCGGTGCCTCGTGTGCCGTGCCCCGCTGCCCGATGTGCCCTGCCCAGCGCCCTCCCCGTTGCTCCCGGTGCCTCGTGTGCCGTGCCCCGCTGCCCGATGTGCCCTGCCCAGCGCCCTCCCCGTTGCTCCCGGTGCCTCGTGTGCCGTGCCCCGCTGCCCGATGTGCCCTGCCCAGCGCCCTCCCCGTTGCTCCCGGTGCCTCGTGTGCCGTGCCCCGCTGCCCGATGTGCCCTGCCCAGCGCCCTCCCCGTTGCTCCCGGTGCCTCGTGTGCCGTGCCCCGCTGCCCGATGTGCCCTGCCCAGCGCCCTCCCCGTTGCTCCCGGTGCCTCGTGTGCCGTGCCCCGCTGCCCGATGTGCCCTGCCCAGCGCCCTCCCCGTTGCTCCCGGTGCCTCGTGTGCCGTGCCCCGCTGCCCGATGTGCCCTGCCCAGCGCCCTCCCCGTTGCTCCCGGTGCCTCGTGTGCCGTGCCCCGCTGCCCGATGTGCCCTGCCCAGCGCCCTCCCCGTTGCTCCCGGTGCCTCGTGTGCCGTGCCCCGCTGCCCGATGTGCCCTGCCCAGCGCCCTCCCCGTTGCTCCCGGTGCCTCGTGTGCCGTGCCCCGCTGCCCGATGTGCCCTGCCCAGCGCCCTCCCCGTTGCTCCCGGTGCCTCGTGTGCCGTGCCCCGCTGCCCGATGTGCCCTGCCCAGCGCCCTCCCCGTTGCTCCCGGTGCCTCGTGTGCCGTGCCCCGCTGCCCGATGTGCCCTGCCCAGCGCCCTCCCCGTTGCTCCCGGTGCCTCGTGTGCCGTGCCCCGCTGCCCGATGTGCCCTGCCCAGCGCCCTCCCCGTTGCTCCCGGTGCNGTCCCCCCAAAACGCGAGCCTGTTCTGGCTCGGTGACGTCACGGAGGGGCTCCCCGGCCCCCCCGGTCCCGCGGGTGCGGGTGGCCGCGGTGCTCCGGGCCGGTGGTGCCGAAATGCCGAGCGGGGACATGGTGCATCTTGGATAGATCGCCCTGAGCCCCTCCTGTGCCCTTTTGCTGCAGCTGTGAAATTCCATTTAAATTCCTGTGTGTGTGTGTGTGTGTGTGTGTGTGTCCCCATTCCCACTCTCCCTGGAAATGCGCAGCTGGGGCAGCACCTTGAGCGCGGCGGTGGGATCCCAGTGGAGGTGCTGAGCTGCCCCAGGGGTCGGCATCCCGAGGGTTCTCCTGCCGGTGGAAACGTCCTGGCTGACGTTGCAGACCTGCCGGAGGTTCTCACTGACATCAGAGTGGGATGCTGTGGGGGTGCATGTTTGTTCCCCACTGCCTTTGAATGGAGAGTGATGCTATCCCTTAGATGTGAGCAGATTTTGGCTTGCTGAAAGCCCTTGTGGCCACTGCCCCTGCCCACTTTCCCCTTGGCTGCCAGCAGTGCCCATGTTGGCTGCCCTCAGGTGACCTCCCAAAGTGATGGTGTGGAGGAACAAACCCAACAGTTGGGGTTTTGCATGGAAGAGTGCTCCTAGGGCCCTGTGCCAGCCGAGGGAGGGCATTGCTGGTTGTGCCAGCACCTTCCAAGGGCTCTCCCAGCTCAGCTCCAGCTGCCCCAGCTCCTGGGCATCGCCAGAGCCTCCTTGGTGGTGCAGAAATATCTCCCTGCTGTGTGCTGGGACTTTGTGGAGCGCTCCTACCCCACAGCTGCCTTTCCCAGGGTGGCAGCGTGTGTGCCCCAGGTGGGTGAGCAGCGCCGTGGTGGCTGTGCGGATGTGGGTGCTGTCACCTGTGCGCTGGTGACACAGGGTGGGGGGACCCACGGCGGGCGAGGCGCAGGTTGGCTGTGCGTGGTGCCTGCCGGTGCTGAGACTGCTTCTCCTGGTTGCTGTCACTGCCTGATGAAAATGGACCTCGAGCTGCAGGGAGATGGAGTGGAGAAAGATGGGAAGAAGCCAAGTGAGATGGAGAAAAGGACATGTTCCCCCTGAGTGCTCTTCCCTCCCCGTTCCCTGTGGGATTGAGGTGTCCCTCGAGCTGTGGTGAGAGTGGTGGTGTGAGGGGTTCAGTGTGGGTCTGTGCACAGGGCTGGAGGCACCCACACCCTCAGCAGCAGCTCTGCAGCCGAGGCCAGGAGCTGTGTGAACTTCAAGGCAGGAAGTGAGAAATAAAAAAATAAAAAAAGAAAAACCACGACTGGTAGAAACCACCAGGGAGATTTAGGGAAGCAGCAGTGCTGTGCTGTGGAGCCCAGAAGAAGTGTGTATCCTTGTCTGATGAGGAGCTGCCCGTGCCAGGGACCGCAGACCCACCTCTCCTCTCCCGGCTCTGTCTCCGCTGCAAGCCCCAGGGAACAATTGCATACAGAGTGCTTCGTTTCAGAGCCGCCACAGTCATTTCAGAGACCTTTTAGGCAGGAAAAGTGCTCTGTAGCGTGTAATTTGAAGGCTCTGCTCTGAACCTTCACTGTCGCTCTGCTAAATGATCCTCTGCTCTTCCAAACCTTTGCTGCCTGGAAACCAGCAGCGGTGACCTGGTTCCTGGCCCCGCTGGGTCCCTGCTCTCCCTTCAGCTCTGTGCCAAGGTGAGGGGAGTTGCAGGTTGCAAAGAGCAGCCTGGGGTGGTTCTCTGCCTTGCATGGGGCCTCTCAGATGTCAGAGTCCTGGGAGATTTCAGCCAGTCTTAATCATCTCTTGCCTCTGCCTGAGCTGCAGAGGTTGTCAGAGCGCACTAAGGATTTTCCAGCCTGGAGGGTCGAGTCCTGTGAGGGCTCTGCAGGAAAATCTAGGGACTCCAACTGATTTTCCCCCGAAACAGGGGAGGTGCAGGATTCTTTTCTGTAGCATCCCTCTGGCTTGACAGCTCACGAGGGGGAAGGACTGTTTATTCTGCCATCAGAGGCTATGGCACAACTTTGGTTTAACCGATGGAGCTGTGCCACAGCCTCACTGAGGGCACCAGAGGTGAGCCTGCAGGTGCTGGACCATCAGTTAGCCAGGGAGTGTGATATCACTTGGGGTTTCCTTGTCTTTCCTCTCCTGCCTGTCCTTGTTAGCTGCCCTACAACTTTTGTCTGCTGGAGGCACACCTGCAGGAGAGAGTGAGCTGTGCGTTTCCTCTCGCCGTGGGCGCTGCCTGCCCTGCCAGATGCAGGCAGGGCCCCGAGTTCCTGGCAGCCAGGGCGTGCAGGCAGCCTGGCAGGAAAAGGGTACAGGATGGGGAGAAGAAGAAACATTTGGATATGAAGGGTTTGGCTGTCACCTCTTGGCCCGGTCTGGTCCTGTGCCAGGTTGGCACAGTGCAGGCACCTGTGTGTCTTCTCTTGCCTCGCGCAGCTTCACTCTGCTTTGGATTCGCTCTGTTTTGGATTTGCTCCTGGTTCCTGCTCAGGCAGAAGAGTCCCAGTGATGGTGGATTTATGCACGTCACCAAATCAGACACACAGCCAAGGCAGGAGGCACTGGCTTGAGTCTGTGCTAGCTCTGGGCTGCATCAGCTGTGCAAGGCGTGCACCTGGGTCTAACCTGCTCCTAAATCCTGGTGGTGCTGGGGGCTCCGCCCTGTCCCCAGGCCATTGCTGCCACCCACTGATGACAAGATTTCCACTTGGCTTCCGCTGCTCGCATCCTATCCCCCCCAGAAGGTCATGGCAACAGGGCACAAGGCAGAGGAAAGGCAGTTTCCCTTTCCCTTCTTCACCTCTCAGAGGGATCCTCCACAGCTACAGCCCTTCCGAAGAGCAGGCAGGATGCAATCCCAGCTGGGGTGGAGCAGGCAGACCCGTGTATTGTCCTGCCACCATCCTGTCCCATTGCCTGCCTGAAAACACGCTCAAAATCCACCTGCTCGGAATTGCATGGATTTGGGATTTCCCCCCAGGAGGACTGGTCCAGCTGCTTGAGGCCAACAGCAGTGAAGCTTTCACCTGGTGAGGAGGAGGAGGAAGAGGAGGTGGGAGGCAGGTGCAGGTGCTGGGGTTCCAGCATCACATCTGAGCACAAAGAGCTCGCTCCGAGCAGCGCTCACCACCTGCGCCCACCAGCACCCAGCTGGCAAGAACTACACGTCCCAGGAGGCAGAGGGCCACCAGCAGCCCTGCAAGATGGAGAGTGGCTTCCTGGGGCTGGCAGTCACCCCCGATTCCCCTGTGGGAGGTTGGGATTGCTGCGGGAATGCCGCTTCACCGCGGGAAGGTGGCAGCTTGGTTTTTGCTTTGGTTGCACGGCCTAGTTTCGAGAGCTGGAATATGCTCAAAGCTGGGCTTTCTGAGTTGCTTTTTTTGGTTTTGTTTTGTTTTAAATGACAGCATTTCCCCTTTAAATTTACATCTCTAGCTGGGGAACACAGAGCCTGGTGAGAGAGGGAGTGTGAGACTTTTATAAAAAGAACGAGTCGGGTTTTATTATCCCTTTGAGACGAGCAGGGAAAATCTATACTGAAGGCATGAAATAGCAATAAAAATGGACTTTTTGCCAAAGCAAAATTAATTGAGTGAATCTCAGTCCTCAAGCCTGAGCTCTGAGAGGCTTATGAGTTGGATATGAACCACTCTGCCCCCTTCCAGGCTCTCATCCCCCAAGGAGGAGAGGCAAATCCTCCCTCTGGTCCTCGGTGTGCGATGTGATCAGCGCCTGGGAGCAAAGGACTCGTGCTTGGGATACAGCGAGGGTGAGGATGGCTCCAGCCCTGATGGTCCCTGGAGCAAGGACCTTCTCCAGGTCCTTTGGCTTGGGGATGCTGGTCATTCAGAGGTCATCGCTCCAGCGTTTCCTTCACTGTGAGTCACGGCATCCCATCTGGACTGTGGATTTGGGGGAGTTCAACAGGAAAGAAGAAGAAGACTGGACACAGGCTCCTTGAACCCACTGCAGAAGCCTGGAGAGGATCCTGCTGTCTTACCCTGGCCTGGGCTTGCTCTTATTGATCATTTTCTTCCCTCATCTCTGCATCCTGCTGCTGCCACGCTCTGGGGTCTGGCTCTCCAAGGTGCTTTCTGGACAAATCCTCCACAGGAAAGGAAACTCCCCTCCTGGGTTTTGTTCTCCACGTCACATGTGGTGGCACCGGCTCTGCTTTCCCTGTTTTTGGGGGGAGGGTGGCGGGAGGAGCCGCTGGACAGAGCAGCAGAGGAAAGGCGGATTCTTTTCAGCAGATGGTGCAAAGAGGATGAAGCTGTGTAAACCTCCTGAGTCCACTGGAGAGACGGAGATTAAATAGTGAGAGGGCCGAGAGGCAGCTCCAGGCGGGAGAGGGAAGGAGAAAAAAGGAAAATGGGGGTGGAAATGGGATTGGAGAGTGGAGCTGGGGAGAGGAGTGTTGGTTTGAACCGGCATCCCTCTCCCACTTGATGTCTCCCCTCCAATTCAGAGGGCCTAGATTCAGTGCCATAAAAATATAGCCCTTTTCAATCCCTTATCTTGCAGGAGCAGAAACAATTGGCCTGCAAAGAAGGAGAAAACAATCTGTTTGACTGACAAACAAAACCACATTTCTGCACAAAAGGAGGAGGAGGAAGAGGCAGCTGTCTGGCTGCTGCTTCGGCTTTTTTCCTTTCCCCTCCCTCTCCTGTCCCCTCGCTGACGGTGTCAGAGCAGAGCCTCTACCCTTGCCAGCAAAACACCCGCCGTTCTGACTGGCTGGGTTCAATGTCAGGCTCCTGCAGCAAATGTCATTGTCCTCCCTGCTGTCCCCAGCCACGCTGGAGATGCACCAGCCCTGCTGTGATGCCCTCCTGGGGATGGTGCAGGCAAAGGTGGCACCCTGAGATCACAGGGGCAGAGCTCAGCTGTTGGGAGAGGAGCTTGCTGGGTGCCAGGGGCTGAAGGTGATGCTCAAGAGAGGGACCAGGGCCAGCAGCTCATGGCAGCTGAGCTGGGGACAGAGGGGACACGGGAGATCTCTTGTTGGGGGACCTTGGGAAGTTCAGCCAGTTTGTGGGTGATGCTGATATCACAGCATCCATGGAGCACCTTAGTGCTGCAACTGGAGGTGCTGCTGGAGCCTTGTCCCTCTCCAGAGCCAGTCCTGTGCCTCAGTTTCTCTGTGTGCAAGGTTAGCAAGGTAACACGCAGATGCTGTAGGAGAGCTGGGGCATGGAAGTGCCCTGTGCACCTAAAGTCATTATCCCAACAAATTGTTATCCCTAAAAATTCATTACAGCAACCACTGTACCAGCCAAATTGGTGCTGGGGGGAATCCATCAGACAGGCAGGAGCAGAGCCCATGGGAACCTCCATTCTCCATCTCTCCGGAACAAACTCCTCACTTGGAGGATTTTTTGAAAAAGAAACTGATTTTCCCCATGCGATTCCCTGACCAGCAGCAGCAGCAGTTTCCTGCCTGGAACAGTTTTCCGAGGGGACTCTGCTCTATGGGGACATGTGAAGCAAACACCCACGCTCTGAAAACAGCCAAATGCAATAAATACCCAGTGCCTGAACCTGGAAAAGCAGAGGCTGGAACAGGGCAATCTCTGCAGGGGCTGGTGGTGCTGCCACAGAGGGAATCAACAGTAAATAAAGGGGCACAAGAAGCAAACACTGAAGCCCCCAGGACACTCTTTTGATGCAGTTGCTGGTGACCTACTAGAACCCACTGGAAAGATGATCCTCCACTGGTGGGTGGTTCACTTTTTCCTTTTTTCTATTTTTTGAGGAGCTGTTTCACTCTGCAGCCAAGTAGCAAAATAACATGTAAGAAATCAGAGATTCCAGGTGAGTTAATAACAAATAATGAGTCTCTCAGTTCCTGAGTGGTTCTCTGGTTGCCGCAGTCCAGGCATATAACAACCAGGCTTCCCTGAGCATCCTCAGCCAGGCTTGTTGAAATACTGCTACAGATTGATAGAAACATCCTGAATTCAAGGGAATTTAAGAGATCCAACCTCTACATTCTTAGATTGCCGGAACGGAAGCTTTGGGGAATATTTGATCCGAAATGTTGAAGACATTGGAAGAATTTGATTTATTTTTAATTCCTGCACCTAAAATGCAGAATTTTCTGCATTTTTCTTTTGTCTTTCATTTCAAGGGAAGAGAGGAAGTATCCCTGCACGCATCAAACTGCAGGAAAGAGAAGATACAAAAGATGACTGGACTACTTTTTACAACTTTTGCTCTTGACTTTCCTCCCCAGAAAGGGAAGATGCACTGTCAGCCTGTCTTGTGATCAGGCTGTATCCTTTTGTTACCCTGATAAATGTCAGCTGACCAGGCTGGGATGTGAAGAAGCTCCATCTCTACCAAACCTTTGCTGCTTTTCCTCACTCAGTATTGGGGCAGGGAAGGGCTCAGCATCTCCCCACCTGAGAGGTGCTTGCAGACTTTCCCTGGCCCCACAAAGTCCCCATCTCCTCCATGCCCTGCTGTAATCCCCCAAGGTCCTCCTCCTGCCTTCCAAATTCTCCCTGCCTTTTCCTCCTCCTGCCTTCCAAATTCTCCCTGCCTTCTCCCTTCAGATCCTTCCTCCCAGCTGGACTCTACAGGCAGTGGTGAGGTTTTGGCCTCAATGCTCATTGCTGGTAGGTGAAATGCAAAGCTTGTGCTGTGATAAAGTAAATCTAACAAAGAGGCAGATTTTGGCTCCTGAGCAAGAAAGACCATTCAGTTTTTGGCAGACCCCTGCTTCTCTGGTCCTGCATGCTCTGATTATGGCTGTGTGAGCAGCTCTCAGTGTGAGGCCAGAGTTTGGCTCAGCCCAGCACTTGAAAGGAGGTGGCAGAAGCAGAGTGGGGTTCTCCTGGAGCCCCATCTCTCAGCTTCAGACCCTGGGGACACCTGGATGCTCACAGTCCCTGGCTGATGGGATGATACATCCCATGGCAGAGCCAGCATTCAGTGATACAGCCTCCACCTGTGTTTGATCCAGACCTACCTGGAACCTTTCCTTTCCCCGGGCATCTCCCACCCCTTCCACCAGCCACAATCACACAGAAGCTTGTCCTTGGTGTTCCTCTGTGCTTGTGCCTCTTGGGATTTGGCCAGCATGTGTCAGGGCTCCTCTTCCTCTCCAGCTGCTCCACGCTTGGCTGCGTCACCCGGAGCATCCCTTCCTCCTGCCCGGGGCTGCTTTGAACATCCTGTTTCCCGAGTTATTTCACCCTGATTTTAGCAGGTCACGGGCATGTTGGCTGTAGTGGCACAGCCTCTTTGATTAGGTGTATCTCCAAGCATGACTTCCATCTGTCCATCAGTCTCTCTCGCTAATTCCTGCAGCATTTACAGCCAGGCAGGGGCCTTGGTCATTTGGAATAGTCACTGGTGGTGGCAGGACTGTGCTAAATGATCTATTCCACACGTTTCACCTCTTTTCTGTTCGCAAATTGTTGGTGATTTTTTTTTTTTTTTTTTTTGGTAGTTGCATTAAGTATTCCAAGTGACTGCGATTTCCCCCATCGTATTCATTATTCAAAATTGTTCTCCAGATAATTTCTGCAAATAATTCGCGGTCTTTGCTCTTTTGTGAATACTCAGTCTCAAGAATGAGAGTTGTTTTAATTGGGATCTCACATCACATGATGGGTTTTGGCTTCCTGATTGGGCAGGCTTAATTTTTAGACTTGAGGTTTGGGAAGGGAAACTGTTGCAATTAAGAATTTGAAATTCACTTTCTTCCAGTATCTTTTGTCAATGCTTAAAATTAACAGAAATTAACAGTCTGTCTCACTTTTTTTTTTTTTTTTTCCTTCCCCTTCCTGGCCAAAAATCCCTGCCGGTAACTTGTTGGCAAGAAACAGTTGGAGAATATAAACAAAAAGGTGGCACCAAAACAGCTAAATTTAACATATCTAAAAACTGGAGTGATGATTCACGGTGGTTTGTTGTGTATTATTCACCTCGCTCTGGTAAAAATAATGATCAAAATAATTTAGAAACATAAAAAGTCACATAGCAATGGGACATTTATAGCACTTGGTTTCATAAAATCTTCCATCAGCTGCTCCCTGTGTGCCTGAGAAACATCCTGTGGGCTGGCTGGTGTGTTGTACCCTGGCCCTCAGTGCTCCAGCCCCGTGCTGAGGCTGCTGCCAGCTCGGTGGAGGTGGAGAAAAGGAAGGTTCAACCATCCTGGCATCCCACACTGCCTTGATCTGCACCCTCAGCAGGCAGGACTCCAGTTGTCTCGCACAGAGCTCGACTCCAGGCGGAGGGTGACCGTAAGTGACTTGCCCAAGGTCACCCTCCAGCTCCGTGGTTCAGATGGAAATAGCTCCAAGGTCTCCTGATCCCCCCAGCAGCCCCCTCGCTGCCGGGTGAGATGGAAAGGTTCAGAGTTCACGTGTCTCCTCTGACCGACAGCCTGGCTCCTGCCACCTCACCTAAAACCTCAAACCTCCTTGGCTCTGTTTTCTGCCCTCCCTGCCATGGGGCTGAGTCAATAGAAGCCCCCCCAGCCCCCCTGAACAGCCAGGGCTCCCGTGGCATATTTATGCCTCCGGAGTGGAGCGTTGTGCCGGCGTTCCCGTTCGTGCAGCACCCGCACAGCCCGGCTGCTGGCTTCCACCAGCTGCTGCTGCCGATTTCCCTTAAAAATAAAACCCCTCTAAAGGTACAGCAGGGACACCTTAAATGCAGAGCCGTGGCGTGCAGTTAATCATATCCTCTTAACGGGTTTATTCGCTCATTAAATATTTAAGACTCGTTTCTCTTTATCAATAGTGTGGAGGCGTGCAGGCCCCGGTGCAAAGATTTATGCACACAATAGGATCGGTGCATTTAGATTTGTTTGAAGGGATCTGAGAGCCATTTAAAACCCGACCGAGGGGGACGCTTGCTGCTGCTGCTGTTTTCCTCCAGTGAGGTTTCTGCCTTTTCTGCCTCCTGACTGTGGTTGGGAGGTGGCAGGAGGTGAGGTTGGTGGGCACAGACTGATGGCTGCCTCTGGTACCCCCATAGTTCCTTTTGAAATAGCTGTGCCCCCTTTTTGAGGGATGCTGAGGTCTTGGAGGGGACATGTTTGGCTTGACTGTCTCGTAGTGGTTAGGATGGTCTGTGGAAAATGAGGTGTGTGGAGGCAGGACCCAGTGTTGGGAGCTTGTCTGTGGAAGTGGTGTTTTGATCCCTGCTTCCCACTGCTGTCTGTGGGAAGAGCTTTGCTGTTGTGGCTCAGATGTGAATTCCAGCTCGTCTGGCGCCGTTCGGGAGCCGTCATGCAGGTGCAACATCTGTTGTTCTTCTGTTACTACCTGGGCTCTGCTCTTCACACAGGTGTAAGAGCAGTGGTGGCCTTTTTGGTTCATAGGATGGGGAGGGACAAAACCCATGCCATCATCCTACCTCATCCTCCCCATCATCTGCCCCTCTGCCCGCCACAGCTTGCCAGCCCAGACCTGCATCCAGAGCATCTTCATCCACCACCCAGCATTTCCCACCTTCCTCATGCCTGGTCCCTGTGTGGGGCTTTGTGGCTTCCAGGTGCTGCCAGATGTGTCACTCATCCTGGGTGCAGGGAAGCAGCTCCTCCCACTGATTTGTGTACACCTGTTCCCTGAGCTCTGGGAGCTCTGGGCTGTGATGTGGGGTGTGGGACATGGACAGAGGCCTGGGTGTCCAGTGCAGTTGCACAGTGTGACCTGTTCTGTCCTTTCATGGAGAGCATTGCTGGAGCTTGCAGGGACAGCAGGTCCCAGCATGCAGGACTCAATCTCCATCTCAGCAGCCTCTGCTTAGATCAGGAGGGAACATCTCATGCCAAGACCTGTCCTCCCCAGGCTGCAGCTCAGAGTCAGAGATGGCAGCAGCTGACGCCCATTTTTTTTTCACCCCCTGTGGCATTCTGGCAGGTTCTTCCTGCAGCTTTGCATGCAGCCAGACATGCCTGTTCCAAAATCTCCTCTCCAGGAGGTGCTGGGGGTGGATAGGAAGGGTGAGTAGCTGCAGTGGCAATGGGCAGAGCTGGCAGCTGCCTCCTGAGGGTGTGAGAAATACCCCGGCTGGATTATTGACAGACAGCCCAGAGCATGGGAAGTGCGTGCGTGCGTCAGATATTTACCCAAACCTCTCCTGCTTTGCAACGTGCCCACAAAAAAAAGGATCTGACAGCAATAAAACTGTCGGGCGGCTGCTGCTGCTTTTTTTTAAAGTTCTATGATAGCTTCTCCCCCCGCCTTTTTTTAATAGCTAATGCATCTGTCACTACTTTCCTAATGAGCTTTCCGAAAAGGGCCTTGGGGACCTCTACCTATCCATGTGGGCTTGGATCAGAGCGTACTCAGGGGAGGCAGGGAGAATTCAGCTCCCTGTTTCACCCTCATCCCCTCCCCAAACTCCTCTCTGAGGGCAGGTTGTCCAGAGGGAGGGGAAGGCAGCAATATCTCAGCACTCGGCAAGCTGGCGTGCACCCCCTGCAATCACAGCCAATAATGACAAAAAGACGGGGCTGCTGCCAGAGATAGAGAGCTGAGCTCCAAGCGTTACAGCAATGTCACAGCCTTGGGACTGCTGCTGGCTGCTACTGGAAAGAAATTTCCTCACAACAGGCAGAGTTATAGGAAGGAGCCATTGATTGCATTAAAAAACACCCTCCCCACCTCTTTTTTTTGGCATGGATTTTCAAGGCTTTTTTTTTTTTCTTTCCTCTCCCCCCCCCTTTTTTCTCTCCATTTGCCATTGAAGTTGCGTTCAATAAAACCCATCGCCCGAGAGCGTCTGTTCGCATGTTCTCAGCAGTACAATGGGCAGAGGACTGCAGTGTGCAGAGCCCCAGCCAGCCTCTGCAGACAATGAGGGGCTGGCAGTGGGGCAGGGGGGGCTTCTAGTTTATTTTATTTCATTTTTTCCCCCACCTGCCAGCCCCCACTACTAATTGTAATCACAAAAGGCAAATGGGAAGGGACTGAGGGAGCAAGGCTGTGGTTCACTGGGGTCATGGTCTCCATCAGTCATTCTCCCAGCCTGTTGCTGGGTAAAAGCTCGGCTCCTTGGTTTATCAAAATGACTGTGCAGTAAAAGCCTCTTTGCCCAAACCTTCCCCCACGTCGAAAAAAAAGCTGTTTACTGACTCAAAAAGCCTGAATTTCCCATTACTATCCATGGGAGACTTTCCGTTGACTTCTCTAGGCACAGAAGGGAAAACAGAGGGTTTGGTGACTCAGGCACAAACCTGGGATCTCTTCCTCTTGCTGACGCTGTTGGCAAATCTTTTAGGATTTAGCCAGATTCATCCAGGGACCAAACACCACCATCCCTGTGCCACTGATAGGGCACAAGAGAGTGCACCACTTGGCAGGAGTGAATTCCTAATTGTGATGTGCCCGAGTTCCCCTCAGCTGTGAGATGTAACGGTGCTCACCCTACGTTGCACGATGGTGGAGAAGCTAATAGCTATTAATGCCAGAGAGATGCTTCCAGATCTCTAGATAAAAGGTGCTCAAGGAGGGAAAATTATTATCATCATGGGCCAAAGAGCTACGGGGGATTCGAAATCTGTTTGTGTTTGTAGGATGTAACCACTAAGGAGGGAGAGACTGGGACAATGGAGCATGCACAGCACTAATGGAATGAGCGTAGGAAAGAGGATATCTCTGGAGACCCTTAGAAACCATTTCCCAGTGGTAAGATCTACTTGGGTTGTTTGTTCTTCTTCCCAGATGAGAGCTGCAGTCGTGGACGCTTTTATCACTTACGAGCTGGACTAGATGGAGGCCAGAGAGCGCATTGTAGGGACGAGCCTGTGTGGCTCTCCAGTGGGTAGGTACTGATTTATCCGGTCTCAGCTTCCATTTCTGGCTTTCAGAGCTGTGCTTTATAATAGGGGAATCTGGAATGGACCTTTCTGGCCTGTTTTTCAAGCTTATGGGATGCAGGTTTGGCCTCTGGTCGAGATGCAAGGGCATGACGTGGGCTTCTTGAGGCTGCGGCAGAAGGGTTATTCGTGCCTTGGGATACAGTTTGGGCTGAGGTGTGGGTTTGGAGCGGCTCCATGGTAGCATGTGGTGGTTCCTTGAAGACATTTCACTTGGAGACTCACTTTTTCCAGCTGATTCATGTCCTCGTGCGAGCCCATTTCTTGCCATGGTGACAGTGAAGCTGGCTGAGGCTCTGCGTGATAACGCGCCTGGTCCAGGCTAGAGGCTCCTAACGGGCTCTGAGCCCAGAGGGGCCAGGGACTGTACAAACACAGGTTCTTCCCTTGAGATTAAAACCCAGCTAGACAAGCTGTTTGCACTCTGTGGTCTGGCAGTGCTGAGTACACTGCTGTGCAAAGCATTGGGCAGGCAGGTGAGACACAGGCAGCATCCATCCCTGCTCCCCTGGAGTGTGCATCCCGCTTGCCCACAGATCCTCCTTTCATCCTGTCGCCTTCCCTTTGCTCCCTGAGACAGCCCCATTTTGTGCTCAGGGGGAGATGCAGCCTTTCTCACTGGAGACCTGCAGCACACCATGCTCTTTTTTTCCTCTCCTGTCTTTTTTCTTTTTTTTTTT
>WEIU01008367.1:237969-258862 GCA_013389925.1 Aegithalos caudatus
TTTTTTCCTCTCTCCTGGACACTTTACTTAGCTTCTTTCTTCCCTCTCATTTTCTCTACCATCAAATGAAAGCCATTCAGACCAAAACGGTTCAGTCTGCTCTTTGTGTCTGGAAAACAGAACACCAAAGACAGCTGGACCTACCCGAGATGGCCACGGCCGTGGCAACAGTGGCTCTTTGTTAGCGCTGTTGTCTCTGCCCCTATCTCCAGTGTCTGGGGCCCTGTCTCTTTAAAGCTTTAGTGTGCTGTGTCAAAGCCAACAGAGAGTTCAGCTTATTAATGGATTCGCTAGGTTAATATCCCAACAGTTTGGTGTGGTGGTTTTTTTTTTTTTTTTCCTTTCCACCAGCATAATTTAGAAAGAGGGGGAGGGGGAGAGAAAGATAACCCAGACCCATTTCTGGGGAGGAGGGCACGGCATGGCTCATTGCTTTGGAGAAATGGAGCTGGAATGGTTGGTCGGGGCCACGAGAAGGTGGTGGCCCAGCCCTTTGCCTTCCTGTCTGTATGTACATCTCTCTCTATCTCCTTCTCCTGCGGGGTTCCCTGCATCAAAGCTTCTTCCAGTTCTTATGCTAATGAGGTGCATTAATGCTTAATGACTGTGAACAGGCTTGTTTAATTGCACCTATCTGAGCAGGAGGCACGTTGCTGTATAAGAGGGAACGACCATGTAAGCAGCTGCATGCCCTCCTGGACAGTCTTAATTACATGTAAAACTGATGTGATCTAAACCACCAGGCTGGTGATTAGTTTAGTGAGGCAGGTGGTACTTTGCAATTCAGTGCCTCAGAAACTCTAGAGCAAGTGAGATCAGATTCTTTCGTAGGCTATGGAGGATAAGGCAAGCCCTGATCATCCTTGAATTTGATGTTGGGTGGGGACAAGCACGGCATAGTAGATTAATTTAATTAATTTATTGCAGTTAGTTTGCAAAGACATTATCCGCCAGCGTCTGTGCAGAATACTGAGCAGTCCCATTAATGCAATGCTATTTTGCCTGTAAATCCTCTCCCCCCGCCCCTTACAGGAGGAATGAGCTGCAATGGTCTCAGCTTTCTGCAGCGTTATCTTGCGCTGGTTGAATGCAACTGATTGTCTGAACTACAAAGGGGCCCAGCTAATGCAAAGCCATCCCTATTGGCACCAGACCTAGATTAATGACTCTGCATGCATTGACTTGGCTCCAAACTGGATTTCCCTAAAGCAGCTCGCTGCTGTCTGCACTCCCATATCCCCTAGCTGGGCTGGGATTGCTGGGCTGGGGGGAGCCACGGCTGGGAGCTTCAAGTGGGAAGGTTGTGGATTACAGGTGCACAGGTATGGAGGTACCTGTTATCACCAGCCATCTGCTGCTCATCACCCAACCTTGCTGCTTCGGGTTATTTGTTGTGCTTTTATTCACCAGAGAGGAGATTTAAAAAAAATAATAAAGCAACCTTTATTAGAAATTGCTTTGACAGGGGAGTAAACCGAATCCAGCAGGATTTTGGGGTTGGTTTTTCTCCCAGGATAGGTGTCTCCCAGCACACCCCTGCCCAAGTGGATGTTCACACCTTCCCCATCCCACACCGGACCATTCTCTGTCCCCTCACCAGACCATTCTCTGTCCCCACACTGGACCCTTCCCCATTTCCACACCAGACCCTTCCCCATTTCCACACTGGACCATTCTCTATCCCCTCAGTGGACCCTTCACCATCCCCACAATAGACTCTTCCTCATTCTCACACCTGACCCTTTCCTTCCCCCACACTGGGCTCTCACCAGACCATTCCCCATCCCCACACTGGATCTTTCCCTGTCCCCACACCAGACCCCTCCCCATCCCCACACCAGACTGTTCCCTGTCCCCACACCAGACCCCTCCTCACCCCCACACTGGACTCTTCCCTTGGCTCCTCTCCCTCGGGCTCTTCCTCCCCGTAGCCATCCCATGAACTCTCAGACCTCCTCTCTCCCTGCCCTCCCGGGCCCCAGCCAAGGCTCTTCCTGACGTTACTCCCACAACAACCACTTCCTTCCCGTCCCGGCACCCCAGCTCCACAGCCATCCCTGCCCAGCCCTGGCCCCTCACTATCTCCACAGTGCCCCTCTCCTGCTCCTCTCCTTCCAGCCACTGCTGTTTATTTTGTAAAAGGACTTGGAGACTGTTTCTCCTGGCGTGGAGCCGATGGAGGAGCTGCTGGGTGAGGGGGTCACTCAGCGTCACACTTCCACCATAGAAGCTTCCTTTTGCTTCCACAACACCTGTGGGGTTTTGGGGTCACTCAGCTTCCCACTTCCACCATAGAAGTTTCCTCTTGGTGTCCACAACACCTCTGGGGTTTTGAGGTTAGAAACCCAGTGTGTGGGACATGTTTTTAGCCAACACGTCAGCACCAGCTCCCCCAAATTAAGCATCCCCCCAAGCCCACCATGTTTCAGGCTCAGTAGGGAGAGAAAGCCTGGCCATGGCTGCCACCTGCATGTGGTGGGAAGGAGGCAGGGCAGGAGCTGGGGAAGAGGCAGGTGAGGTGTGGGGAAGAGGCAGGTGAGGTGTGTGGTGGGGAATTGGAGTGCTGTGGTGTCTTCCTCAGTGTCTTTCTCCCACTGGGCACATTTCATGGTGACAGAAGGCTTGGCCATGATGGGGGCAGCAGCTGAGGAGAGGTGGTGGCCGAGGCAGGCGCGAGATGGAAGCAACTTTGAGGGGGAGAGCAGGGACCTGCCTGGATTTTGGTGGAAGCTCTCCCTCCATGTGAGATAGCCCTGCTCCGAGTGGCTGCAGCTGCCTGGCTCCCCATGAGAAGAACAAGCAGCTCCACTGCCATCTGCCCTCCCCTTGCCCACTCCAAACTGGCTGTTCCCCCCTTGTCCCACCAAGACATTTTGCTGTGCCATCACTTGGCCTTGCAATGGCTTCAATTTTGGGAGGAAAAGCAGGTTTTTCTTCTCAGAAAACCACCTTGATCACAGCTCCATGTTGGTGGCACCAAGGCATCCCCTGAGCATGGTGGTCTTGCTGCTGCCAGGGTCTACCTGAGACGTCACCTGCAGTGGCAGTGGCATGGCCACCCACAGTGCCACCCCTCTGAGTGGGACAAGCACCCTGAGACCTGCCATCACTGTGAAATCAGGAGTGTTTTGCTCTCCTGGGAGATGCTGTGGAACCTGTGCCACGTCAGGGTGCATCCCCTGCGGGGGGGTTCAGCCTTGCCTCGTCTGTGGGCGAAACACCCTCGCACTGAACCCCCAGCCTGAGCAAAACCTTTTTTTAGCACTCCCCTATTTGCCAAGCATACTTCCTTTCTTTTGATTCTTACCACCTACATACAGTCTGACTGCAACGGCAAAAAAAAAAAAAAAAAAAAAAAAAAAAANGGGGGGGAAAGAATTGCAACATTCAGTCGAAGGCTTTTCTGTCTAATGACGTTAAATTTATTAACCAAAACTCCAGCTGCACCAGGCTGGGATCTAATAATATTCAGGCTATGGAGACATCAAGTAGAAAGAAGCTTAAAGCCCTTTTTATTTCACAGTAAAACTGTCAGTAAATAACTGGATTGTCTTGAGACTGAGAAAATGGGGATTTATCTTCCTGAACATGAAAAGTGTGCTTATTTTTTTTTATCAGCTTCAAAAAGCCCCAGCAACCTTGATTTTCCTTCCACACCGTTCTCAGCAGCTCTGCCAAGCCCCAAAACCACACAAATCAAGAGACAGGCTCTAAAGATATTTTTAATTAAATTAATTCCTTTTCCTTCCTTCCCCATCTCTCCCTTGTCCCCTCCTCCATCCTCTCTTTCTCTCTCCCTGTGTCCCCAGCTAATGACTTCTAAGCACTGTGACATTTCAGCACTGGCTGTCACTAACACCACACCTCCGTGCTGGTTATAAATTGGGCACAGAGACATAAAATTCCCCGCAGAAGGTCCCCATTTGATGATATTCTCCGAGGTAAATCTCCAATAGCTCCCTGTTTTCTTTAATAACGCTAATAGGCATAGATTAATTAAACTGTTATATTACTTCCTTCTTTCTACCAGCACCAGTTAGAAATCTTATTACCTGCTGCTCTCCGCTTGCCTTTTCCCCAAGGTGGTTATATTCCAACCAGTTACCAAGGTTTCTCAGAGCCTGTGGCACAAGGTGAAATGGCAGACAGCGTCTCCATGAGGCTGGATCCTGCTCCCAGCCCTTGGCTCCCAAACCCCACCGACCTCAGCAGAGCCCGGGCGGGCGTAACCGGGGTCAGGATTAAGCCCGGTTTGTCTGAAGAGGTTCTGTCTTGAAAGCAACAGCAGGGCTATTGTTGAGTCTGGATGCCCCCTCTAAAAGGGACCACAGCTGTAGGAAAGGGAATTGTATACATCCATCAACTCCTCCAGGGCCTCAGGATGTATTAGTTAAGATTGCGGGATAGCATGTCTCGGCTCCACTGAAGGGCTCCTTTGAATGACATGTTGGATATACTGTTGCACATCTGGCTGCTGTATTATTGAATTGCTCTACGGTTGCATTTTCCAGACCGCGGGAATGTGTTGGTTCAGGAGTGTAGGGGGGGGTAAGGATGAAGGGGACAACATGTGGGAAAATTAGAGGGATGCATCCCACAGGGTGGGGTGGGTTTGGATGGAGCTGCGTGGTGGAGGCAGGGAGGGAGCGAGGGGGGAGAGCGAGGCAATGCTTTCACACAAAATGCCGTGTTGCCATTTGAAATCCACTCCAGAGCTTCCTGCTCTAATTAAATTTGTCACCATCGTTACTATAATGCCTGCCATTCCTCCGGTGCTTTTTGTTCTCTGGGATCCCAAAACATGACAGAGGCAAGGGCAGATCCTCTGTGTTTCCTCTGCGGGAGGTTTTTCACAGCAAAGCAGGGAAAATGCAGCTGTTAGGAGCTGCTTTGGGGTGGGAGCACAGCCACTCCTGGTTTGAGGATGCTGGAGTGAGGGGCACTGAGCCTGAGGACTCTGGGCAGCTCTTGGTGGCCTTTTCCAACCTTAATGATTCTATAAGGTGTCTCCTGGGACTGCTAATTTGCAGAAGCTTGGGTGAGTTCCCTGTTGAACCCAGGAGCCCTTCATGGGGATCTCACTTGGCTCATCCTGTTCTTGGCCCCTCTGGACCCTCACAGAGGCCAGTGTCCCCACTGCCACCCATGCTCTTGGCACCACATACCCCTGCTGGCCACTGCCAGCCTGCCAGGAGATGCCCAGCACGGCTGCTCTGCGCTGCACTGGGGCAGGAGGAATTCACTAATTACTCGCAGCTCTTAATATGGCCCCTGAACGCTGCCAGAGTGGCGTGAAGGGCTCAGAGCAGGAGACACAACCTGCTCCATCGTGTCTTCTGTGTCAGCTTGCAGCGAACTGAATGCAAAAAGGCTGTCTGAGCTGAAAACAGCGGAGCCCTTGGAAATTTAAAGGTGCAGAGCACAGAAAACAAAGGCATTTAAGCTGCTGAATATTCATCCTGGCGTCTGATCCTGCCGGGAGCAAAGCCTGCACAGCTCCTGTGAAAGCTGATGGGAGGGAACCTTGGTCTCAACCTCATCCTGGGCTCCAGCCCAAATCTGAGGGGGGAGAGCAAATTAGTCCTTAATGCACATATATCTTAGACTAAAACCTGATAAGGGAACTCTCCTATGTTAATTTACCTGAGTTATTTACTATACTGATTGCTGAAGGTACTCTGATTAGCGCATGAAATATTTCTATACCTTCGGTCTGATTAACCCATATCTGCAAAATAAATATTTGTCTCATTATAGTTATGCGATCGTGCAATCAAAGACCCTATCATAATGGGAAAGGGAGAGAGTATCCATGTGGAAAAGGCAGGGAATGGCGACACAGAACGAGCAGGTTGGAAAGCAGGGAGATGAAGAGCAAGGGCATGGCTGCAGGGGGAGGCTCAGTGGTCCCAGCCTCCGGCTGGGGGGGGTTGAAATGCCGGGGAGAGCACGATTCTCCTCCCGTTTCACCGGTGCTAATTGGGACTAATTCCGTTTGACTCAGCAGCGTTGCGCCAGTCCCAGCGAGAGGAGGGTCAGACCTTGGGAATCACAGGGGTGAGTCCCAGCAGGCTCCCAGCCTCCAGCTTTTTTGAAACAGAAGCAGGGAGTTCCCGGCAGCGCGGTGCGTGTGCCAGTCTCCCAGACGAGCTCTTAAAATAGCCCAGCGCACCAGGCTGTGGCACCGGGGGAGAGCGCGGAGGATGAAGTGTTCCGTCTTCCTGGCCCAGATCCGGGGAAAGGAGGGGTTGGCAGCTCCCTGCCCAAGGCAAAGGTGGCTTGCAGTGCCATTTGGGGACGAGGGCAGTTGTCACCCTTCGACCAGGTGGCAGGGAGCAAAGGAGTCGCCAGGCAGCAATGCCGGCTCTGCCGAGCGTGCTGGACATTCTCCCTCAGCGATGGGAGCTGTAAGTCATCTGGAGGAGAGGATCCCCCCTCTGCCGTTACAAGGCTGTTTTGCATATGCTCCGTTAGGAAAAGAGGAGTTTTATTGTGGCTGTACAGAAGAGCTAAGTCAAGAGGTTGCTTTATAGCTCGTGGATCCCAGCGTGGAGAGGCAGGCGTCCCAGATGCAGCATATAGCAAAGCCTGGCAGCGGCGTAGAGCACTGCTGCAGAGCAGAGCAGGGCTCAGAGAAAGAGCTGAAGTCATTTTTCTTCTAAGGGCAGGGGGTAGTGGGGAGGAAATATGAAGGCAGCCCTGTTGCTAAGGAAATCTGCTCTTTGTACGGTCGTACATTTAGGTAATGCTAATGAAAGGCCATATAGTAGCGAGGTGCGGATGTCAGCACTGTGCACTCCTGGATATTTGATTAGCATTTCTTTGACTTTGCCTCCTCTAACAGAAACACCTGAGTACATGGATATTAGGAAAACAAAATCCCCCTTCTCCTCTGCCAAGAGCCCGGTGTTATGCAGAGAAACGAAAAGCCTTACCAAAATATGACACTCCGTAATGAATGTGTGTTTTTTTTTCCCCCTGCACACACCCTGGAGAGGATGAGAGCAAACATGTGATGAGAACAGAAATAGTCACATCACTTAATGCATTGCTGGACGGTACCCAGCCGGCACGGCGATGAACCTGGCGTGAGACCCGAGAGCAGCAAACCAGCATAGCATCCCATTTAATGGCTGATGGCCCACAGATGTTTTAAACCTCAAGACTGCATCTCTCAGAGGTTTCCCTTTCAACTCGAGCATCAGCGGGCAGCTTTTGGAAGCAAAGGCTGCGGATGCTCTATCCAGGGACCCAGCACATCTGCGGATTAGCTGGTGTGTGTGTGTATGTGTGTGTGGCATCCGAGCCCAGATCCGGTGATCTGGCTTAGGAAGCAGGAGAGGACCCATGCTGCTGCTACAGAGCACAAGCACCGTGTCCTGCTCTCAAGCCTTGCTGGAAGAATGAGTCAGCCTTTTCCCTTCTCATGGGGGTCGAGTGGCTGCCCCTGTCTGAGTGTCACTAATGAAAGCACCCAGGAATGGAAGGGCTCTGCGCTTGCATGGCGTGCTTGCAACAGTCTTAAAGACCAGCTGCTCTGCGTGAGACTTCCAGAGAGCAAGAGCGCTTGAATGAAGCCCTTATATCTCTCTCNTTCCTCCTCGCCTTTTGCTCTTGCTCCCTGGGGCAGCCCGCTGTGTCTCAGAGGCAAGAGGAGTGAGTCCTCCTGGGAGTCCTCCAGCTAGTGTGAGGAATGGCCCCTCGGGGGATAAATCCAGCAGCGGGCCTGAGGTGGCAGAGACGTCCTGAGCGTCTCTCCTCGATGACAGCAGTGCCTGGGATGGAGATTTGGAGGTTTGCACGCCTTCACTCCTTCCCTGCCAGCACCTGCTCCTCCCTTTCGCCGTTGTGCAACATCCCAAGGGCAATTACAGCAATGCTTACGTGGAGGAGTGATATTGGGAAAGTATTTAGTCATTTTAACTGTTCTGCTGGTGGCTCCCCTCCCTTAAGGTGGTTCCTATTTATTCTTTTCCCTCTCCTAGCAATTCATGGCAACTCTCGCTGCACCCTGTGGCCCAGCAGCTCTTTTTGGTGCATCCTTGGGTACTGTGGGCTCCTCTTGGCAAGGAGGAGTGGAAAAGCCACATTCCCAGCCGATAATACTTTTCCTTTCCTTTCCTCATCCCTCCCCTGCTTACTACAGTGATTTTAAAGCTTCCGCCCCTTGTCAGTGATGCAGGAGGCGAGGCGGGGGGGATGATTTTGTAACCAAAAGTAAGAGGCAAGAGTCTGAAGAGCTTCTCCTGCTCTCAGAGGCTTCTGGACGCTTCTGTGTCTCCATCCCTGGAGTGATTTTCCCTGGGCCCAGTGTAAACACGGCAATCCGTTACGGCAGTTTGAGCGTTACTCCACAAACACGCTGCTGGTCCCTGCCCCCACCGTGGGCTCCCTCTGCTTCTGCTCTTCCTGCACCGTGCCTCGGCGTGGCACGGGGGTTATTTGGATGCTCATCCACACATGGGAGTGACCTCTGACATCTGAGGGTGACCAGGGTTCCAGCAGGAACTGGAGTTGAGCCTGAACAGCCCCACTGCTCGCTCTGCAAAGCTGGGGAGTGTTCAGGGTAGTTTAGGGACACTGATGCACTCCATGGGAGGGACGTGGAAGAGTCGTGGGTGTTGTTTATCCTAACAAGGGAGTGAAAAGAAGAGCCCACAGTAAAAGGAGATAAGCTCACGTGTGCACAAGAGCAACACTAAAAAATACATGATTAAGGTTACAAAGTCAGGCACGGAGCGTGTAAGAAATCCTGGAATTAAGGACATCTGAGCAGCTTATGACCGTGGAACGCAGTGCATTCATTATGGGACAGCCTTAACTCTGGTCTCAAGGTGTTTCCTCTGCAGTGTCTCTGCCTCAGGGAGTGTGTGGGATGGGTGGAGCTTGGCTAAAAGCAGCTCCTGTCCAGTTTGTGACTGTCCCCCCAGTATCCTGTCTGCAGCCCCAGTGCCTCGTTCACTGTGCATTGTGCAGATCCTGCTTGGAGGTTGAAATTGTTCCTCCTGGACTTCCTAAAATGTTAAGCCTGCTCCTGCCTCTGTCTTTCCCTTCCTCCCCTCTGTCCCAGCTCCATGCTGCTTGGTGGCTGGCAAGGGGAAATATCAGGATCTCCCCCACCAATAACCCTTTTGGGGAGGTCTGGCTTTGCCCTGGGACCCCGGAGCAGGAGGGAATACACTCTGCAGCTCCAGGAGGGCTGATGCAAGTGCAGCCCACATGCTTCACACTGCCAGCATTTGATTTTCCATCTGTTTTTTGTTTTGGTTCCGTTAAAGGCAGAGAGGAGAGGTGGGTTTTGGTGTGAACCTCCTGTCTGTCTGCATGCAGTGTGTGGGACAAAGGCAGCTTAGCATGGAAAGCCCCAGAAGCACCCCAAGGAGTGGGCTGGGGGACTTAGAAGACATCATTTCTCCTGAAGCTGTGGGAAAAGTGTATATTTAGGACAAGCAGCCTTGCAGCCTGCTGTATGTATTCACTGTCTGAGAGCCGAGCCAGCCAGAGCCTGGAGGGGACAGATGGAGGAATTAAGGACATCTCAGCTGGGCAGCAGGACCAAGGGATGCTTGCAGAGGAGCTGGCTCCCACACCTGAACCACTTTGGAGACAAGGCTGGGAGTTACCAGAGCTTTTCTTAGCAAGAGAGCCCTCCACCGGAATAATGTGTTGTGGACATAAAAGGAGATCTGGAGAGGGAATATTTTCACTCTGGAAGCTGCTAAAGGAACTTGCATTTAGCTGCTAGCAATCTGTTTCAAACTGAGTTCCTGTCCCAGGAAAGAGAAAGCAGAGCAGTCTCGCTGTGTGGACCGACTGTAAATTCTTTTCTGGCTTTGCTGGGGAAAAACAATGTGCTCTCAGTGAAAACCTCCCAGAAATCCAGGACGTGGGTATTTTATAAGTCAGCCCTTTGGAGAGAGCAGCTAAGGAGACCAGTCAAGTAGATCCCCTGATTTTTATTTACTGGCAAGTCAGTGGAGTGGCTGGAGGAGGATGGAGATGCTGCTGCCCTCACCGAGATGGGCAGGTCGCGGTGACACGCATGTGACCACAGAAGAGTGGCTGGGAAAGCATTCCTGAGAGAAGATATTTGAGAGGGATATGTCTATCAGAGCACAAAACTCAAAAAGCCATGGTGAAACTTTGTATTTAGTTGCCTCCACCAGCAACCTGAGGAGCTTTCCAGGAGGAGCGATAACGCTTCCCGCCTCACGGCATTTGCTTAGAAAGAATTTATAAATATACCCACCACTACTACCCATCCTATTCTGCTGGGAATTGCCATTAGCAGCTAAATTCAGTGTTTTACATATAAAAAGCACCAAGACTTTCTTCAAAGTCTGTGTAGGTGAGACAGGTCCAAGCTGGATCTGGGCTGAGTTACAGTGAGGTGTTGGGAAGCAGGGATTGTATCAGCACACGATGTGTGATGGCAGCACCCAGGAGGTGCACGTGGTGCAAGATGAGATGTCATGAAAGATGGGGTGTATGACCCTGAGAGGGACCTGTCAGACCTGTGAGTCGCTGCACATGGAAGTAGCTTCCATCAAACGTGCAGAAATGACACTCACTGGGAGTGAGTGAGTTTTGGGAGACTAAAAATGGATGGATTTTCCTGGATGTATCAAGAATCCTAGAATCACTGAATGGTTTGGGTTGGAAGCGACCTTAAAGATCATCTAATTCCAGCCCCTCTGCCATGAGCAGGGACACTTTCCACTATCCCAGGTAGCTCTAAGCCCTATCCACCCTGGCCTTGGACACTTCCAGGGATCCAGGGGCAGCTCCAGCTTCTCTGGGCAACCTGTGCCAGGGCCTCACCACCCTCACAGGGAGGAATTTCTTCCTAATATCTAATCTAACCCTGCCCTCTGGCAGTTAAGAAGCACGAGAAGCACATCTCTGACTCTAATTATCCCATCACATTGCAAATCCCTGCTGCAGCACCGGGGGCTGTGTGAGATGTTCAGTCTTTTGGATAGGGAGGGAGATTCCTCTTCCCTCAGCTGCTTTCACAGCAGGAGCTGGACTTTCCCAGCCAAGGTTGTACCCTTGCTGAAAGGAGCCTGGAGTGAAGGTCCCCATGGAGTTGCTTGTTTGGAAAGGAGATGCAGTCTCATGCTCTGGTCTGCGGAGGAGTTACCAAACACAGGGAATTAGGATGGGATTTCAGTGGAAGCTGATTATCCCGTTTCTCTCTGAGCACATTTCTGCCTCTGAATCAGCACATGACAGGCAGGGCAGCCAGCGGGGCAGCTCCCATGCATGCCAGAGGGGAGTGAGCCCAGAGCCTGGGAGGGTTCCATGTATTTCCAGAGCAGGAGCTGGGAAGGCAGGAGAGGGATGGAGGGGGAGCAGACGGCGGGCACGGAGCTGCGGTGCTGGATGGGCGGCACAAAGTGCTGTCAGAACAGCAGGGACTCGAGCTGGAGACGGCTGCAAATGGAGATGGAAAGGGCTGGAAAGGAAAGGACTCGACACAGCTGGTCCCCTTTGGCTTTGATCTTGAAAGCAGAGGGGTGTTGGCCACAGAGCAGGAGAGGAGAAGAAGGGGGATGACTCATAAAAATATTGGTGTTTCCATGAAGATGCTGTTACCTGAGGACAGGAAGGAGGAGGGACCTTCCCTGCAAAATGTGGAGGGAGCTGGAAGAAAAAGTCCCCCTTGTGTAGAAATTTCCAGCCTGCTTAGGAACACGGAGCTGTTTCCTCTGGAGCCAGTGGGTTGGTTGTTTGCTGGGAATTGCTGGTTTTGTGCAGAGCAGAAGGTGGTTTGTGTGCTTGTTGCTTCAGGGCAGAAAAAAAAAAAATAAAGGAAGAGCTGGTTTTCTTGGAGGCCTTTGTGGTGGAGATGTATTTGGAAGAGGAAGGAGAGCTCTCCTCCCTGCTGCTGGGTGAGGGGTCAAGGGGGATGATCCAGCCCCAGGTAGCTGGGGGGAATTCAAACACTCCCCAGGATCTTTGGTCAGAGACTCTGGCCACAGGAGGGCTGAGGTTTGACCTTCCTGGCCTCCGCAGGGATTGTGCTGGGGAGAGGGTTGTAGTTTACTTACAGGCACCTAGATACCCATCCCTTCCACTCACAAATGACAGAGGTGGCTTGTCCTGCACAGGAGGACACGAGAAGGATGGATGGACACAGGTGATGCCAGCTCTGTACCGAAGCAGCTCAAACTTTCTCTCTCTGCCCCCTCCATGAGCCCTTGGGGGATTCCAGCTCACAGAAGCCATACATGCAGTGCTGGACCAGCTCTTAATTTTTATCCTGGAGGCAAAAATCACTGGAAATAATGCTTCATCACTCTGAAGGTCCTGACACCACCCTTAACCACCACATCACGAACCTCCTGTCGCAATTGTGATCTGCGTATGTGTCAAATCTTGCCTTGCAGATAAAAGCTGCTCCGCAGGCACCTTTTGTACTAAAATACGGAGCCTTTAAAATGTGAAAGAAACAACAAAATGTAGGACGCCACACAAAGCTGACCCACTGGGGACTGTGGAGGGGGGAGAAAAACCCGCAAGAAGGAGGGCTTGACATACAAAAATTGTTTTGTTAACAAAGCATCATTGTTCCACTCTGAATCGGTTTGACTGGAGTGGTAGAAACACCCCATCTGGAGACAGATGGAGAGTTTTCTGGCTAAAGAGACGGCGGGAGGAGGGCCGGCTGACAACCCAGCAGATAGCATTGTCTGCTGCTACCTTGGCAGTGGAGAGGAGAAAGGGCGGGTGGCACATCAGGCGTCCCCTGTGCCACCCGCCCGGCACGCCGGATCCTTCTACACAGGATTGTCTGCTCACACCTTGGGATAATCCTCCCTCCTTTGGGGCTGGTTGGGTGTTCATGGGTGTCTGGGGAGGCTGCAAGGCACTGAGTTGCCCTCCAAGGTGCTCTTGGTGAGATGGTCCCGCTCCACTTGCGTGCTGTGCCAGGCCTTGGTGTGGTGCGGGTTTAGCAGTGCTGGGGGACCAAAGTGCAAATCTCATCCCAGTGAGAGTATGGAAGGCTTGCTCCTGCTCTTGCATGGGTTTTGCCACTAACTTCCAGGAGAGCAAGGTTTGGGCTGCTGGGAGGATGCTGAGTGGAAACCAGCGTGGTCAGAGAGGCAGGGAGTGAAATTGGTGGGAGCAGCAAGAGTTGATGCGATGCCAAAACACCATGGGGTGGGTCATATGTGGGGTGCTCAGGTTGATCCAGCAGGCCTGCAGGATGCCTGAGGCTTCTTGGAATTGCCCTGGCCACCTTGCTGAGGTTGGGAATGAGTGAGGAAAAATCTGTGTTGGATGCCCAGGGCCTTTGAGCCACAGCACAGGATAAACGTGAGGTGTTTTATGGCATCAGGCTCTGCTGGCACACGGTGTCTGCTCGGCTCCTGAGAGCTCACCAACAGCCCCTGCTCCCTCTGCTGCCTTCCATGCCTGATGGGAAACTCCAGGGTGGGTAATGCTCCTGCCAGAGCTTTGAGGGATCGTATCCTGCCCACCCTATCTGAATTCCTGATGACTTGCTAATTGCTTGACACACTCTACTTGCAATGCAAGAGACAGGCTCACGTCATCCTCTGTGGTTTGCCAGGGGAGAGTGTGAACCTCTTTTTGACTTGCCTTGAAATAGATGAAAAAGAATAGAGCTCGATATGATTAATGTGAAAACTTCAGCTTGGTTTCCTGCCTTGGCATCTGGGCTTTGGTCTTCTTAGCATCACTGTGCCTTGTTTTTTGGGGATTGGACACACGTGGGAACATCTGAGAGCTGGTGGTGCTGGCTGTGCTGTGGTGGTCTGGGGACTCCTCTGCAAGGTCTGTCCATAATCCCCAGCTGCTGGAGACATTCCAGGTTTGTGCAGCAGTCACGGAAGGATTCAGGTGGTTGCCTCGAGGCACTGCTGAGATAACACCTCAAGGGGCTCCTATTCAAACCCACTGGGGCCTTTACAGTTGCATGGTGGGAATCGATTCAGATGCACTATGCCTTTTTGGGGAGCCAGATGAGCAGCCCAGGTTGGCCACTGGCTGTGGGCAGGCGGTTGCCCATGCAGAGTGGACCAGCACAGCTTTGATACACCCTGCAAAAACATGGAAGGATTAAAGTAAAAGGTGGATTTGGTCTTTGAGCCTCGGGGTTGCAGATGCAGCAGTGGGTGTCCTGATGCCCTGGTGTCCCCAGACACATCCAGAGTGTTCCCATGGGCTTTTGCAGAGCTGGATTCAATTTTGACTTCCTTGCCTGGCTTGCTGGGTTTATCTTCTGCATGCCCTGCTCTGGGATGGACCCCACCTGATCCAAGCACTGCTGAGCTGGTCCAGAGGGACACGGCACAGGGAGGAGTGTGAGGGTGACAGGAAAGTCTGTGGCACATCCTGCTGTTCAATGCACGGGCTCCCCAAGTGTTTGCATCCATTGTGGCACCACAGGTGACTTTGGGATGAAGTGGCCTCAGGGGGGAGAAGTCAAAGGGGTCACGGAATGCAAGATGGAGTAGAACAGGATGGATCTATTCACCTGAGCTCTCCTACAGTGCGTTGTGGTTATCCCAGAGGGAAGGGACCAGAACTTGGGAGAAGCGAAATGCCTGGACAGCCATCCTCTGCTTTTGCAGCCATTTGCCTGCCCTGGGCTGCTGGGGACGCCCTTCCTACAGCCTGCTCCAAAAAACCATCCTTCTGCTGTCTCGGATTTCAGCCCTGCTGCTGCACCAGCTGCACCGTGCTGGCAGGAGAGGAGCGGGGAGGTGAGGCAGGGCGGGCAGCTCGGTTCGTGCCGGCTGCTGTCACAGCGCTGCGCCCTTGACGCGGAGGTGGATGCCAGGAGCCAGCCGGGGCGCGGACCCCGCCGCCGGGCACTGCCTGCCCTGGAAGGAGGAGACGGGGTCTGGATTGCCGGTGATGGATGCATCAAAGCATCCAGGAGTGAGGTCTGACACATGCCTGGCAGCAGGTCAGGGTGCTGTTCTCTTTGCCCTACTGCTTGGAAGGAAGAGTACATCCCTGGGGAAGTGCCATCCACCCCATCCGGCTGTCCTGGCACCTCGCTGCGTGGCGCAGCGTGAAATCTTTCACCTTGCTTTTTCCCCTGTGCAGAAACGGGAGGAAAATTCACATGCGAGCTCTCCCGGGAAGCAGAGGGGATGGATTCACCTTGCTGAGAGGCGAGGGAGTCACTGGGAAAGAGGTGCTGGAAATAAGCGCACAGCGGATTAATCTGCAGCGACTCCGCTGTCGCCAGTCACCGGCGTGAAGGCGCCCGGGGAGGTCGGGTGCATTCGGGCGGTGTTGTGCTGCTCTCTCTGCCTCCCAAACGCTTCCTGCGCCGGGCTCTGTGAATCAGCATTTCTGCAGTCGGAACGAGACAGCGGGGAAAGGCAGGAGGATGTCAGGGCACGGGGAGGAGGATGGAGGGGACCTCGTTAAAAAGGGGCAGCCTGTGAGTTGGGGTGGTCTCATGCCGCGGCTCTGCAATCGGCTCCCTCCGGGTTTTTGCTCATTACCGCCGTGAACCCCTCGTGCTCGGTGGTGAGGTAAACAAGCCCTGGGAGCGATGCCTCCCCTTCCCACCCGTCCCCTCCCCGCCGCCGGCGACGGGGGAATGTGACAAGCTGGCACTGGGAGAAGGCATGAAAGCGATGTGATCCGCCGCAGCTCCTCAGCCGAGAACCTGGGGAGATCCAGTTACAGCAGCGGGGTTAGAACAAAAGAGATTTGCCTCCGGGATCAATTCCTCTCCATTTTCCGGGCCCTGCACGTGTGTGTGCGTGGAACGGCCTCGGTCTCCGGTGCTGAGCGCCGCGGGCTCTGCCGCACCGGCAGCCCGGGGACCGGCCGAGCACTAGGGCTCTGACGCTCCAAAATGCTTCTTTTTCCCAAAACAGGGAGGGCAGGGTAATCCCCTGGGACAGGCCTAGAAATAGCAAGGCCAGGGCAGGCTTTGCAATGCTTGGAAATCAGGAGTCAAGCTGGGCAGCTGGCAGTTGCTGGAGCTCTCAGCCTTTGCTCTGCCAAGGGCTGAGCTCTGGGTTGGCATGTGAGACCACCCCCATGGTTTACCCCCATGGTTTAGACAAGGGGCATTTCCAGGTGATGCCTCCTCCTCCCCTCCATCACAAGGCTGGCCAGCAAGCAAAACCCTAAACCCTCAAAAGCCTTTTCTGCCCCATAATGGCTGTGCCAACAGTGCATTATCCAAGATGCCTTTAACCCACAGCCCTGGTGGGGCTGGGGGAATCACGAGCCTTTCACGTGTGCTGCAGAACCGGCTCAAGGAGTCAGCAGGATCCTGCACCCTGGGATGCTTGTCGCTCATTTGGGGGGAGGTTGGGTGGCTTATTTGGGGGTGGGGTATTTTTGGCATATTGCCTTCTCCCAAATGCCGCCGGGGATGAGCCATGGAGAGCACAGATGTGCATCCCGAGCATACCACAACAAGGTTCCTGATTTAAGGACTGTGATTAACCTCTTTCCGACAGTTGCTAACCAGGTGCAGGATTGTAACGGGAAGAGGAGAAAGCTCAGTGAAAACAGCCACTTTTCCTCCGTCACCTGGAAATGCACACAGATGCCATTTTCTGCCTGGAAATCAGGCAGATTTTAGGGTTTATAATGGGTGCAGGGACACCCTGTTTGTGCCAGTACTGACCTGTAGCTGCTCCCCGGAGCCTGTCTCCTCCTTTTCCTGCTTGGGATCCCACAAACAAGGTATTGATGGGGTGTGAATCCAGCACAAGGCATGCTGCTGTGTGAGATCATGGGTGATGGACTGAGCCTCACTCGGGGCTGTGCATGCAGGGGTGTAACAGGAAACAGGGCAAAAAATCACCCTGCATTTGCTCACTCCAGGTTTTACTGGGATCTTGTTCTTTGGAAAGCTGGGTATCCAAAGGAGAAGTCGTATTTCACAGTTAGGCATGAAAAGGGGAACCATTGCAGCTTGTGTTTTGCAGGCAAGAGTTAAACCAGGAGCTGCCAAAGTTGCTCATTTTCAGGAAATCTGGTATCCGTGGGATTCAGGGCTCCTCTGGCCAGGACTACAAAAGCTGGAGAGGGACTCTTTCCAAGGGCATGGAGTGACAGGACAAGGGGGAATGGCTTCACATCGACAGTGGGCAGGGATAGATTGGATATTAGGAAGAAATTCTTTCTTGTGAGGGTAGTGAGGCCCTGGCACAGAGAAGATGTGAATGCCCCTGGATCCCTTGAAGTGTCCAAGGCCAGGTTAGAAGGGCCTTGGAGCAGCCTGGGATAGTGGAAGGTGTCCCTGCCCAGGGCAGGGGGTTGGAATGAGAAGGGCTTTAAGGTCCCTTCCAACCCAAACCATTCTGGGACTCCATGACTGCCACTGGCCTCCCAGGTGTGGGTTTTGTGTCACTCACAAATGCTGTATCTCATCCCAAATACCCCTCTGACATCCTGGTGGGTTTCAGATCAGCTTCAGAGTTCCCTGTGGGCTGTCAGGTGCTGTGGTGTGTGTTCATGGATCACCTGCTGCACCTTGTTTTTTGGAGAGCCACACTCATACTGCTTTTCCAGCCCCTGGCTGGATGGTTTTAGGATCCCCTCATTGTACCTCATCCCCTTTCCATTTCCCCATCTCTTAACTGCAGATTCCTGTATTTCTTCCCAAAGAAGAGGCTGCAGCCTGTGTTTCACACCAGGGCTCCAAACACTTTGCAGAGTCAAGAGCTGTTCCTTGAGGGACCAGCAGGGAGAGAGAGGGCTGGGGACCTGGGCAAGAGGGCACCCCCCAAAGTGGGTGAGTAGAATATAGGTTTGGGAAATCTGAAGAGACAGAAAAATTTATTAAAAACAATTAACAGCTGCTCCAACCAAGGATTTAACCTGAAACCAAAACCTTAGGGAGGGAGGAAATGAAGTGGTGTACGATTGTTATTTTATTGCTTAATATTTTTATTTTTTTTTAAATATGATATGCTAAATGCAAATAAGCATTTGTACTGAGCAGGAGAGGGAGGGGATGGAAGACATGCCAGGAAAAGTGAGTGGGATCTAGGTTTTGCATCGTTCGCTGAATTACTGGCAGGTCTTTTGTAACATCTGTTAAAAATAAAACAAACATTCATTTCCATTTCTCGCTGCCTGAGATGGCTCCTGCAAAAAAATTTCAACCTGTCCAGGAATTTGTCTTGAAAGTTGCCCTCCCTCTCCTCACGCCTCCTCTTCTCCAGGGGAGATTTCCTTCCTGGACTTCCCAGGGGCTCCATTAGCCCCACATTAAAGCCTTTCTACTTTGCTCTAAAACTCTCCATCGAAGTAAAAGGAATTCTAATAAACCACTGGGAAGACTCTGCTATTCACTCTTTCCATGGAAACACGGCGCTGCCTCGGAGCAGAGCTCCTCTCGACGGAGCCTGGGTCACGGCAGGAGGAGACCAAGGAGGGATGCAGAGATGGTTTCCATTATAAGAGACCTTTTGAGAGAAATAATCGCTGCTCTCCCACCAAGGAAAGCCTTGGAGATGTCAGGGGCCTCGGCACGGCGCGGGAGCGGGGCCGGCCTCGGAGGGGGTGGTGGTGGGAAGTGGGATGTGCTGGGCGCTGAGAAACTCATTAAAACATCTGATTAGTGGAAATTAAGGCTCTCAGGACTGATTCCTCCCTCCCAGTGGGAGGGATGAGTCCAGGAGGGTGGATGGACCCCCTGCTGCAGGAAGAGGCTGCACAAGGGGGCTCAAGGCTGGGGACCTGGGGTATGGGGAGGGCACGGGGTCACAGGAGGACAGTGGTGGCTCCACGCCCAAGGCTGTGCTGCAGGGACCAAGCTTCACACCACAAAAATACATTTTTCAAGGCAAAAAAAAAAAGCGTGTTTGCTCTGGGAGGGGATTTCTGGCTGTTTCCTGGGTCCCAGACGGGAGCTGGACGGGGAGGTCAGTGGATGGATCCCTACCTAAAGCCACGGTGATATAATTAATTTCCAGCCTCCTCGCAGGCACAGTCATCCTGAGTGTTGCTGTTCTGACACCGTGCTGCAAGATGAAGGATTTTATATTTTTTTTTAAGCGTGAGGAAGCTCGTTAGAAATAGCCCGAAGGGCAAAGTTAGGAAATGAAAATCCATCGGATCCGCTCGGAGCCGATGCACGGAGCTTGATGAGAGCTGGGGCAGGGCTGCTGCTCCCTGCCTGCCGGGAAGCACCACACGTGTGGGGTTTGTGGCACCCGCTGCCAGGTGGCACCAGGGCCAGGGGAAGAAAGCAATCCATTGGGATGGTTGGGAGTGGGGCTGAGGGAAAATCCACCAGGAAGAGGGATGAAAGAAAGATGAATGAAAAAGAGCCAGCTTGGAGCATTAGTGTAGGTACTGGGGAGGTCCTTGGACCCTGGGTTGGCCACTTATGTCAGGGCTGGATGAAAGGGGAGGCAGGTGGGGAAAACCTCAGTTTTCTCAGGATGCCTTATCATCTAGGTCAAAGTGGTGAGACACGGAGAGAGCCAAGGGAGCCAGAGTGCCTTTGTTTTAGCAGCTCCAGAAATAACATTGGTATGAGTCATTATTTTTTAGCCTCTCCGGGGCAGGAGGTACAGGGTTACATTCAGGGAAGCCTCTGACTTTGATCAGCAAGGTGAGCTCTGCTCTCAGGGCAGGGAAGTTGGGAAGAGGCTTTTTGATGCTGGCCATGCTGTTTGGGGGAGCTCAGGGTGAGATCTGCTCCAGGATGCTCTGGATCCAGATTTTATCAAGGGGATGGAAACTTTTCCATCTGCACAACTGAACAGCATCCTCCTCTGAGCTTGGAGGTTTTAATGAGTAAAGTTAATTGGTGTTAGAGGTGGTGGTCTCCCACCCAGGCAGTGGTTGGGCTTAGACAGACATGACCGTGTCATGCAAACAGAGGTGATGTGGGTGTTGACACCTCAGAAATGCTGAGAAGTCATAAAATCAGCCTTTCTGAACCCATAAATCATAGGCGCAGAACTGTAAAGATTCCAGAAAAAAAAAACTGTTTAATAACCAGAGTGTTTGGTGGTGATTTAATTTGCATATAGGGCTCTCTGGGGCTTGTGGTTTCAACCTTTCTCCCCACCACGGTGAGGTCAGGGTTGGAGGGGAGCAGGACTGAGGTCTTCCTGAAATCACAGGACTCCTGGACGTGGGGATTTCAAACATACCAGAGCTGGGAAATAACATGGACAGACCAGATTGTTGAATTTATTGGATTGTAGTGTAAAAATAACAAATCCTTTAGTCTTCTGTCAATCCCAGAGGAGAAGCTGGGGGTGACGTCCTTTGGGTCCATCCCACCTTGGCTTTACTGGGGTGGCAGTCACGGCCTGTGATGCCGAACAGTGCCAGGCTCTTCCATGTGAAGGGCAGGGCAGATTGGTGATTACAGGGAATAACACCGAGTCCCTGGAGAGCCATGAGGTCCCAGCTTGATTTACCATCCTGCACAGAGGCATGTGTGAAGCTGGAGGTGGCTGGGAGCATATTGTGGTGTATTACCTACAAAAAGCCAGGCTGGGTCTGCGATGGGGATGAGGATGAGGATGGGGGTGGGGAGGAAAAGGACAGGGGAGATGAGAACAAGCAGTCTGCTTTTGCAGGTGCTGCGTCCCCTTATGAGGTTTGGTCTGGTTTGCAGCTTGATGCCGCCTATCTCGAGTAATTAACAGGGAAAAGAGAGGGCCTGGTTATCCATCCTTCAAGAGCAAGGGGTTGAATTGAAAGGCAGCGCCTTGGAAGTGGATCAAATAGCTCTCCAGCCCCCCGCGTACGGCTCGGAAACTTGCTGCCGTGCTGCGTTATCAAGGTGAACAGCTTTAGTTCAATTAACGAGAGGCTCAGAGCGGAGTCGTGGGAGGAGGCAGGGCTGGGCGTTTGCGCCCTTCGGGCAGCAGCCGGGGCGCGGAGCTGCACGGCAGCGATCCCGGCCCCG
>WEIU01008367.1:260041-285280 GCA_013389925.1 Aegithalos caudatus
AAAAAAAAAAAAAAAGAAAGAAAAAAAAAGGGAGAATTGTGCTATTTCTCACATTTTTTTTTCTAAGGATCTAATCTGGCTACTGTGCTCTGGAAGAGGAGGAGAGCGAGCCAGCAGGAGAGAGAGGAGAGAGCGAGGACCATCGCAGGTATTGTTGCAAGCTACATCTTTGTGCTCTTTTTTTTTCCTTTTTTTTTTTTTTCTTTTTAGCTTCAGTTAGCTGGAATCTGAACTGGACTACACCCTGTCTGGTTTCACTTGCCTGTTTCTAGTATTACTATTGACCAAAAATACAAGTATGAACTCTGGTAAAGTGCTCTCAGCTAAGTCTGGCTGGGATAAGCCCCTTACAAAAGTGATACACAGATTGCAGAGCCTTGTGTTCTNGGTCCAAAACCCCTCCTGACTTGCCGATTGATGGGTGTCTGAACAAAGATACGGCTGAGACTTGGAAATGTTTGTGTGTGGAAGGGGTGGATTTCGTTTTGCTTGTCCTGACTCCCTACTTTTGCAAAGTTAAAATAATAATGGGCACGGGGCTGCCGAAAGCCTCTGCAGAGGGAAGTCTTCCCGGGGAGGCTTATTTAATTGAGGAGTTATGGATGTGCATGGTTTTATACTTCCAAAAGTTGCGGCGGTGCCGCGGGCGGGCGCCTGGCTCTCCTTGCCGTTGTCTGCACGTGAGAACGCTGACTTGATGGATTTTCTTTCTTTTATTCGGTGGCTGGCGGGGGAGGGAAAAAAAAATGGATCTAGCAGATAACCCAAGGAATCGTGGGGTTTGCACATCTGGCTGCGCCTTTGGAAAGCCCCTCGGTGGGACTTTCACCTCCCGCTCCCTTTCTCCCACGGCAAATTTTGCCTCCAAATCCTCCGTTGACATTAATAAACAAACAAACCGGGGAATAGCCGTGGAGCCCGGTGAGGGGGCTCGGAGTGCTGCCCGGGGGTGGGGAACCGTGTGCTTTTGTTTTAAATAACGAAACGGCGATGATTGAAAACATATGAATAGGATGCAATGCAGAGCGGGTGTGTTACGGGGCGGGGGGGAAGAGCTGGAAAACTGCTTATACGACAGAAGCAGAGCTTGAATGAGTGTGGTGAGATGAAAGGCGAGGGGTCCGTCCCTCGCCCGGCTGCGGGGCTGCGAGGGGGGGCGATTCCCAAAGGCAGAGGAATGATCTCGGCGTGGGGAAGCTCACTGGGGGTTGGGGGGGAAATCCTTAAAAAAAAACCCAAACCAACAAACCTGAAGTATGTGATTATATCCCGTCCAACTTTGCCGGTTGCGGCGTTTAATGGAGCTAATTGTCCTGAAAAATAATAAAACCGGGGGGAAATATGCCTGTGTGTTGATGGTGGGGGGAGAGAGATGTGTGGGGAGCAGAAGCAGGTCCCGGAACCCCACCGGCCCCCCCAAAAGCGCCACCGAGCTGGGGGATGCCGAGGCGGTATCCAAACGTGGCCGGATTGTGTTTATTTGGGCGGAAATAAAGATGGAGCAACTGCCCTGGGGAAGGCTGTAATCCCCCGGGGAACGGCTCCGAAACCGCGCCGGTGCTGCCCTTCTCTGCCTGCCCTTCGCTGCCTGCCCTGCCTGGCCTTGCTTTTGTGTTTGTTTGCTTCCGAGGAGGGGGGAGAAGGGAGCTGGGGGGGTGCTGCGAAGGCGGGGAGAAGCCGTGAGGGCGGAGAGCCGATTTAAATTGGACTTAATGGATTCCCAGGGCAGCTCTTTTAGATGAAAGTCAAAATAAGAGCCAAAGTGAATCTCAGCAGACCTGTCTGTTGCATTAGAGATGCAGCCCTTCCTCTCCCTCCCTCCCTTTATTCTTTAAAAGAGAGGGGGAAAAAAAGTGTTATCCGTACGGAAGACGGCGTGGAGTTTCTCATTCCTATAATGCGAGCTCTAATTGAAGAACTTGCAGCCTCTTGGGAGAGTCTTTACTGATCGCTGCTTTTGTTATTCATGCCGCGCTCTGTTTTCTTGGGATTTTTTTGGGGGGGGCTGGTGCAAGTCTGGCTGGCCCGGTGTGATGCTGTGTCCCCCCCAGGCTGGCTCCATGGGCTGATGGCAGGTAGGACCCGCTGGTCCCCTCCTCAGGGGGTCACACCGGGCTCCCCCGGGTAGGTTGTGCTGTGCTGGAGGAGATGAGCAGCTGAAACCCCCCGGGAGCTGTCGGGGTGAGATGCTGCAGCCTGGCTGCGGGTGGCTCTCGTCCTCACAGGACCCCCTGGGACGGGGGATGGATCCTGCCCAGCGTGGCACACGGGAATGGGAGAAAAGCAGGGCTTCTGCCTCCTGCCTGTGCTTGATTTCGGGGTGCCATGGAGTGCCAGAAGCCTGCTTGGTGCAGAGGGCACAGTGCAGCCCTGCTGTCACAGCTCTCCTGTCCCACAGGGGTCTGCAGTATCACCTGGAGGGGACAGGTGTTGTGCCAAAGCCACGTGGATGCTCTGCCCACCCGGGGTGAGGAGCAGGACACAGCCACTGAGCCTGCAGGACCTTTGCTGGGCGAGTTTCCCTCCTCTCCTGCCTTTCCTGTTGCTCAGGAATTCAGGACAGGGTGCTCAGGGAGACTGGCAGATGCAGCTCTCCCCTTCAGAGGTCTCATCATCCCAACTTCCCCTCGCAGCCCCCTTGGGTGGCCAGAGGCGGTGATGGCTGTCCCCAAGCCCTGTGTCCCCACAAGGTCCCATGGTGATGGGCTGGTTTGATGCAGCCAAAAGCTCCTGGGGAGCAAGTCCTTGTTGTCCCTGTGTCCCTTTCCCAGCCTTGGGCACCCATTTGAACTACACTTGAGCTCTGCATGGATGAAAACAAGAGCCACAAGCCCCAGGGCTGCTGTCAGTGGCGTTTGGTGGCTGTGGGGTGAGTGTGGCTGGGGAAGAGGATGTGTGAGCAGCATGGGGCTCTGCCAGTCCATCGGCTTAGCACGGAGGCAAAGCAGTTAACCTGGACATCTGATCTCCCCGGGAATTGTGTATTGACCCTGACAGCGATGCATCAGGAGCGACAGACTCTCCATCATCGATCCCTCTCCTCCCATCACCAGGTGTCGACACCGACAGTCGTGGAGCCGGCTTTAATTTCAGGCCTCTGGCTCCAGCACGTAACACTTAGCCATGGTCCCAAGGTGCCACCAGGCTTTGCAAACAAACGCCTCCACAGGCAGGTGACCGTCCCCATTTTGTGGCAGGGGTGGCACTTGCTGTGAGTGGCCAGCTGAGCTGGGGGACAGGGCTGGCAGAGGAGCATCCCAGGGCCATTGGGCAGGGTGACGTTGCAGCCTTCGGTGGGGGATTCAGGGATCACCTGGAGTTCCTGCTTTGCCAGTCTTTGCTAGGAAAACCCTCTGATGTGGTTCCCTTGTGCCATCAGTGTTGAACAGCACAGGATCAAGCTGGGGTGTCCCCGTCCTTTTGCAGCCTCTTCTGGGTGACCTCATCTGGCCTGGATGTGTCTTGCCTTCCCCACCTCTAAAATGGCCACTGCCAGACCTGCTGGGTGATCAGGTGTGTGTGTCACCCCACAGAGCCCTGCTGAGCAGCGTGCTGGGTTTTGGGGTGCCTTGATTTTGGGCAGGATGCTGGCAGTGGCGGGGGCCGGCTGGCACATCGCCTCTCCTCCTTCCCAGCATCTTGAGATTTCCGAGACACACGCAGCCAAGCCGAGGCTGCAAAAGCTGCTTGTGGTTCAAGAGCATCTCCTCGACGGAGGAGAGAGGGAGGCTTTTCATTCCTCCTTTTCTTTTGGAGCTATCCAAGCTCCCCTCACCGGTGCAGGGGCTCTTCCCGCTCCCCCCCTGCAAGGGAACGTTAAAAGCCAGGGGCAGCGGATATCTTGACACCCCGTCAATCCCAGCCTTTTACAGCAGCAGTCTCTGAAGGCTGGCACTGCTGCACAGAAGAAAACAAGTGAGAAGAGGGGGGGGGGAGGCGAGAGCAAGCCTTTGCAGCCGGCAATCGATAATTGTGGTGTCACTCACTGCCTTGGAAGTTCCCGCATCCCCACGGTCGCTGGTGGGGGGAGAAGGGGAGGGTGAGAGCTGGGCTCTGCCCCGCCAGCACCGGGCACGGGGCAGGGAGGATGGCGGAGGGCGAGAGCCCAGCCCCGAGCAGGAGCCTCCCGCTGCATTACTCACCACTTGATGTAGCTTGAACCTTTCAACTCCCTCCCCTTGGGGATGGAGCGGGCTGGGCAGAAGGTGTTGACGGAAAACGCTCTCCTTTCTTAGCTTTGAGGGTTTTTATTCCCCTTCCTTTTTTTTTTTTTTTCTCTCCCTGTGCATTTTGGGCTTTAATAAGCCCCCCAAAATATAAAAGAAACCCAAAAAAAACCCCCAACCCAGCTCCCCCTCATGTGTGTCTCAGTCTTAGCAAAAGCTGAGGCAAAAGATCAAGGAATTCTTCCTTTTGTGCAGCTTTCAAGACCAAAGATGTGCCGGTGAAAAGGGGAGGCTCAGAGTACCAGGCACACACAAGTGTTAAAGGAGAGGCTTCCCTTTTGTCTCCAAGGCAATCAGCCGGTGAAGGGATCCACAAATTAATTAAAAATTGCTCTGTCTTGATTGAGTTATTCCTGCTCGCATCCCACCTGCCTATCAAAAGACTGGGAATGGCAGGAGGAAATTCCTATTTCTTTCCCAAACAGCTCAGACACGTACCACGGTCTGTCTCGCTTGCCTTTTATCCCAGGCAGCAAAGGAAATAAAAAAAAGAAAGGGCTGGCGCGGTATCCAAAGAGATCTCTCCCGGAGGATGCGTCCCCTCTCCTGCACTAGCAAATGCTGCGGTATTTGGACGATTTGGAAGAAAAATGAGCAGATTTACGTGTCAGGCATGGGCCAAATTGTAGTTGTAACTCCATGAAGTTGATGGAGATCCATCGGAGATTAATTTGGCCCCAGGTCTGGCTCTTGCTCCGCAGGGAATAGGCTGGATCTCTGCCTTGGTTGAAACAAGAGGTATTCAAATGGGTTTGTTGTGGCTGTGCTATGCCCAAGTGGTAGAGCCGAGCAAAAAATCCCAACTGGTTTTATCCCTGGTGCCAAAGCACCATAAATACACCTCGAGCTGTCAAGTCCTGCACAGTTTCCACTGCATTTACCACTGAGAACGCTTTAAGGGGGTAGATTTATCTGTAGGGGCTGTACACAAGTCTCCCTGTGTGCTTTGCTAAGAGGCTTGAACTCCATCCCGGTGTCCTGATGGGGGAAGCCTTTCTCCCTTCCTGTTTATGGGATTTCCACCCAAACCGAGCTCAGCCTGAGCCCCGGAGAGCCCAGCCCTCCTTCACTGGGCTCAGGCTCTGTTTTTGGGGGGGGCATCACCAGTCAGTGCCAGGATTCTGGTGGGGGGGGGTGTGGTGGTTTTGCTGCTTTGCAGTCAGACCTTGCTTCCTCTGCTTTATTGTCATCTCCGCTCTTAGTCACCGCTCGATGCCTCACCAGAGGACACTGCTCCTGCTGCATTTATGGCAGCCACTAAAATTGGCTGCTCCGACGGGGAGGGACGCCGAGCATCAGGGAGGCTCTGCCCCAGCTCCCTCATGGTCCTTGGCGTCGTGGGGAGCGCAGGGGAGCTGCAGGGCAGGTCGGTCACCGAATGGGTCCCCTGTGCTGAGGGTGGACCAACAGCTCCGCTGGGTGCCTCCAGCTGATGCGTGAGGGAATATGGGAGCGGTGCTGGAAAGGAGCAGCAGCGGCCACGCTCTCAGGTGGAGATGGCTGGCGTGCAAATGAAAATGAGATGCTCGATAAAGTAGGAAAGCATAATTAAAAACGTTCACGGCTGCTGGCTCGCAAAGCGTGGGCACTCGGTGATCCAGCGAGGCACAGCTATCCCCCCCTCCCCAAACCCCACGGCTCTCAGCCCTTCTTGTCCTGTAATAGTGTGTCCTTCACATGCCTGTCGCTACATGATCTATAGAACAGGGCTGGCCTCTCATACCACTGCCTTCCACCAGGCCAGTGACTGGATTCTCCAGAGGAGACTCTAGTCCTATCATAGCATGTCCTTCACCGTGACTGCTGCTGCACAGAGACACGGCAGCACGGGGCTCTAATACCTTGTAATTCACTGTGACTGCTGTGGCAGGACCTGCACCGTGCTGTGCTGCTGTAGCCCTTCAGACCCCTTGGCTTTTGCATCTTCTCTTGGGCTTCAGAGCGAGGGCTGGGTGGGAGGGGACATATGGTGGGGGGCCTTGGAGGTGTCTCGGGCTTGGAGCCTGGTCCCTGCCTCCTGGTGGGCCTGGGAAGGTGCTGAGAATCCCTGGGACATGGTCCCATCCTGCCTCCTGAGTGGCTTAAAGGAGGGAGTGCTGGGGGCCAAGCCCTGCTTTGGCAGGGGAGAAGTAGAAATCCCTGTGAGTGTGCCAGGGTGAGAAATGGCCTTGGGATGCATGGAAAGCATCCTTCCTCTGGGTGGTTTGGGCATCATAATAAATGTCAATATCTCTGCGCACACAAAGGAGAAGGGGGCATTTGGCTACCGAGTGCATTTTTTCCAGGAGCTGATTTACTTTGAAGACTTAAAGGGTTCTCTGATGCTTCCCTCTTTGCTGGTTAACCCTGTTCCTTTGCCAGTTAAATATAAATGCAGCTGCCATCAATAAAGCCCTTCTGGAGGCCGTTACATGGATGTTTCCACACTGCTCCCTCTTCCATTGATCTGGTTTCGCTCCTCCATGGGCAGGAGGTAGCTGAACCCCCAGAGCTTTTGCTGCCCTGGTAAAGTAAGGATCCCTGTGAGGTGTTAGGGTTTTCCAGCCAAGTGATGGAGATCCCAGTGCTCACAGCATCCCCTTGGAGCCATGCTGTGCACAGAACAGGGTGTGGGTGACCATGGCTCAGCCAGGAACCAGATTTGGGTTTGTTGCTTTGTGTTGCTGGATTTTTTTTGGAGGGGAGGCATTGGAAACCCTGGAAGCTGGAGCCTGTAAAAAGAGTGAGGATGTCTTGTCGGGGCTTCCAGAATGGGAGAGGAGCATGTTTGGTGGGGAGATAGATGAGGGAGCAAATTTTGGGAGTTAGTGCTTCCCTGCAGCATGATGCTTGGCTTCTTTTCCAAAAAAAACAGGAGTTGGCATCTCCTGTTTTGCTTCCATACAAATAGTCAGCATTGTTGTTGCTCCTGCTTAGACTGAAGAAGGAGGAATTTGGCCCAGTGGCTTTTTTTCCTCCTGCTTCCCCCAGCAGCCTAGGCTACAGATCTGCAAACAGCTGTAAGGAGAGCAGAGATCATTAGCTGGCAGGATCAGATGAGATAGTTTCTTAAAAGGATTGTCTGATTTCTCTATTGATCAGCCTGATTTAAAAGGGGGAGTTGGGTCAGAGGGCATAAATTATCATTGAAGGAGGGGTGAAGGCCTCAAAGGCTGTGCTGCACTTAGCTGCAGTGCTGAGGAATGTGTCTCTCGGCGGGGACGTGCAGAGCTGAGCGCCGTGGCTGCCGGCCAAGCTGGGTCTCCTCTACGCTGAACTGGGAACCGAGTCAAGGGAAGTGCATTTAAACTTGGGTAAAGAGCCTCTCTCTCTCTTGGCCAAACTGGTTTCTGCAGCCCCCACTGTTTGGGGGAAGGGGTGCAGTGTGTGGCCCTGGGTGAGGTTTGGGGTGCAGTGATGGGTTGGGGTCACTGTGGGGTCCCACTGGCTCTGAGCTCCCTCCCTCCCCAGAGAGAGGATGGTCTCACCCCACAGAGATCTGCGACCTCTCCCTGGCTTTCCCCAGGCTCCCTGTGTGGTCTCCAGCAAGATGTTGAACCACGGGAGGTTTCTGCCTCCCTGGCTGTAAAATGAAGCTAATCTGCAACCTGAGGTTGCTGCTTTCCTCATTCTTGTGATCGCTGCCCAGGGCTCCTGCATCTCCTGCCACTGGAGTCACGGGACTTGCAGGCTTTGCAGTGGCCCCCCTAGCTCTGGATTATGGGAAGAGGAATGGGAGAACATCCAGGGAAAATAAGACACCATCCACATTGATGGCAGAGGGACTGGTTTTGGGGGCATGGCACATCTTCCACACCAGCGTGTTCTGCTGGAACGTGGATCCTTGTTTATTCTTCCCTCATTCTCATCCATCTTCATGATGGAGGAGCCTTTTGTGCCTAGATCAGTGTCTCTACCTTCTCCTGGGGTTTGCATCTCCCACAGCTCTCTGGGGCAGGACTGTGGGGATCTGCAGTGGGGTTGTGTCCCTGTGACAGGGTTGTGTCACCCCAACAGGGCATGAGCTGGAGCCAGGACAGGCTGTCTCGACAGGGAAAGCTGCAGAAGCACTTGCAGGGTGCCAGATCATCCTCTGATTGGGGTTTGTGCCCTTTCCAACACCAGTGGAGCTTGTTCCTCTTACTTCTGGCTGTGCTAAAATAAAACGTTGCAAAAAGTGTGATTTCTGGAGCTGTGGGCAGGTCTGAGGTGCCCTGGTGAGCTCTGGGCTGGGGCATCTGCCTGGCGTAGCACCATGGGGGAGGCTGACACAGCCACACTGCTTGGTGTCCCCAGGCTGGGGACATGTCCTCAAACTGGGTCCATCTGCCCTTTCCCAATGCCGTTCCACATCTAGAGGTGCAGCCAAGGCTGCTGCCTGCCCCAGTGCTGTCTATCTTCTTGTTCCTGCTGTCCTGCATAGAATCATTGACTCACAGAATCATTAAGGTTGGGAAACCATCTAAAACCATCAAGTCCAACCATTATCCCAACACTGCCAAGCCCACCACTAAACCATGTCCCCAGGTGCCACATCCACACATTTCTCGAACACTTCCAGGATGGATAAACACTACACCAGTACCCTAGGAAGCCTGTTCTGATGCCTGACCACCCTTTTGGTGAAGACGTTTTTGCTAATATTCAACTTCAATTGCCCCTAGCTCAACTTAAGGCCATTTTCCCTTGATCTATCGCTTGTTACCTGGAGCAGAGCCCAAACCACACCTGGCTGGACCTTTCTGTCAGGGAATTGTGGAGAGTGAGAAGTTTTACCCTGAGCCTCCTTTTCTCCAGGCTGACCCCCCCCCAGCTCCTTCAGTCGTTCCTTGTGCTCCAGATCCTTCCCCAGCTCCGTTGCCTTTTTCTGGACATGCTCCAGCGTTTCAGTGTCTTCTTTGGAGTGAGGGAAGCATCCCCATGTGCCCCATCCCTGTGCACAGTGTCTGCTGGGGACAGCAGCATGGTGGTTCCCCATGACGTGTGGCTTGGAAGGAGATGAGCCAAGCCATTATCACGGATCACTTCTGCCAGGTGGAGAGCAGGGAACCAGCTCAGGGCACGGCTGGGAGCGGGCAGAGGGTTCAAAGGCTGAGCCAGAGCAGCAGGGGCTCGCAGCAGCCCCACTCCCACTGAGGAAGGGAGCATCTCTTCCAAGCATCCACCAGCATCGGCCTCCTGGCATGGCTGTGGGAGCAGCCACCAGCAGCTGGGCCGGCATTATCCTGGAAATGTCATCCGAATGCCAGCCCGCCGGTGAGCGCCAGGACGTGGCAGGAGGCGGTGACTCGGCTTGCCGGCATTGGCTACCATTTTAGAGGAAATGTGGAGCGGCGGGTAATTATTTCTCGTTCTTAATTGAAATTTCAGCCTCAGTGGTTTGCGAGAGCGGGAGGGAGCAGGAGCACAGGCGAGCGTGACACCAAGGCAGGGCTCGTTGTGGGATAAGGGAGAGCACGAGTGAGCTGAGCCTGTGGGGTGGCAAAGCATCTCCCAGCTCACGCAGAGTCCAGCACTCCAGGGAAGGAATTCCCATAGCCTGCAGCACGGCCTGCTCACTGTTGCAAAATAAAACCAACCCCATGAACTCCAAGATTTTGATTTTTTTTTTTTTNGTATTTCTGTTTTGCTTCGGATGAAGGGCCAATTAACTGGAATTAGGCGCTGCAGCCTGGCACCCCGCGTTGGCTCGGAGCAATCAGGTGTAGCGCAGCATGGCTGATGAGAGCCAATCAAGATGTATAAATGAGGTGTTGACATTCAAACAGCAGGTACCCGCGCCGCCCGGCCGCAGCCGCGCCTGCGTGCTGCCGAGCCCCCGACACCGAGCCAGGCATGGAAGGGCTGGAGCCCCACGGAGCAGCCGGCTCTGCCTTGGCTCCAAAGCGTTTTGTGTTCACCCTGATGGTGGGCACGCACTGAGCTGCCCATGCTGGGGGAAGTGGGTGTGAGGGAGAGCAGTGGATGCTCCTGCCAGGGTCTGTTTGCTGGCATCCCCTGGTCAAGGCCCTTAGCGTTGCTGCAGGGTGGGAAGCAAAATGCTGTTCCTTCAGGGAAACTGAGGCACAGGGCAAGATGGTGGACAAGGTCCATAATGTTTCACCCTCAAGGTTTTGTATTTCCATTGCCAGGGTCAGTTTTACCTTCAAGTCCCTGCGTGGTATTGGGACACGTTTATCCCCCTGCTGTCTAGGGACTGATGGTGACCACTTCAGGGCCAGCACCTCCAGCAGTTTGTCACCCTCAGCTCTTGGGTTTGCCACAGCTGCCACTGTGGGATACCCTGAGAGGTGGGGACCAGGGGCACCAGTGGCTGTGGCAGCACCTCACAGGCCAGAGGAGCTCAGAGGCCATCCAGGGAGGAGAAAGCAGCTCCGTGGCGAACAACCTCATCAGCGTTTCCTGTCTCACGATGGAGAAATCGCATGTGGCGAGAGGCTCTAAAAATAGGCTCGGCAAACTTTTAACCACATTTGCAGATGTTAAAGGTAAAGCCAGAGCAGCCCCGGGGAAGAAAACATCCCTGGCTGTGCCTCCCTGGTGCTCACCCTGAGCTCTGGCGGTGGCGGGGAGCTGGCTCTGAGGGCAGGAGCCCCCAGATGGGCAGCAGGGCCGAGCCTCTGCCTCGTCGTGTCTCTCCTGTGTGTCCCCATTAAGTGTGTGGCAGGAGGACATTAGGAGCAGGAGCACGTACCGGGAGGCTCTGTCTAACAGCACTGCTGCCTGACCCTGATTTGTAGCAGGGCTGAGCAGGGAGGTTTGCTGTAGTGTTACAGCTTTTCCTGTGGTAATAGCTGGCCAGGCAGCACTCACACAGCACTGCCAGTGGCACCAGGAGCCCACAGTGGCACGGGGAAGCCACGGCTGCTGGGCTGGATGGGGTGGGAAGGGGATGCTGTCACTGGGTCATTGCATATTTGCTTGCAAGAGAGCTGAGGGGGCATGTGGGGACACGGTGTGGCTGCTGGAGTTGTGTCTGCCCGTGGCAGCAGTGCTGGTGCCCAGCATGGTGGCAAAACACAGCTGGATCTGCTGTCCCTGTCCCCACCAGCCCAATGACTCCATGTCCCGTGGCTTGTCCTGCACACTGCAGTGGGTGCATGCCAGTGGTGCTGCTGTCTCATTGCCTCCTGCCCCTGTCTCACATTGCCAGGGCTGGAGTCATCTGGGGACAGTGGCCAGGGCTGCCAGGTCCTCTCCCAGCTGAGGTGTCAGCTCCCTGATGGCACTCAGGAATGTTCATTTGGCCTGTTTCTGCCATGACAAACCATCAGAGGGTGCCAGCACTGTGCACACAGTGGTCACAGCGAGGTCCCTTTTTACCATCCCTATGGGGATCTCTGTTTGGGGATGGATGCATCCTATTGCCATTCATCCCCAGGGACTTGCAGAGGCAAAACTGACCTGGTAATAGAATGGAAATAGAAAACCTGGAGGGTTGAGGTGAACCCCAAGGTTGTGGTCTTTGTGGAGGGCTGGCAAGGGGCATTCTGCCCACAGAAGATGGAAGAGGCAGCACTGTCTGCCAGCATCACTCTGAGGTGCTGGCCCCACAGCCCCAAGAGGGAGATACCAAGGATCTTTAACCTCACAAACATGGAAGGTTGACTCAGACCATCAGAAAGATGAAAGAGACAGAGAGAGGGAACGATTAAAGGGAAGAAATGGAGATTGCTGGTGTTACCTTAGCTGCCTGCTACCTGATACCGGCACCTCGCAGGCCCTCGGCACCTCTCACGTGCAGCTCGGTGCTGGGGCACAGCAGGGCATGTGATTTTGTCCTCAGGAGGGAACTTCCCAGGAAGATTTTAATAGTTGCTGTTGGTGTGATGTCTGGGGGAATGCATTGCTTTCTGTCTGCCATTGCCTGGCTTCACCTTCTCCTGCCAGCAGCTGATGCATCCTCACAGCTGCGTTTGGGGTGATGGTTTGGGTTGTTGTCAGCCTTCACCTGCAACCCTGGAGGGGAAAAACTTCCCCTCAGAGTTTTATTTAGATAAAACACCCCAACCCAACCTCAAACAGCTGCTGGCTGTGGGGTGCCTCATGGTGGGATGACTGGGATGCTGGGGAGCAGCAGTGGTCTCCCAGGAATCTCCACTGGCCACACTGGGATCAATGTTTTGGCAAAAGGCATCACCTTGCCAGTAGGAATAATAGCCAGGAGGGGGAGGGGGCCAGGGTAGGCAGACAAGCAAATCCGTTTTATCAGACGCCGCATATTTTATGAAAGCACATTTCAGCTCTTCAGCCTTGGAAAGCTTTTCATACCCTTTAATTTTCTAATAAAAAGGAATTACGTTTGCTGAAAAGCCAGTAACAAGATTCACTGTCATTGTCTTTTGTACAGACCATAATTCCTGGCTTGGGCTCCTGCCTGCAGCCCCGTTGTGTGGTCCCAGGTGTGGGTCCAGAGTGCTGGCAGGGGGGCCTCAGGGCCACGGCTGTGCTGGCAGCAGGCAGGGGAGAGCTTTGCTGGTGGGAGCTTGTGGCAGGTGCCCAGGAATGTCGGGGGTGAAGGTGACCACAAGATTTGTCTGCATCCACAGTGATGCCTCTTGGTGCCCAGCACAGATCCCTGAGAAAGCAGCATCTGGTTTAGAGGTGGTTCCTGCTGTCTGAGTGTGCCAGATGGGACGGCCTTTGAACCAAAAATCAGTTTAATTGCCTGGTCACTGGCCTTGTAACCGTGAGCTCGAGAGCCATGTGAGGTCCTGACGAGGCTGGTGGCTGGCAGACAGCTTTTCTGGTCTTTGATGTGCCTGGAACAGGTTGTGATTACACATGTGCTGGAGCAATGGGATGTCCTTGCTGAGTGAGGACAATGAGCCATTGTCCCCTGGCTCTGCACTGGCCTTGCAGATCTGACTGGTGAAAAGGTTCAGCTGGGCAGCTGGCAATTCCCAGTTATCCCCCATCCCATGTATCCCTCTTGCAGGCTGCAGGATCTGGCGTGCCAAGCAGCAGCTACCCCACCTGAGATCTCAGCAAACCCAGGGCACTCCCAAAACCCAACCAACCACAGGCTCTGACAGTGGGCAAGGCACGTCAGGGTGCCAGCTGGGGCCGGCACCGAGAGCCACCATCTCCTCCCAGCACCCTGCAAACCCTGAGCACATCCTGGTGGGGTTTGCAGCATGGAGGGCCCTCACAGGCTCACTCACACCCCACTTTCCTCCAGGGGTGAGTCCCTCTGTGAGCCCTGGAGCTGCAGCTCTGCCCGTGCCGTGTGGGCTGCCACGTGGCGCCGGAGCCACGATGCCGCAGCCGCTGGCGCTCCGTCTCCTTCCGAGTTGCTCATTTGAAGTTTCAGCTTGCCGGTTGATTTCGTGCAGGTGGGATGCAAAACCATCCCACAAACACCAATAAATATCCTCTGTATCCTCCCTCCCCACCCCCCGCCTCCAATGCTCATTTTCATTCTTACTTCCCAGCTGGTTTTGGGGGTGAAAACGGGTTTTCAAAGCTTTCCCTAAACGTGTGTAACAATAGGAAGCGTTGCCTTTTAGCCTGCGGCCGGCACAGTTTTAAATGAGGTCCCAGGTAGTCATGGTTACCTCTCCTCTTCAGTAAGAGATGACTTTTATTTCCTGCCTTTTGTATTTGCACATCTCAGATATACATTCTCCTAAACCATAATTGGTATTCACGGATAGACAGGAACGCAGGAGTGAGCTGCCACAAGAGGGGAAGAGCCAGATGGACGCAGGGGGTGTCAAGGTCTCCAAGCCCCCAAACATCAGGAAATCTTAATTTCAAGTCATTTTTCCTCCCCTGGCAAGGGCGGGGAGACAGACCTGTCTCTCCACAGCCTCAGGGCTTGTCCTGATCCCACCTCCCTTGCAGCATCCTGGTTATTCTGGTTGCTGCGCCAGAATTCGGGATTTACCCTCTGCTCCTGCAAGCCTCTCCATCATCCTGCATCCCCCCCACAAGCATCCCGTGATGGTGCTGAGCTGGGAAGGTGAAAGAGGGGCTGCCCTGTGCCCCTTGTCCCCAGGCAGAGTCCTGACCCCCCAGGCACTTGGGGGTGTCAAGCCTGCACCGCTTGATTTTTGGAGGCACGAAGGGGAAGCAGAGCTGCGGGGCTGTGCACTCTCAGCGGGCACAGCCTGGGGAGCGGGCGCGGGAGGGAGAAGCGCTCGGCAATGATTGATGAAAGATCATAGCCTCATTCCACGGGATCATTGCTCAGAGTGTGGGCAAAGCTGCGAGTCCCAAGGGGACCATCGCCTGGATGCATGTGAGCCTGCGATTCAGGGCAGAGGGGATGCAAAGCCACATATTTTATGCCTTTTTTATTTCTCTCTCTCTCTCTCTCTCTCTCTCTCTCTTTCTCTCTCTCTCTCTCTAAAGCACCAGGAAAACAAAAACCCAAGCTGTCTAATCAGAGACAAGCAGATTCCACCCACTTCCTTGGAAAACTTGCATTTGCTAGGAAATCATCTCGCTGCATTTACAGCAAGCAGAGTGCCCCAGCGGTAGCTCGTGCCTTTCTGGCAGGATGATAACCAGCGCTGAACAATTATTGCGCTGGAGTGGGAGCAGCAGACATATTGGCTTTTCTCAGCCAGCAGGAAAGAATTTGCAAAACTAAGCAGGCGACTGGAGCAGCTCGGATTTGCAGCGTTGGATGCGCGGTGCCGCGGATTCACAGCTCACCAGATTTGCTGGTGGCAGCATATCAGGGACTCGCACACCGCATGCACCTGGGCTCCTATTTACATGATTTTTTTTTTCCTTTTTTTCCTTTTTTTTTTTTTTCACAAGGGAAGGGCTTGTTTTTGCTGCCTGGAAAATGCGTCTGATTCCCAGCTTCCCCCGTGGATGCTCAGCCCCCCCCAGGTGTGCACTCGGTTAGTGGGGAGAAGTTGTTTGCTTTTGTATTTTTTCCCTTTTAATGAGAAAAATGTGTGCTTGTCACAGAATCAGATAATGGCTTGGGTTGGAAGGGGCTTAAAGACCATTTGCTTCCACCCCCTGCCATGGACAGGGACATCTTCCACTATCCCAGGTTGCTCCAAGCCCTGTCCAGCCTGGTCTTGGACACTTCCAAGGATGGGCCATTCACAGCTTCTCTGGGCACATGTGCCAGGGCCTCACCACCCTCACAGGAGGGTGTTCTTAAAAGAAATTCTCAAGAAATACTGTTAAAAATTGTTGTCAAGGAGGTTGTCCTTAAAAAAATCAGTGCTGGGAAGAAAGGCAGCAGTTCCAGCAGGATCCTGCCCCATGCCAGCCTGGCTGCCCTTAGCATCACCAGAGGAGCAGGGTCTGTCCAGGGGTTCCCAGGGGGAACCCTCTTGGGGCACAGCCATAAATCCCCAATCAAGGCAAAACTCTTTTTTGCTCAGTTGTAACTTCAGACAGAGAAGGATGGGATTGCAGGAGCACCTCCCATCCCTCAGAGGTTTTTGGTTCCAACACAGATAAAACTCTGCCTGACTGCAGGTCCCACATATGCTTTGTCTTCTCCATGGGCTGGGCAGAGTGTAAGCAAAGAAATCCCTTGCCTTCAGGCTTGTGGGGTTGGGAACTGGATCTGTTCCCATTTCCCTCTGCCCACTCACAGTACTCCCTGTCTCTGCTGGAGCACTTCTGAACAGAATGCTCCAGTGTGGAGAAGTGGCATGGTGAGGTTTTGGTGTGGATCTGAACTGCATTCCCACTGTAGGTGCTGTTTGGCAGAGTGGGCAGAAGCCCGGCCTGGGATACTTTTCCCAGCCCTGCTCGGGATGCAAACTGTGCATCAGTTGCACCAGCAGCTGATGGAGACTCCAGTATATTAGCAGCATTAATTAAGTTACAAAAATTATGCATGTTATCAGTTATGAGACGACCTTTCATAAACTCCGTTATTAAAGCAATAAAGCATGACCCGCTGGTCCTAACCAGTCTAATGTCTGGCTAAGAGCACGGTTTTTCACATAATACTTTTAGCAGGTCATTAGCTGAGCAATAAGATAACGTGGAGAGCCAAAGTGATGTGCGGGAATGGCAGTGGAGGCAGGGACAGTGCTTGATGAGGGGGCATGGGGCTGGGGGTCACCTGTCCTCCTACATGGCTTGTACCGGTGTGCATGGCTCTGGTGGTGGCTGTGGTGGCTGATGGTGGAGTGGTGGGTGCTCCCAGCCTGTGCAGTGCTGAAATCCCAGTGCTGTGGGGCAAACCCAGCCCTGGGGCAGGTGTGGGGTTGGTGTCAGTCCCTCTGAGCCCTGGTTTCACTGCCAGAGCCCACCTTGCAGAAGGGAGATGGGGTGTTGTGATGTGGCCATCCCGACTGCAGTCCCAGTGAGCTGTAGGATGAGGATGGAGACCCTGACCTTCCATGAGGCCAGGGGTGGGATGGAGGGGCCTGGGCTCCTTCTGCCTGAGTGGTCTTGGTGTATGGACAGTGCTGGTCTCAGCATAGGGTTGGTGTTGGTCTCTCTGAGTGGAGACCCCGATTTGGGGGTATACAGGTTGGTCCCCTCCCTGCCATTCCTGTGGGGACATGCCAGGCATCCAGGGCCACCTGGAGGAAGCCACCAAGCCCTGGCCCCCAGGTGCTGCTCCCTCCACACACTGGTGCTGTTACTGAGCACATCCCAGCTGACTGTGATGCCCTCCCTACCCCGGCTATGCCATGAGACCTGGACATGCCAAGAGCTGCACCACAATCCAGCACCCCCAAAGCGCCTTTTGCGGTCCCCGCCAGCCGTTTCCAAGCACTGACCCTCTCCATAAACAAAGGAGAGGGAGAGGGAGGGTGGCTGGCATGTTAATATACTCTCCCCCCCTCTTTTCCTCCCTTCATCCCTCTGGGAAAGGCCTTTGCAGATATAAGCAAACCTTGATTAAAAGCTGCCTGACAGGCAACGGCAGCAGCAAGCAGCAGGCAAGGAAGCTCTCCAAGTCCAAAGGGAGCTGCTTCTGCTGCTGCCGCTGCTGCCTCCATTCTCAGATGTCCCTGATCCTTTAATCAATCACAGCCGCGGAAGAGAAGAGCAAACACCCGTGCCGGGGCAGAGGTATGTGCACGCATTCGTTCCAGCCGCAGCCGAGGCAGCGGGGCGGCCGCACGCCTTGGGCTGGAGGCACGGAGCCGTCCCCGCGCCCGGAGCTGCTCTTTCATCTCACGGAGACAAGCAGGGGCTGTGTCCCTGCCGCTGCCTCCGACAGCCCCAAGGAATCCGGCATGGAGGATGGAACCCCACGGGGTGTAGGCAGCGGGAGGAGCCTCTTGCCCTCTCTCCCGGTGCTCCAAGATGCGTTCCCGGGTAGAGGATTCTCCCAGCTCGCATCCCAAGGGCTGTGCCATACCGGCGCTCGTGTGCCTGGCTAGCAGCGAGCGGGGAGAATGGGGGTGTTTGCAGATGTTGGGGAGCTCTGGGAATGGGGATAGCCGCAGGGAGCCAGCCTGGCTGCTGTGTCTAACACAGCCAAAACCCATCCGTCCTTTCATGGCACACCATCGAGCAGCGCCCGTGGCTCCTGGGGTGTCCCCGTCGGGGGGCAGAGCCCCATGCTGGGCTGCGTGGGGTGGGCAAGGATCTGCTCCAGCCCCGGAGGGACAGGCAGGGCCTCACGCCAGCTGTGGCCATGCCCGGAACCACCAGCATGCAGAGAAACCGCCCACCCCCGGGATGATTTGTCACCAAGTCCTGTGTGTCACCGCGGGGCTCGCTCCTCGGAGAGCCTGGAGATAGATGGGGGCGGAGGGAGGGGAAAAACACGTCGTTTTAATAAAACCCAGCAAAATCCTCTCGTTCCTGACGTGCTTCCCCAGCTCGTGTGCGGCAGCGGGAGCTCCGCCGGTGCGAGGCCGGCAGGGGCAGGCAGGGACCGCGATTTTCCTGCTTATTTTTGCCGTTGCTTATTTTTAGCGCCGCGTCTTAATATATTGTGACAGTGCCCTGGGACGTAGCGCGCCTCCGGTCGCAGGAGAAGGTGTCTGGGGCAGAGCTGCTCGACGCCACGAACGAGTTGCAGCCAATCTCCGGCACAACGCCGGCTAACGAGGCACCCGCCGCTCACCGGGGGCCCCGGGGGAGGCCGGGGGGAGTGGCAGGGATGAACCTGTGCATTGAATTTGTCGGGGCTCTGCAGGGAGGGACTTGCTCTTTGGGGGAGTCACGGGTTTTAATTTTTTTTTTTTTTTTAATTAGGCAGTTGTGGTGATGACGGGCTGGTTGCTGGCAGAGCTGGTGCCAGGCAGGAGTGGTGCCTTGGTAGAGTGGGTGCCTGTGCAGACAGAGATGTGGATGGTTTGATGTTTCAGGTACCTCATGTGAACTGGGGGACTCCAGTGCTGTGCTGACTTCGATCTCCCTCCCTGGAGCTGCTTTTTGGGAGGGGTTGAGCGGTTTCCATGCCAAGAGGTGCCTCACGGTTGCCTTTTGGACCTTCAAGTGGGTTGTGATGCAAGGCAGAAAGGCAGCTGGCAGAGGCACAGGATCTTACTGGGATTGGGGTGAGATTCCACCGAGCCAGAGGTTGCCAGCACAGGTTCAGCCATGGGTGTAATTCTGGTGGGGATGCTGTGTCCGTGGGGAGATCTGGGTGTGGTGTGGTGCTGGGTTTGGCAGCAGGAGTCTGCATGCACAGGCACTGCCTGCCCCAAGCCCATTAGTAACGGATCTTTGTGGAATAACCCTCCTCATTAAGGCGAGCTACCCCATGTGTCAAAGCCACTTTATAAGGAAATTATACTCAGCTCCAGCCGGGATGTATGTATGTAAATGGGGCAATGCACAGCCCTGATTGAGACATCATGGGGCAGCTCAGCCCAGGACCCCTGGGAGTCTTCAGTCCTGGGGAAACAGGGGCTCCTGAGGGGCTGGAGTTTTTTTAACTTATGGGATGCACCTCAGCCACCTGGCATCTGGCAGCCCCTGTGTGCAGTCAGGGCTTTGGCAGGAGCCATGGAATGTCTCCAGGTGTTGGAGGCTCCAGTCATCAAGTCCTACCAACAGCACTGCAAAATATCTCCTCTCTGCACTGTTTGGGGGAGTAGAGGGGAACCCCCTCTCTTCCATCCCACCCCCCAGTTTTGTCAAGATGTCACGGCGTGCCCAGCACTGGTGGAGGAAGTGTGGAGTCCCCCTCTGCTCCTCATGCCATGACCTGAAGCCTTACTGAGTTGGGATTAAATCTTCCTGACCACACATCTGAGGCACTGGGATGCTCCACACACACACACTGGAAACGTTGGGATGCTCCAGTGTTTGGAAGAAGCGGGAAGAATGTGCCAGAGCTGAAGCCATCACAGGACTTTGATGCCCATAGTGGGACATTGAGGACACCAAAGGACACCATGAGACACAGAGGTTCTTCACACAGCACCTGCGCTCACAGCTCCTTTCCAGGAAGGAGGGAACACAGCAAGCACCAGCCCCCCAGGATCCAGCTGGAGCATCCCCACATGCCAGGACATTGGCACCTCTTTGTGGAAACAGGGTGACAGCTTGGCAGGGAAGTGAGACCCTTCTTTTTTTTTTGGCAGCGTGTTCCTAATCAGCAGGACCCGCGCCCTGCCGCAGGCACGCCGTGCGCTGCTATTTACGGAGCTACTTGAAATACACCTGCAAGAGAGGAGAGGAGAGAGGAGCGCCAGCAAGTAAATAACCCAGCAACCAGCCAGAATGAAAACAGGGAGAAGAGATGCAGGCAAAAAATAGCCCCAGAATGAAGTGTGATGTGGAATTGAGGGGCTCCATCCCAGTCGTGTCGTGGTTTTCCGCCGGGGTGCTCACTGGTGTTGGTGGTTGGTGGGGAGACCCCATCCCATTGTTGGCCACGGGGGATCTCAGTGCATCTCTGGAGTGGGCAGGGGGATGGATGGATGGATGGATGGATGGATGGATGGATGGATGGATGGATGGATGGAGCCTTTTGACCACCTCCTCACTTGATTTGTTTACCTCATGCTGCTGTTCATCTCCTGTCTCCCCCCGCCCTTTCCTGAAACATTATAAATCAAACAGCTTAAAATGTAAAGCATCAAAAATTCTAAAACCTTCATCTATTATTAACTGTGACAGTAAATTCCACCTCTGAATGTTTCACATAGCAACTGTTACCAGGACTCAGCATCCAAAGCTGATGTTCCAGCAACTTTCCATCATGGTGCTGCTGCCACTCCAACAGTGGCAACACTGGCCTGATGAGACTGGCTGCCACTCCCAACACTTTTCAGTGGGATTGGGATACCAGCACAGAAATTGAGCTTAGATTTGGTAAATACAGCCCAGGATAGGAAGGGAACTTGGTGTCTGCATGTGGGAGCTAGTGGTGGGATCCCACATCATGGTCCTCCCTCTGTGTTGGTCATGCAGCCCCCCCAAACTCCATTATTTTCACCATCATGTTATGAAGCACCATAAATAACAAGATGGGAATGGAGTGGTTAAAATAAATGGATAGGGAATGGTTTTTGCAGGGGTTGGTGTTTGCTTTTCTACCTCCACTTCGTCCTGGGGCTGAATACTGTTGTGGCCCCTGAGTGGTGATCCTCACCCTGGCATGGACAGGGGTTCTCACTGCTCTGAGCGTTGGGTTGTGCTGAGTTTTTGGCATGCCCACAGGGACCAGGAGCCAGGTGTTCACCACTGGGGTTTGTTCATGTTTCTGTGTTTGCTTGCCTTCCCCACGTGCCATCATGGCTCTGTTCTGTGTTGTGTTCCCTGCCTGGAGGTTGAGCTGGGGTGTTTTAGGTCGGATTTGGCTGTGTAGCAGCACTGTGAGCCTGGTTGGAGGGAGAGAGAGCCGTGGCTGTACAACCCCATGGAATGCTGAGCCTGCTCTGGTGAGAGTCCCACCAGTGCACTGGCACTACGACCATGGCAAGGCTTACACCAAGCACCCAAAACCACCCAAATGCCCCCAGCAGCACCCACCAGGCCACGCCTGGTGCCCCCATACCCTGGCACAGGCATCTCTGCCTTGCCATCATCCTGGCTGTGCCACCTTCCTGCAGATCCTGGGGCTGCCCACTGGGATCTCGTGTCCTGCCATGCTGAGCTGCGCTGGCTGCGGGGCCAGGCAGCAGCGGCTGCTCTGCTGTCTCCCCAGGGACAGGCAGCAATTTTCCTGCTCTGAAGAAGCTTGTGAAGGTTTGAGTGAATCTGGGAAGCAAATCTAATTGGCAACCTGGTAATTCCTCGGGGGGACATGTACTTTGGTCATATCTAAGTACATTCCAGCCAGTGTTTAAGACACGCTGAATCCAAACTTGGACAGTCAAATACCAGCAGCTCTAAGCTCCTTATCTATTTCAGGCAGATTAACTCCTTAATCATCTCTTTTGGAAGTTCCCTGCCCCAAATTCCTCTCCCCTCCTCTTCCCCCCCTCCCCAGTTTTTCAGCAGGAACAAAAGGAACTGATTTTGCAGGGTGCCAAAGGTGGGGACGGCGCCCGCTGTGATTGACAGAGTCAATAACCTGGAGCCAGGAGAAGGCCTTTGGAAATCTGCTTCCCACTTCACCTGCCCCAGTATTTGTCTTCAGGATTTGAAGCTGGGGAATATATAATACTGAAATAATTTACCACACAGCATCAAACCTCAATTCATTATTTTCAACCTTCTTTTCTTTTATATATATATATTTTTTTTTAACTTGATTTATTTCTTTCAACACCATTTTATCCTTATTTTTCCCTTTCCCCCAGGGGATTCTAGCTCAGCATCCCCTAGCAGGTGACCACTCTGCATCCCCCATCCCTGCTCGTGGCAGGGGGATGCTCATCCCCTCCCTGGCAGGCAGAGGAGGCCGTGCTGAGCCGTGGGGACACAGCCTGTGCTGGCCACTGTCACTCAGGGGAGTGTCGGAGCATTACGCTTCATTACTGAGCTGTCTGCTGCCAGCAGGGGATGGCTCAGGGCAGAGCCCGGCAGCGGCACAGCCGGGATTGGCTCTGGAGCATGGACCTGTCTGTGGGCAGATGCTGAAACGTGGCATCTGTGGGGTGCCCATATCCGAGGGGTTGTGCTGTGATGGCAGCAGGGAGCTGGTGGTTGCTGGATTGTGAGATTGGCTGCCCCAAAAGCGAAGGCAGGAGGTGCCACAGGAAGGCAGAAGGGGGACAGGGTAATGCCCCCTGTAACCATGAATCCTGGTGAGGGGATCTCAATTGAGACAGGGATCTCTCTGGGATCACCAGTGATAATTGAATAGCACTCGTCTAAAACACAGGCTTAAATGTCCCATGTGCCTGACGTGGTGGGGACACTGGGACAAAGCCCCATCTCCTCCCAGACAGGGAGAGAGAGTTTGGGATGGGGAGAAGGCATGGGATGGTGCCAGGGTCTGAACATGCTGCCAGCAACCATCCCACAGCAGCTGTGGCCTCCTGGTTTTGGATGTGTCAGTGAATTTGCTGAAAGTTTTCCTGGTAGAAAAACTGGCTGTGACCAGGGATAAACCAGAGGGGCTAGACCCAGTGGCACATTCAGAAGAGTTGGGAATGTCCTGGGGGTGACAGCCACCTGTCATCCTTCGAGATTTCCAGTTCTGTTGGGGATGGAGAGACCTACTGGGGAGGAGGTCCAGGATCCTGGAGCTGGGACACGAGTCTGCTCCATTCCCATGCTCCTGGGCTGGCACTTCCCAGCATCAACATGGACCCCAGCACAAACCTGGACCACTCTACAGTGGGGAAACTGAGGCACAGCTAGGGAGTGGTCCTGGTTCCAATCCAGTGGATTTTCCAGCTCCAAGCTGCTGGGTGGGTGCCAGGTCCTGCCACCAAGTTTGGTGTGGGTTTGCTGGGCTGAAGGATCAGCAGGTGCCAGGGGACCATGAGCCATCCCTGTCACATTCCCCAGGGAGTGCAGCCTTATGCATCCAACCACATCCATGAGCAACCAGCTCACAAGATCCAGATCCAGGACTGGGATGAGGATCCATTCTCTCTTCTATACTTGGGAGAGCTTTTATTTGCTTTTATTTTTGTTGCAAGCATCATGAACCCCTTGGGACATCAGCATCACGGAGGAGGGTGCCAAGGGCATGGCATCTGCTCCTCTGTCCTTGCAGGGATAGCACTTCTGTCCTGCTTCAAGGGGAAACTGAGGCAGGGGACAAACAGGATGTGGGAGAAGGTGGCAGGGTTAATATTAGTGGTCACAGTAATGATTGGAGTGGTTAATTGTTATTGGAATTGAAGTGAGTCAGGCCAAGAACAGGAGGAGAGGGAGGAAGGAAGGGAGGAAGGAAGAAGGATCCCAACCTGTCAGGCAGAAAATGAGTAAAGAAGAAAAACGTGAGCATGTGGAGAACTGGCCAGGCTGTCGCTTCACGCTGGCCCCATGCTGCTCACTTGGGGTGAGGCTGGAAGGTTGGCTGAAGGTCACCATGGTGGTGACAACAACCCCACGGCCACGGTTGTGTGAAGGTCACCATGGTGGTGACACCAGCCCCACAGCCACAGTTGTGTGAAGGTGACCAATGTGGTGACAACAACCCCATGGCCACAGTTGTGCCCCTCGGTGCCCTGGCACCATTGTGCTGACAGCTCCAGGCACGTCTGCCCCAGGATTTGAGTTTGGAGCTGGGATTGCTGGATCCCTCCTAACCTTGGCTGTGTTTACAGCCTCCTGCAGGGCTGGTTTTCCTCTCCCCTCGGAGCCCCAAGGTTGATGTCCAACTGCTGGCTGGGAGCGGGATCATGCAGAGCCTCACTCCATGGTACATCCGGCCATGGATTTTGCTCTGCAGTGGAACACGGTTCACCTCCAGAGAGGGGATTTGCCCAGGAAGGCTCAGGCTGAGCATCTGTTTTGCTGTGAGCCTCCAGCCTTTTTTTTTTTCCTTCTTTTTTCCTTTTCCCCCCCTTTGGTCTTTTTCGCTTTTTTCTTTTTATACCTTTTTTTCTTTTTCTTTCTCCTTTTCTCTTATTCTTTTTCTTTCTCATTCTCTGTATTTTTCTTTTTCTTTTTTCTTTTATTTTTCCTTCTTTTCCCTCCCCTCTCCCCTTTTTCTTCTTTTTCCCTTTTTTCTTCCTCTTATTCCCCCCCTTTCCCACCCCCTTCCTTTTCCAATCCTGCCTTACGAATTGACATTTTTTACCACCAAGAAAAAAAAACCCCAGCAACTTGCTCTGACTCCCAGAACCTCCCATCGTCCTCCCCAGCCCAGCCCTTTGCAAACCTCCCATCCCTGACATCAAGGACCCAAATCCCCCCCTTGCAAAATAAAGAAGGCAAAACCAAGGGGTGAGAGGCTGGAGCTGGCGGCTGAGCCGGATTTCCATGTGAGGGGATGAGGTTGGGGCGGCCACGGGCTTCCCCTGGCAAGCGACAGAGGAACCGGGGCCAGCAGAAACGTTGAGTCATGAGTGCGGTTCGCAGGCGGTGGATTTTTTCCCAAGGAAAATTCCTCACTGGGGAGGAGCAGAGCTGGGAGGGGGGCAGCAGTGAAAGACTGTGGCCCCTAAATGGGACACTGATCTGGGGATGGAGATGCATCCCATTGCGATGGGAATTCCCTGGGCAGGTTCCAACCCCCGGGAGGGCGTTTTGGGCAGGGGGAAAGCTGCCCAGGGAATTCCCCAGCAGCTGGATGGGAGGAGCAACGTGATCTGGGGGGGCTGCAGGAGATGGGGACCCCATCCTTCCTCCTCCTCCTCCTTACCCACATCCTCCCACCCCCACGCAATGGGCGGCGCAGCCCCAGCTCCATTTATCATCATCTGCGGGCAAGTGAAGTGTGCAGGGAACAGCTGCTCCGGTCGGCTGAGCGCCGAAATGGGGCGGGACGCGGGGCTGGGGGGGCGCGGGGGGCTGCGGGCCGCCCTGGGGTACCATAACCCCCCAGTCACTGCACTGGGACCGAGCACTGGCGTGGTGGGAGATGCTGGTGATGATGGGAGGGACTGGGGAGGGGTATTTAAGGGATTCACTGTGGGGAGAGCACATTATTGGGGCAAGGGTGCACTAATGAGTGTGCATTGAAGAGGAGCTCTGGAGAGGGGGTGTATTAAAGGGGTTCACTGGGGAGGGGGGCCATTACTGAGGTGCATTCAAGGGGTTTATTGGGGGACAGTAGAGTAAG
>WEIU01008368.1:0-20628 GCA_013389925.1 Aegithalos caudatus
AGGTAACTGCCCAAGTGATACAGAATGATCATACCCATACTGCTAAGGGCAAGCACCTTTCAAATTAGACAGCTGGAGCTCATGTCATGCTCATGTCTGTGCATTTGACCTGACTTTAAGCTGCACTGTAAGTGTATTTTGTAAATGTAGAGGGTTTTTTTGGGGGGGTTGTTTTTTTGTTTGTTTGTGGTTTTTTTTTTTGTTTTTTTTTTTTTGGTTTTTTTTTGTTTGTTTGGTTGGTTGGTTGGTTGGTTTTTTTTGGTTGTTTTTTTTTTTGTTTGTTTGTTTGGTTGGTTGGTTTTTTTTTTCTTTTTCTTCTTTTTCTGTCCTTTGGTTTGGTTCTTTGTAGCTTTGTTTTAATATGGCAACCATCTCGTTTACCAACAATCATTCTTCTACCTACTAATATTTGTCAGCAGAGCCTGTGAAAAATAAGCTATGTGGTGTCTGTTGGCTTCTTCCTTGTAGGATGCCCATAATGGAGAGAAATTAAAGAAAAGGCCCTGAACACTCCTTAGCTCTTCACTGCCTAAACATCAATAGTTAGCTAAAGTCACCCATAAAATCTGATCATGGTGCGTCCTTGAGTGTCATTTGGATCTTTTAAAGCCCAGTTTTAAGTATGAATTGAGTAAAAGGAAAATAATAGAAGGTCAATTTTTGAGAGATCATAAAAATATTCAATTTTCAAAATATTCAATATTCAATAGATCCACGAAAATAATATTTATTTATAATGTTTATTATAGAAGTAAAATACTAATAGTAGGAGAAACCAGATCAATATCTTTGGGTTTTTCTTTAGCAGAAATTTTTATAGTACTAACAGTAAAATAACTGGATATGACAAAAAATAGGTTCTTGGCCTTATAGTACAAAGCCAAAAGTGTCTCCTGCAGGATACTGTCTGTTCCCATACATAAATATGTAAATTAAATGGCTGTTCAGTTCACATAAGCATATTTTCGACTATGTTTTTCTGTCTTCAACTTGTGGAGAAAATTTTTTATGATGATAATAACCAGAAAATTAAAACTATATTTGAAAATAATTACATCAAATTCTTTTTAAACTATATGAAAAATTCTTTTATAAACATTGTAATGCAGCTGTCAGTAAATTAGATACATCTGACATAGTAATTACCCTTGTTAATCAATAACTGCTAATTATTCCTTTCAAACTCACATGAGTATTTTAAACATCTCTAGGAAGGTGGAGCAAGTTTAAGGGTCTGACTCAAAACCTCTTCTGGTTTAGAGGTTTTGCTGTGCTTGCAAAATATGTCTTGCCCAGCAATGACTCTCTTGGGATTGGAGTATACAAAGAAAAGTGGCTGCATAATAATAACAACAATTTAAAAAAGAAAACAACATTTACTGCAGCTCCAGTAAGTAAAAAAAAAAAAAAAAAACTCCTAAGAGAAGGAGCATGTGTGTGGTTTTCTTTTTATAAAGCTCTGAAAGTACTTTGAATCATATTTGGTCCACACAGAGCTTCCTCAGTACATTTCCTCTTTTTTCATTCATCAGTGGTTTCTGTATATTCCTTCATTCTTTTGTTGGAGTTATGTCCTGATACATCTCAGGCTGTTCAAAAGATACCACCTTCTAAACTGGCAGAACTTCCCAAATTTTAAGTGTCTACATGACGATTTTTTCAATTGGAAGTTTGAAAACCTTTTTTGCTATATAAGCAAATTATTGTATGTTAATGAAGGCATTTCATCACCTCCAGAATAGAGTGGCCAGAATAGTTTAGGTACACATTTCAGAATAACCACCTAGGTGAGACCACATCTTCAAGCTCCACCCTTTCAAGCTCCAAGACTAGGACAATTATAAAGACAGATAGAAAGATAAAATACAGAAAACTTATGGAGAAGTATAAACCTGAAAAGCTCTAATAATGAAGTGAATCCAGTTCTGTGAACATCAGTAAACATCATCTTCAAATCTGTGTATTACATTCAAGCAGCAGTTCATTGGAATTGAAAACCACACAAACCAATACTCTGTAATATGTAATTTTATTGCTTAGTGATGTATTTAGGTACAACTGCTATTAAATGTGAGAGGATTCCTCTTGGGTTCAAAAAGTGCCATCATACTTGTTTAGGTTTTGATCTGCAGAGATCAGAGAACTTAATAGTGTTAAGCCCAGTCCAAAGCAGATGTTCCACCACCAGCAAATAAACTGGTTACTGAAGGAAGCAGCGGTCATTTTGTAATAAATTAAATTATCTAAAATGTTATGAGTTTTCAAATGTTAAACTAGAATTGCATATATATATATATAGTGGAAATAGTCTTATATGCTAATAATGATGCACTGTATAAACAAGCACATATTTCTGAATAAATATATATTTTCAAAGATCATAAAGTACCACAACTCCATTATGATTATTTGAAGTAAAGATTATATCAAAAGGTATTAAAATAATTGATGAGTGCATTTAATCTATTCTCTTTCCAAAACATTTTTCAAATTCTGTGCACTGATATGCTCAAAAATATGACAGGCTTACTAAGATCTTATTTGTGTTCTTTACTGCCAGCACTTTGGGAGGGCTACTTTCCCTTTAAAAAGAGAAGAAATTGTTTATGTATAATCAAAATTGGACAATGCATATCCCTCATGGAGGAAAATATCTATCTTTTAGTGTATCCTGTGGATGTATCAAAAGTATAACTCCATATAAAATTTAGTACAAAGTCAAATAATAGTATATGTACTCTACAGTGCATAAGAAAAAACACCAATACAGATGTGAACAGTGGAAAGAAAGAAAACTATTTTTCTTTCAAGGAATCTACAGTTCCTTTTCCCTCTGCCAAAACCCCCCAGTTATGCAACATATCTTCTACTCTTCTACAATTTTCCTGTTCCTGCTGTTCTTCCAGTGTCTTTCTTAAAGAAAAAAGAAAAAAGAAAAAAGAAAAAAGAAAAAAGAAAAAAGAAAAAAAGAAAAAAGAAAAAAGAAAAAAGAAAAAAAGAAAAAAGAAAAAAGAAANGCTTATCTAAAGCAAAAGGTAGGAAGGTAGGAAGTCTTACAGCTGACTGGGAGATAGTAATAAGATGACAGAGTAGTTGGCAGAACAAAAAGACAGATAACTGTTTCACCCATTTTATTTTCTTTGTGAAGATATTGGTTTGCATCTTCAGTCCCTACCACTGTCCACACTTCCACATTTCATGGAACTTAATATTTCAGAGAAATTTAGAGAGACCTTTGAGACCTTAACCCACATGTCAAATTTGATTGAAAAATCTCAGTGAGATCAAAATTTATTAAAGGAAACTGACAGATGTGGAGAGAAGGAGATGGACCAAAAGACAGACCTATTTTGTAAGTCTTATTCATTTAGGACTGGTTTGGGATTAACTAATTATTCTGAGCAGGTATGTAGTACTAGTTACATACCATAAAATATTTATTGCACTTTTGAACATTCTAACTGCAGCTTAATATCTGCCATTAAATCTGGAATAGAATACGTTCCTAATTAGTAGGATGTTCAAATATGATATTGTAGTCCAAAGTAATTACTTTTTGCCTCCAAAAAAATTAAAGTTGTAATTATCTTGTCTTAACTATTTTAGCTGAGGTATTTTGAACTTCCCAAATTAGGAGATTCGACTTAGTCATCTGAGCTTATCTACATGAAAAAAAATTTCTTGAGTCCATCAGTCTAGATTTCATGGCTTACATTTAGGGAAAGTGAACTAGAGCTCCCAGTGACACCCAAATTGAGTACTGCAATTACAGTACACGCACTACCAACTGTAATTTATTAAGGAGAGGGTGCATTTTCTGGCTAATACAAAGATACATATGAAAAAAGAATAAATCTTAATGGTGTTTTTGTTTCCTAGTGGCTTCAGCTTTCAAGCATAGACTTAACCATTTTTTTTTCCATCTCTTCAAAGCATTAAAAATCTATTAATTAAAAAAATTAGCAGTAGGAACTGTGGATGCTGTTAAAATCTTGGATCAATGACATTGGGAAGGAGCGAGAAGGAATCAGTTTATATTTCTGAAACCAATATTTGCCCTTGTTTTATGGTTTTTGTGTTCTATACATTCAATAATAGAAACTCTAAATAAAAGGTAAGAGGCCTAAATTGTCCCTGAAGTGACTTCTTTGGAAATTTATTTTAGGAAAACTCATCTTGATTATGCTTAACTTGTCTTATTTTGCAGGCTTAAACAACTGTGATCTTGCAATTATTCTCAATTTCTTTATCATTCTCTCAACCAGAATTATGTATTTAAACCAATCCTGAACTGCTTTGCAGTCAGCAGTACTGAAGGAGTATATAATGAAACTGCAAACCAGAACACTAAGTGGAAACACCTCCTTACATGTATTTCTATATATCAGCTAACTTATTGAAAAAGAAATTTTGGTCACATCTAAACAACTGACTTCCATTTTTTTTCTTTATAATATATAGAAAATGCTTTGATACTAGACTGGACCACAACCAGAACAGTTTAGAACAGAGAGGTCAGTGGAACCTAATAATAATGTAGAAACTCCTCCAAGACTATTGACTTTCTCTGGGTCCTAACCAATCGGTTTGGACAGAGTAGGAGATTTCTACCAATTTCTTCACATTGCCACTACTGATTTAAAAAAAATCAAAACTGTTGGTAGTTCATGACATGGTAAGGTAGCATTTTAAGATTTTTATGTCTATCTTGTTGGGTGAAAGAAAAACAAGACTAATTATTGTTTTGTTAAATTCAGTTGGTACTGCTGATTATATGTATTTAAATGAAAAAAAAAAAAAAAAGTGAATAGAAGTGGATAAATGAAGAAGATATATAAACCAAATTTGTTTTTAAAAAACAACATATGAAAGAGGACTTAAAAAAATAATACGATGTTGTAGAAGTGAAATTAAAAAGTTTAGGAACTGTAGAATTCTTCTTTTCAGGCATTTACCACAATAATGTTCACGGAATGATTTTCTCTTTTCTAACTAAAAGAAGTCTCACTGGTATTAGCAGAGGCCAATAAAAGCTACTTTTATTGTGAGTGAAGAGACACTGCTGCTTCACATCATTAGAAACAATTTCTAGTCTCCCAGAAGACACAGTTTAATTGATAAAACATTAGTGTGATAGAGACCATTTGTCAAAAGTTAGACTTTTGAACTTACTAGAGCATGAAAATTAGCCAAAGTTTTCTGTGTTTTTTTAACCTACTGCTTCTTTAAAAAGAAGTACCGTTTTTTTGATATCAGTAATATTTTTCTATTTTGGAACTGAAAATACCAAAAATTGTTTTTGAGGGATACATTGGTTTTTATCCAATAGTGCATGTTATTTAGCTTTCTATTATGAATAATCTCTTGGTAGTTCTCTCTGGTCTTCTAATGAAGTGTTACTATGGATATGATTTGATTTTAACTTGTGTAATTATTTTCTCAGACATTATTGCTGCTCTGCATAACATTATAATCTTTGGGTTTATAATATGTTCTTCTCACACATTTTCATTCACCTTTGGTGAAGTAAGGCTCCATGGCCACCCTTGATGTAGCAACCAAAGACAAAATTATATCTTTCTACTAAAACAGTCTGTGAGGAGTAATTACAGAATTACAAAATCACAGAAATGTCGGAAGGAGAGAGTATCAGAAAGAGGAAAACATGAAAGAGTTATTTATGTATTAGAATCTATGGAAAATGCCTGAGAACAGTCACATAGGAATGAGGGCTTCTTCCACTAAAAAGGTGGTGTGATCTATAACCCAACTGAAGTGCATCTAACAGCACTACATGTAGTATGAGCAGTAAGCAGGAGTTGGAAAACATTGAATGCACCCTCAGTCAGCTTGCAGACTACACCAAGTTAGGAAGGAATGTTATTCTGCTGGAGGGCAGGAGGGCTCTGCAGAGGGATCTGGACAGGCTGGACTGATGCTGAGGCCGATTGTGTGAGGTTCAACAAGGCCAAGTGCCAGGCCCTGCCCTTGTGTCACCACAATCCCTGCAGTGCAACAGGCTGGGGAAGAGGGGAAAGTTTCCCAGCTGGAAAGGACCTGGAAGTTCTGATCAACAGCAGCTGAACATGAGCCAGAGTGTGCCCTGGTGGTCAAGAAGGCCAATGGCATCCAGGCCTGTTTCAGCAATATTGTGGCCAACAGGACCAGGGAAAATTTGTCCCTGTGCACTTAGCATTTGTGAGGCTGCACCTCAAGCCCTGTGTTCAGTTTTGGGGCTGTGACTACACTGAGGAGTTGGAGGAAGTCCAGAGAACAGAAGGAGAGCTGGTGAAGGGTCTAGAGCACAAATTCTTATGTGGAATGGATGAGGGGGATGGGAGAATAGGAGGTCTCTTTTCCAAGGTAATGAGCAATAAGAAGAGAGGAAACAGACTCAAGTTGTGCCAGAGGAGACTGAAATTGGATATTAGGAAACATTTTTACACTTAATGGTTTGTCAGGCTTTGGAAAATGCTGCCCAGGGAAGTGGTTAAGGCAATATGCCTGGAAGTATTTTAAAGGTGCATAGAGGTGGCACTTAGGGATATATTTTAGTGGTGGAATTAGTTTTATGAATGGACTTGATAATCTTAAAGGTCTTTTCAGCCCTAGATTATTCTACAATTCTAGAAATTCTAAAATCCTTACTTCCATGGAAATTTGCAGTGAGTAAAAAAGGTGTCCCCACCCCAACTATCTAGAAGGGGAAGTTTTATTGGTTTTTTTTATTCCTGAAGTCTTTAGAATTAATTCAAAGGTGCAAGACTGAACTGACTGGAGATACAATTTTAAAACCTTTCCTTTCAAATCACTGTGCAGCCACTCTCTTTTAATACTCAGAATCATGGTACAGGACACACACAAAATTCCTGATTCAACAAGACTCTGCAAATGTTCAGCCTTATAGTACAGAACAATTTATCATGGAAACTGCCGTATAAACTTGCATCAAGATTTTCCACTACATAACATTTCTATAATTATTCTCATCATAAGCACTTCTAAATGAATTAAAAGCTCTAAGATAGATACATTACATAAGATACTTCTAACTACGAAAGGAACCTACTGAATATAGAAAACTGCACCCTGAACTCTTCACGTTTATCTCCAGAATATTGACTAAATTTGCAGTACTCTAAATCACTTTATGGATGTAATCAACACTAAGCAAATGAAAAGAAGAGGAGCTCTCCTGCTGAATAAAATGAATGGCTCCCCTACTAAACAATATTTGATCACTGCACATTACAAGAGATGAGATTCCTTTCACCATTATTTGAGTTATAGGCAAAAATACATGCTAGATGTACCAAAATCTACCTTAAAGTAACTTTATTTTTAATCATTTTCTCCCTCTTATTACTTCCTTTTTATTACACAAACTGCCAAGCAATAAAATAACTTTTCATCTAATTTTTATGTCTTAAATAAAATTCTCTTACTGACTTCAATGGAATTTTTGTCTAAGACAGGAATAAAAGCAAGGTAATGACTGTCATTTACCCTGCTCTTTAGGCTTCTGACCTGTAAGTATAACACTTAATGAAATTTGTATTTATTTTTAGGCAGTCTGAACCCAAAGACCTTGGGTTTTTTGATGGTTTTTTCCTCTAGGTTTTTTGTTTAATTTTCTCTCTGAGGTTCAGATTTCATTTAAGATTTTCAGATTCTCATCTAAGATTTGCTTACAGAATTGTTACTTTGATGCTAACTTATAGCACTGCACTCAAAGAGCAGTTAACATTTCTGAAATATCCCACATGAAATAAGGCTGGAAAGTATTTAATTATTTTTAAAAAATATTTATATTTTGCATTACCTGAATTCTAGAAAATATTTATATTTTTATTGGCTTGAGTATATTTTGTCTTCCATTTTGACTTGTTTGCCAAAACATTCTTTGTCCATTAGGTTATGCTAATTGCTGCTAAAGGAGTACAATGAAAAGATAGTTCCATGTAATGCTCCTGCTTAGCAGAACTGAAATTATTTTTTTCTTGATCATAGCCTTAATAAAGGGAAAAATCTATTTTTGATGTACTGCATTGTGTCTTTGTCAATGCTCAAGTCTAAGAGTTTAGTTTTCTGTTCTAGGCTTCTTACAGGGTCCTGTGACAGTGCTCACTCACATTGGGACAGCCTGGACTGTTTCTATTTTACTCAGCTTTCTGCTCAACTCTCCGTATCCTAGTTGTCTTCAGAGACAAATAAGCATTAATCTGAATTGTGTTTCAGAGCCTCTTTTTGGATAGGATGAATCTCTCCAGTATGCCTAATTTTCCCCCACTTCTTTTTTAGGAATCCTTGGGTGAGTAACTTAATTTGCATCTCTAGAGACTCGACACTATCAGACAAAACCCATTCCTTGTATTCCTGTTTCCCCTGCTGAGCTTCTTTCCTCAGCATTTCACTGCCAATCTGCAGTCACTCAGTCACTGCTTCTAAAACCAGAACTGAAGCTCAGCCCCAGAACTGGAGTCACAATTGTGTCCATCTGGAAGGTCATGGCCATGGCTGGATGAAGTGCATGGACAGATCCAGGGGCAAGGGCCAGAGCTGGAACACAGTCCTCAGATACAGGATGGTCCTGTGGACATCTCACCACCCTGAATCACACAGCTCATCTCATTTCATCCTGACCCCAGCTTTGGGGCTCCACCCTGCATCTCCATCCTGGGGCGCAGGCAGACAAATCCTCATGGAGTTGGGTTTTAATTCAGGGTCCCATGTATCTCACTGGGAAACACTCAGGGATTGTGGATTGTGTTTGATGAATTTGATCCTTCCAAATACACTTTGGAATCTCATGACCTTTCACCACTGTTGTTATCACCTTTTTCACAGGCTTTTTCTCTTAGTTTTTGGTATTAACATCAGCTAACAATATATACTCTATGCCTAATAAATGGGGCATAAAACACCCTCCAATTTTTTCCCAAATGTAAAGTCACATTTTAATTTTTCATTTTTAAACTTACTATTTTTTTGTCTTACCAGTTTTTACTTGCCCATATATGTTCCTTGAAGGCTTTCACTCCTTCATTATTACTACTATTTGGGAGAAACACAAATACCATATTGCATGATGCTGTCCTCATAGAAGTGCAAATAAGGCCTGTCAGCAGTATAAATGAAAATATTACCAACGGATTATATTAAAAAACAAACAAACAAACAAACAAACAAACAAACAAACAAACAACAAAAAAAACACCCCACAAGAATATTGCTCTGCAATGTTGGCTATTACGCCTCAGTGACAAAGCACTGTAATAATAGTTATCTACAGAGATTTATTCTATACTCCAGTGAGTTAACAAATTCTAACCTACAGACCCTACAAGAGAAAAATAGAAAGCAATTTCCTCCATCTGTTGGACTTTCTCCTGCATCTCGTAACTCTTCATCAGCTTTGAAACTATCCCCATTGCATCTGATAGAAATACATCTGCAAATATTACTACTCTGCTTTATTAGAAGTGTCCAAGGTATATTTATTGCCAAGTTAGTAGTAAATTATATCAAAACCTAGTTCAGAAATAAAATTAACATCTGTGTCAAAATAGTCTCATTTTACATCTTTGTTTTAAATTAACACAATTCTAGTAATTAGTGATATGCTGTGTAACTAAACTAGCAAACTCATATTGACTTAGCAGCTCAAATATGAAAATAATACACTTTTCTGTTTGTTAATTAGTTTATAAATCAAATTATATCCAGAGAAAAAAAGATTAAAAATTAAATTAAATAATAACATCAAAATAAACACAAAAATAATGTATTGAATGATATTACGCATCAAAAATTCTGAAATTCATTGTGTTACATGATATAGTGATTTGGACATTCTGCATTTCACTTTCTCAGAGAAATCTCAGGATGGCAAAAACAGTAAAGGTGACCAAAAGTTTGAGGGATAAGTCTATCAAACTGGACACTGTGGTGATCTCTACCTGCCTTTCATCAAAAGACTGAGAGATAACCACGACTGAATGTAAATATCCTCACTCATAGAAGAACACTATGTACCAAGGGCCATAAAATCTACCAAGAAAGAATAACTACCAGAAACATAAACTGAGTATTCTGAAATAGAGATGCTAATGATAAAAAAAAACCAAAAACAAAAACAAAAAACAAAAACAAAAAACAAAAAACAAACAAACAAACAAAAAAAAAACCAACAGGAATAATAAATAATTGCAATAAAATACCAAGAAAATTGTTAGATCTTCACTTTATTTTGATGCCTCAAGAACTGGATTTATTTCCAAAAGGCATGCTTTAGACAAATGAAAGGGCAAATTCCATGGAATGCAATTAAACAGAGGACAGACAGAATTCCTGATGTTCTTTATTGTGCTTTGCCTTTATGAACCTTGGTGGGTAGTGCCCTCCAAGTTGCAGAAATCAATTTATGAGTCTAGTTGTAGGAATGGGATCTGTAGAAAATGCAGAAATGAGAGCAGAAAGCATAGTGTGTAGAAAGTTAACAATGCTAATTTTATCAAAATTTTGAGTGCTGCAATTTACCTTATATAAACAAGGTGGTAGTGTCAAAGAACATCAGTTATACATTCTTGAGCATACTTTTGTCCCTAATGTATATTTGCTATGATGTATTTATTAGCATTATCATACATTTATTTTCGCAAGATCCATTCACTGTGCACAGAGAATTGTGAATGAAGCAACTGAGCAAGATTTAATTTATTTCTAAATATTTAATGGGTTATTCTCTGTCTTGTGCATAGCGAGTCCACATGCATAACACTTAAATCTGTTCTCATTAATGTTTTTCGGCTTTGAAAGTGTTTATAAGATCTGATTAATAGTTTTATTATAAGAAATGCAAATATAATTTGGACAAAAATTAATAATGGATCCAAAGGATTGTTTTGGTCTTATAGAAATTGAGTATCTTTCTCACAATTTTTTCTTTTTGTTCAAATTATCTATTAAACAGGTAGGTTCTTGATGTTTTAAGGGAGGGAGAGTGATTCATCATATGCATAAAGAGATTTTGGAAACAACTACAAGAGATTTAACATAAACTGATGAATTGACTTTATTTCAGAAGACTGTAAACAAACACAATAGTCGTATTTTGGGGAACAGTTTAGAAATATCTGTTTATTGGCTGAATTTACATATGACAGCTGGTCTAAATAATGAGGAAGAGAGAAAATACTGAAACACAAGAAGGTGCCTGGGAATATTTCACATGGATTTATTGAAGGAAAACCATGTCTGACAAAACTAAAAGATAGAATGACTGCCTTTGTGAATGTAGAGAAAAGAGGAGATGTTGGTTACTGTTTCAGGACTAGTAGGGTTTGAATAAGTTCACTGTTGGATGGATGGACCACTGGCTGTTCCATTGTGGCCATTTAGCAATAAAAACCTGAAGTTCTGAGGTCTCACAGGGAAAGCTTGCTGGTTGCAGAAATTTCTCTTGAGCATGGTGTTTTAGCTTTTTATGAAAAGCTCCAAGCTCTGATCAAGAACAATTTTTTTTCTTTTTGTTTCTTTTCACAAGTCCGTATGTAAATTGAGTAGGTTTTGATATATAGGAATTGGATAACAAAACTGTTACAGTAAACATAGAAAACTTGAGAAAAGTTATTATCTGCTTAAGTAATTTTTAATGAGATCAGTAAAAGAGAAAATAAAATATTTCTTGAAGATCTGCACTCAAAGACAACATTCCATGATGCTGTGTAGGATTCTTTATCCATTTTGGAAAGAAAAATCTGAAAAATTATTGACAAGCAATAGAGAAAGGTCAGAACTGTGTTTACTGTTAACTGACAGGCACTCCATGGTGAGATAAATACTACAGGAATTATAAACACTTTCCTCAGGCTTCAAATTGCCACTGTGTGACCATCATCTTAATGTACAGCAAGGAACAGCACTCTGGGACACTACAGTTTTTGTGTGTTTCAGCTTAGATAGCAGCTTTGTATTTCAGTTTTGAAAAGAGATTCAAGAGTGTTTTCCCAGCCTGACTAAAACAGACATTCCATTTGAAGTGAGCTAGAGACAAAATGGAGAAGAGATGGACAACTAATTTTTTGTTTTTCACTTGTAGAACAGCACTCTGTAGGTATGCTTCCTTTGTCATCCTTTTAAAGAATGTTTACACATGCTGGTAACAAATTTAAGAAGAAAATTCGTGCAAAACGAACTTCAATTTTTTGAACAAAAGTGAAGAAAACACCTGTCTAAGCTGACTCCAGACTAATTTTTTCAAAAATATTGCAACTAAACCAGAGATATATTGAAGTGACAAGACTTCAGAAATTAAGCTTCAGGGACCAATTTATTATTTACATATTTCAGGTAATAAAATAAATCAAAGGTTTGTAGAAATAAGGAAAAGTAAATATTTTCAATGTCCTGTATACTGTATTCTAAAGTACACCTGTTTGTGAGCCTGTGTTGTTTTCATACCGATAGGCATGATTTATTTTATCAAATTTTAGCCACTTAGAAGACTGATAGTCAAGCTTCCTGTGCGGCTGGGAATTGTCTTCCTATTTGGTGGGGAATTTCTAGGCAGTGCAGAACATTCCATTAGCCCATATAACTCTCCTAAGACACTGATTGTTTGCAACAATTTCCTTCCATTAAGTGTTGAGGAAACCTAGGACAATCTTTTTGTAACACCTGGAAACTTGTTGTTCCTTTTATATCCTAAATTTCCTCCTTTCTATTCTGTGTTCATAAGATAGCTTCATACAACCTATTTCAAGACATCTGTATAAAATGTGCCGTCCATATTGTGCCATCCATATGTGACATTTATATCATCAACTAATATAGTTGTTAGCACAGTCTTGATTCATGCTTTCTCCCAGGTAGCACCCAAACCTGCCTCAGGGGGGGCATGATGCATACTTACAGAAGAAAACATAAAGATATTTGGAGACTTAATCCAATTTAATGGATGATTGCAGAACATCTGCAACACAGAATTTCTAATTTTAATGATAAATTTCAATTAGTATAACTCAATCAGATATTGAAAGTTTTTTGTGGGAAAAGAAGAAAACTAAAATAATTCAAACCCACATATCTCCCTTTAAAGAGCAACACAACATGAAAATGAGTGTACTTTTATAGCTTCTTAAATAGCATTGCAATGTTAAATTGAAAATCCTTTCTAGTGAACAATCTGTTTCAAAAATTAATCATCATCATGATTTTTTAACACCTCTGGTTTTGGTTTTCAGGTTTGTTTGTTTGTTTTGTTTGCAATTGTTTTGTTTGTGATTTCAGAAAATAAAAACATGTACAGACACATCAAGCTGAAACGCTTCATAAAACTGAGTTGCAGACTCCGAATGGGAAATTTGGAACAGGTGGTTTAGTTTGGAAAATGTAATGAAAACTCAGTAAAATGAATTTTGATTAGAAGTAATCTATAATGTAATAGGATATGGTGCTGATGGTGCTGTCATGAATTTACAAGTGTATCACTTGTAAATTCATGACAAATTGCTTAAATTTGGGAAGGTTATAACAATCTCTTAAACTGCAACTGTCTGAGAGGAAAAAATACTGTCAATTTACAATCTACATTTTAAATAGAGTTTTTACATCAATTTAATCATTTATGTTCAGTCTGGATTAATTTCTACAGTTCAAACTATTTGTAATGCAAATAAAAGAAGTGTGATGTTGGTGATAGTGAAATGACACAGGGAATTCTCTGAACTGCTGTTGAACTCTGTCACGGCTCAGAAAAAGTGGACATTATACTTGCAGCACATACTAGTGTCAGTGAAGTAATAAATATTAAAACTGTCCCTGCAGGGAATGGGGAAGACATTTTATTAATATGAGCTAAATACCTGGGGTTATTAAAGAATTTTCTTCTTATCAGCTTTGAGAAGCAGAGTAAAAAATTAAGTTGACATAGAAGTACTGAATTAAGGAAAGCCTTTCTGCTGAAGAAGTTTACAAATATTGGCAAATTAGATTATTGTAGCAATACAACAAATTTGACAGAACACCTAAAGGACACCTCTTTAAAATTAAACTTACATGGTTAAAAGTTAAGAACATAGAGAGGAAAAAAAAGATTGTAAATATGCAAAAGCTCAGAAAAGAGAATTTTGATTGGAAGTAATGTATAATGTAATAGGATGTGGTGCTGTCAGATATTACACTTGTAAATTCATGGAAAAGACTTAATTTTGGAAAAAAATTAAAATAATCTCTTAAACTGCAGCTATGGGAAAGAATATTGTCAATTCACATTCTACATTTTAAGTAGAGTTGTTACATCATATTTAAACATTTATGTTTAGCCTGCACTAATTTCTGCAGTTCAAACTATTTGTAATACAAATAAATGACTAGCAAAATTTTAAACCAACAACTTTGACTCTTCAACTTTAGTTACCACAAATCTGTACAAGTGAACACTCAAAATGAAATCTTTTTAGGTTGTCTTCTATTTATTTCCATTTATTACCTTATTTTAATCTCAGGTGTTTCTGTAGTTAGACGCTTTGTCAGCTCTGTGCCTCCAGGTTTTTAATTTTTTTTATTGTCTCTGTCAGCATCTGGTTTGTCCTATTCTTTTGAATGCAATCAAAGCTTATTTTCTATTTATTTTGAACCCTCAAATATGGCAGCTCATCAGAACTCCACCAATGTCTATGAAAATATTATTACAATTATTATTATTAACATTATTAACAATAACAATAACAATAACAATAACAATAACAATAACAATAACAATAACAATAACAAACAATAACAATAATATTTCTTCTGATATGATTCTACCTGAATAGGTAGAAATATGAGTAAATTCTGAGTTTCTTTTCTTTCTGTCAGATTACTTACTGGTGTCAATTGACAAAATATTTCTGTTCTCTCAAGTTTGTGGACAACAATTATCTGCAAGTCTTCTGAAGTTAATATTTAGAAATCAGAAAGCATATGCTCTTGAAGACAAAGAGAAAAAATGTTATGGGACAATGACATAGATGTTTTAATGCAAATATATCAGCTTCATTTACTATGTGGAGGACTATAACCTAAACTAAATGTGTTTGTTTACCCACACCTATCTCTTGCTACAGGCATGAATCCACAGTGTTAGAAGTTCTGGAAGTGGAAAATAGTTAAGTAATTATCAGTAGGATCATTAGGTGTTTTCTATCTCATCATCTGTTGTCTAGATGCAGCCAGGACATTCCAGTGTCTCTGAGTTCTTCACAGACACCAAATGGGAGACCGTCTTACCTTCATGGTGAGTCATTTAAGTTTTGTGGGTTTTTTACACCAATTGTTTTGCATCTAGAAAGTGCTGTGGTGTTGGTGTTTCGGGTCTTTTTGTCTTATTTTTAGAGGCTTGCATTTTGGGGTTTTTTTTGTTTGTTTTGATTTTTTTTTTTTTTTTTATTTTTTTTTGTGGGTTTGGGTTTTTTTAGGGTTTTTGTTTTGTTTTTTTTTGTTTTGTTGGGTTTTTTTGTTGTTGTTGTGTTTTTTGTTGTTTGTTTTTTTTTTCTTTTTTTTGGATATCTGGAGTGGATTTTAAATTTTTTGTGGCTTTTTGTTTCAAATATTTTTTCTTGTATTGTTTGCTGCATGTCTTCAGTACATCTCATGGATTTCAAGCCCTTTGTTTTTCACCAGTGGTGATGATTTCTTCAAAGCACAGCCATTGCCTGTGATGCATTAAACAAACATTTTACCACTCAAATTTGTGTTTAACACACATGCCCAATGAGAATTGTACAAGCAAAGTGACGCAGAGTCCCCAGTCAGGTACAAAGGAGAGCCACTTTATTGCAAAAAACAGGTCTTTTTAAGCAGTTAGGCCCATTATCAGGTACATTCTATTTAGTATAACAAATAAAATGCAACCAACCTCCATAAAACACAACGTGAGCACATAATGCTTATATAACTTGTTTTTCTACTTCCAGTTAAGCTGAGTCACTTTCCTGTAGTCCTTTTCTGCTTAGCCAAAGTAGCAGGCCTGAGCCATGATTTTACAAGGGTAACAAGGCCCTCATTTTATAAGGTTTTATCTAAATGCAACAGAGAGTGACTGACAGATGAAGACATGACACTGAAACTTGGAGAGAGATTAAACCCACTTGAGCATTGTGCATAATTTGTCATTTTATACTGAGACTTCTAGGCAATTTCAAACGACAACACAACTCTTCATCCCAAAATGAAGATTTCTAAGGATTTGGGTACTTCAGCAAAGAAATTCTGGTGAGCATGCTGAAGTCACTGTATTTGCCTCAATGACAAAATGGTGAAGGAGCAACCCTGTGTTAGAACAAATGTGTAATCAGGATCCAAGCAACAGAGCTTCTTTGCTGTGTTTCTAGTTACACCATTTCCAGAAGAAATGCTTGTAGATCTTTAGCAAAATAAATATTGTAGGATCCCTCTTTGGGTGATCCTTGTAGAATACTACTGATTTTAATGACAATCAGAAAAAGAAGCACTCAATGAGAAAAAAAAAAAAAAATCCACCCAAAATGAAACCCACAATCATTTCTTCTTTGTTCAGACATATACTCCATAACTGTTTACACAATCCCTGCTTTCTTTCTGTCCATCTTCCTAAGGATCTGAAGAATCTGAGCTTGAGAGGAATTTTGAAGCACACTTCCCTCTTTTCTATGAACAGAAATTTGGAATTGTACTGCACTTCACTACTGTACTGTACTGACTTGACTGGGGTAGAGTTAAATTTCTTCCTAGTAGCTGGTGCAGTGCTGTGCATTGGATTTATGATGTGAATATATTGATAACATACTGATGTTTAACTTGCACTATGTCAAGGCGTTTTCAGCTTCTCATGCTGCCAGCTGTCCTGTCAGATGTCCACAAGCAGTGGAGGGGATGCAGTTGGACAGCTGACCCAGACTGGCCAAAGGGTTGTTCCACTCTGTCTGCTGTCATGCTGAACAAAAACACCTCTGAGTGCTTGGCCGGGTGTGGCAGCCACTGCTCAAGGCTGGACTGAGCATCTGGCAGCCTGTGGTAGGCAATTGCATCCTGCATCTCTTGTTTCCCAGATTCTTTTATCATTTCCTTTTTTTTCTTCATTTTCTGTCCTATTCAACAGTATTTATCTCAACCACCTGTTTTGCTTTTTATCCAGTTCTCTCCGCTATTCCACCACGAGGGTGTGAATGAATTGCCCTGTGGTTTTTAGCTGCCTGCCAGGTTAAACCATCATATGTAGGTGTGGAATTACACCATGAAAACAGCTGGATCAACTCTCACCTCTCAAAAGGCACCCAACCTCCTCTCTCCTCTGCATTACATTTGCATGCACTGCGTATAAATAAATTTTATAAGGTATTTTATAGATCAGTCCCAGGTAATTTATTCACCTTTAAATTACCTGCCATCTCCTTATGCCAGGTACTATATCAAAAAAAAAAATCCACAAAAGCACCTGAAAACCAAACCAAAATAAACTAAAAACACAACCCCGAACCCCAAAGAAAACAAATGTCAAATTTGTGAAAAAATACATTGGTAAAACTCTACAACAATATGAATTTCTTCATGTATGTATGTATTTATTTATTTATTAAAGGAAAGTGTTTTCTTCCAGGTTCACCCTACCTGTGAACTGACCTTTTTTCTCTAAGTTGTGAGACCATTATGATTTGCCATGGCTCAAAGTGGCACAGCATCACTTGCAAAAAGCAACGTTCATCTCTTGGGTAAATTGATTTTTGGTCTTGGCAGCCACTCTGATGAAGATAGATGTCAAGACTCTTTTTGGACATTGGGAGTTACAGGTATGTTACTTTGTAAGGTCAAAGGTGCATTTCCTGGTCTTTGTCTAACATGTTTTCAATGTATACCACAGTCCTTTATTTCTGTGTTTGACTAAAGCTTTGCAATTCTTATTTTATTGACAAAGTAAATGTCATTAATAGAGATGAAGGAGAACAATATTGCTCTTTTGAGTAGATGCTCATTATAAATGTCTACAATACACTTGTCAGTTGAAGGATAATATATTGATTTATTTTCTAATTTCAGCCCTAAAACTGCAAGGCAGCTGGCTGGGTTAGCATTTTCAGATTCCAGATGTGTTCCCTCTATGAAAGAAATAGATTTACTTATTCTCTCTGATGGAGCAATTGTTCTATGTTAAAAACATGCTACAGCAGTTTATAGTTTTTCAACACTACTGTACACATCTGTCTAAATTTAAATATGCTAAATCATGGCAAAACACCATTATTTATATTCAGGTTAGGATACTAGTCACAAAAATGTGTTTCCATTTTCTTTACTTCCCTAAGGTTAAATGACAATATAAAATAATGCATCACAGCAGTGTACTAGAAATAATTGTTAGATTTTACAGAAGAGTTGTGCAAATAATTATATTTCTTAGCTTCAGCAAAGGGTTGTAGAACAGGACCTTTAGGACCCTGTTTTGGTTTCTAAAACAATTTTTGCCATATGGATTTTGTCAAAAATATTGAATGGTGATTCATCATGCCGCAATTGTACTGTACTCTGGACAGTAACTCATGAAGTCTTGGACATGGGGAAATAAACTAAATAGATTACTTGAGTCTGTTTAGTAAACATGGTTGCTGTTAATGTTGCAGCCTATTTTCAAGGATCCTGACAAAAATAAATGACATAATGATCTACAGAATGAAGAGCATTCTGTAGATCAGTGATAATTTGATAACAGTTTGTGATAAATTGTCTTTGAAAAATATAGTGGCTAGGAGAAAAGAATAAATGTATCCATGTGTCCATCCACCTCTGTCCTTTAAATTCTGAACTCTTTCTATTTTGGAAAAAGGAGTTTTGCTTACTATAAAATCAATTACTGCCATTCAGGGCCAAAAACTGATGTCACTAATTAGAAGTCTTAGATTAAGTAGAATCCAAACTGTAACAGCTGAAAAAGTCTACTGAAAATTTGTCATGACTGTGTTAGTCTGTGTTGAGTTCAAAGGCATTCCCAGCAGAGCAGGAAATAATAGGTTGATTTTACTATTCCAGCTTCTGAGAAGCATTGATATTTCCTATATTCAAATTTTCTTTTTGCAAAAACATAAGTCTCAAAGTTTATTTATAGAAAAGGAACTGTCATAGGAAAATGGGAGATGACTATATTTCTGTGCAGAAATGCTAAAAATATGATACTGATTGTTAGTTTGCTTTTTAATGGAGATATTAAAGGATATAACTCAGAATCTTGAGTGGAGGGTGTTATTTGCATTTCTAAATTTAGCATGTCTTTCATCTCTTTACATTTTTACAAGGTATTCAACCAACATTTATTTGGTGCTTCTCCTTACACACATTTTGTTGAAAAAAGAATGACATACATCAGAATTTCTTAGCTATTTATATCCAATAATTATGACCTCCTATTTCAGCCAATCTCACTCTAAGAACAACCCATAATATATTATGTGCATTTCAAAGAAGGCAAAAGTCTTCCTAGACATACAAAAAGGTGTCCTTCAGTTGCCAAAAAATGTGTGTCTTAGATATCTGTTTATTCCATATCATATCTATCATATCATATCATATCAAGAAACTCTGTTCTGTCTACATTATTACGATGACTGCAAAGGTCTTGGTGTTAGCTATAGCTCACAGGTAAGTTTGTAACAACCCCCACATTTGTCTCAATGTTTTGTACCAGATTTTGAAACTGAAGTTATTACAGCGAAAGGCAAATAGAAATTTATTCTACTAAGTACTATTAATTAAACAAACAAACACACAAACAAACAATCAAATGAATTAAATGTTATCAGATGAAGAGTTTTGTCCTGAAGACTTTGCAGTCTGTATTAGAATGTGTTTCCCTCAAGGCAATCCAGATTCAATATAATTCTTGGATGATGTTTTTTCATCTATGGCAAGCCTGTCATTTTATAATTATTAGGTTGAAGGTGTTTTCAATGCCAATGTTTTCTCTTTCCTCTGAACAGTGGAGTCCTTTTTCCCATTCTTCTTTTCCAATTATCTGGTAACAGAGAACTATCTGGTTGAGTGATCTCATTAGTATGAAAGGCTCCATTTTAAATATATAGATATATTATCATTACTATTCTGATTTTTTTTTTTTTTTAATTAAGGTTGGTTTTGTTTTCTTAGTTCCTTGTCAAACACAGGACTCAGTTTTTTAACATCCTGCTCAGTATCTCCAAGGTCCATATGCTTTTCTAGGTGAAAACAATTCACATTGACAAGTTGCAAGATGAAAATGGAGCACAATTGTCAAATTATTTTTAGACCACTTCCCTGATGTTACTGTTTATCTTTATATCTGTTTTGCTTTCCTCTTCCTCTCTTTTCATATGAGTATTTGGAGAAGATTTTGAAAGGAAATTTTAAATACTTTGTAAAGTAAAACTTGAATTAGAGAGGAAATTAATTTTTGGAACTCTGGAAACTGAAAATTTGGGGTTTTAGTATATAGCAATATATGTGAGTCAAGATGGAGGACTTTGGGCATTGAGTCTTTACCTTCTTCCTTCTTCTTCATGGGGTTAGGTTTTTTTTGTTTGTTTGTTTGTTTGTTTGTTTGTGGGTTTTTGGTTTTGGTTTTTTTTTTTTTTTTGGGTTTTT
>WEIU01008368.1:26299-41264 GCA_013389925.1 Aegithalos caudatus
TTTTTTTTTTTTTTTGTAAAATAAGGACATCCTACTGACAATTGATGGAGAGGAGAGAACAAAAACTAAAATTATAGAAATTATATCAGGAACAGAAAGCTTGTAAGACAAATGACAAAGGCTCCAGACTGGGAGAGAAATACCAGACTTCCAGTTTGGAACCACCAACATAGCAAGAAATGGATATGGAGTCAAGATGGTTTGTTTGAAAGAGGGAAAACAAGCTGAAATATGAAGAGAGTTTTCAACTGCAATGTGCTCTTGAATGTTTATGAATTTACTTGTCCATAGAACTTTAAGAAAGTGTCTACTTAATCTACTGATGAGCTGTAATAAGCCTTGAGATTTTCAGATAAACCAGGATATGAGGACAATTTTCTTTTGGTATTATTGCTCCAAAGCAAGTGTGGCTCGGAGGCAGATGCACTGAGCCTATTCGTGTCACATGAACTTTGCAATCATGTGTCCCAGTGTCCCAGAACCCATGAAAAACTGCCAAACAAGTTTTAAGGGGTTTCAGGTCTTCTAATGCCTGGATGTCAAATGCTTTATAATTTTGAAGTGAAAGCAATAACCTTATTAAATTTTCCACTGGGAATTTTTACCTTGATTTTTTGGAAGTCAATTAAAAATTTCATTAATTTCTGAGAAAGCTTATCACTGAAATAATTTTGTGCAGCTTGTATTTTTTATGTTATGTCTTCATTACTTTCTTCAAAATAATCTTAAAATTCTTCTAAGTGTTTAAACCCATAATTTCTCTTGAACTTTTGAAATCTTTCATCACATATATACAGATAATTGCTTTTCAATATAATAATTTTATTTCAGGTCTTTTAGCAGAATATTACCATGTTTTCCTTAGAGAATTATGTTAAAAATTCTTCATTTCTACTTTCGCTTTTTGATATTTATTATTGGAAGGTAGTTAGGAAAATGGTATCAAATTCTGTTCACTTGATTCACTCTTTATCAGTTTTATTACTTACTTTTTATCAACTTCACTGATATAAATCTGTTTCTCAGGTTTGCTTTGTATAACCTGAAGGATTTATATTTATCTCATGCTACCTATGAGACCTTCTTGGTATTTAGCAATAAAAGGTTCCATTGTGAGTTGCTTATAGCTTTTTCAATAATTTAATTCTCCAGGCTGATATTTTTCATGCTCCCTTCAAAATTAATATCTTTCAGAAAAAAAATAAAATTCCAAACTAGGTCTGTTTGGCATGCCAATCACGTGGCAATTAATAACATTTGGTGATAAATGATATATCAAAATTCACATGGAGAAGAGAAAGATTCATTTATATATATTCACAATCTATAAGAATGTAACTTAGTGTCAAAAACATTTTAAAATGGTAAAAAAAATTAAATGTATCAGTTTTTAAATATGTCTACAAATTTATAGCCACAGCCTTAGAAATCCTACAGAATGGGAATGAGCAAAAGCAATCTTCATCCTGATAAGTTTGAGATGGCATTTTAATTAACCTTTCATTTTAATGTAGTATGTTTCTATAAGTGTACGTCTGTGTGGGGCATGGAATGTCAATATCAGGAAATCCACTGCTTTGAAGCTGGCTAAACTAGAGCACATTTCTAGAGAAAGACAATCTGAACACACTTACTCTGCAAGTTTTATCTACCTTCTTTACCTGCTCTAATCTGAGACAGTAACAGGATCTATCTTGTAACAGAAGGCACTGTCTGATGTTTACAAGTAGGGCTAAGGAAAGCAAGGAAAAATCTGATTTATTTTTAGTGTTACCGTTCTGGGTACTGACCATAGGTTAGCCAACAGTGAAGATTAATGTGTTATTCCTGAGGTGTTCATGTAAATATCATGTGCACAAACATTAAGATTTGAATTTTTACCACTCTGTTCTTGTATGTAACATTTGGCCTCTTGTTCTTATTCTTTTTTCTCTTGATATCTTGATCTTTTCTTCTAGAAAACATCACCTGTTTATTTCATCCATATGCATGACATCAATCAAAATCTTTTATTACAGATGATGCTGAGGTGATATGGTTCATGCCACCCAAATAGGTCTCCTCTCTCATTAATTCAAAAAAGTATAAATGCTATAAAAGTTCCATTCTTTTTAAATCAATTTAGGCTCTGTGGAGAGAAGGATCAGTAGTATTGCTCTTTGTCTAACAGAATTTGTTTCGCCACTTAGGATGCTCTATATGAGAAAAGCTTGAAAAGGAACAGCTGTAACAAAAGAACAGGGAAACAAGGCTTATAAATTAATTCTGCTACTAAACTAGACACTTTGGGAGAATAAGAAATAAAGGAAACCATAAATGTCAGTAGGAGGTTTAAGAAAACGAAATATTTGTTGATTGCCAGTATTTAGAATTTTACAAGGTTCTCCAGAAATAGTACGAGTCATCCAGCCTTAATATTTTTACTGGGACAATATCTCTACTGTTTTTTCACGGCAAGCTTTTCCTAGTGGGAAACTGCAGAAGTGGCTTCAGTGAGAAGATGCCATAATTTGTCTCCATGTTGGACAGAGACAGCTCCAGCTGGCTACAAGATGGACCTGATGCTGGCCAGAGCTGGGCCAGAGACATTGGTAGTGTCTCTGTGATTACATAGTGTTAAATAGCTATGCAGCAGCTGTGAGCGAAAGAGAGAATATGTGAGAGAAACAACACTACAGACACCAAGTGTGAGGAGGAGGCAGAGGGACAGCTCTAGGTACCAGAGCAGAGACTTCCCTGCAGCCCATGGTAGCACAGGCTGCTCTGCTGCTGACCGTGAAGGACTCCATGTTGGACCAGGTTGTATCCTGAAGGAAAGTGTTTCCCCATGGAAAGCTTGCATAGGAACTGGCTTCTGACAGGACTGTGGCCCCATGGAGAGGAGTCCATGCTAGGGCAGGTCTCCTGATAGGAACACTTTTCCTGTGCATGACCCACACTGGAGCAGTCAGTTCCGGAACAACTGCAAACCATGGAAAGAACACACACCAGAGCAGTTCCCAAAGAACTGAGGCCCATGGGAAGGACTCATGTTGGAGAAAGCCATAAAGGACTGTCTCACATAGGAAAGACTCTATATTAGAACAAAAGAGGAACATGAGAAGAAAAGAGCAGCAAAAACCTGTGACGAACTGACTGCAATGGCCACAATCTGTCCCTACTGCTGCTTTCAGGAAAGAGGTGGAAAAGCCAAGAGGGAAGTTGAGCCTATGAAGAAGGCAGGGATGAGGTGCAATTTTTAAAATTTGTTATTATTTCTCCATAGCTTGTTCTGTTTGATTTGTAAGAAATTGATTTCCCCAAGTTGATTTTTTTTTTTTTGCCTTTGTAATTACTAAGTGCTCTCCCTGTCCTTATTTGACCCACAAATATGTCATAATTTTTCTCCTCCATCCTGTTGAGGAGGGGATGTGATAGAGGGGGTTGGTGGGCACATGGAGACCAGTGAAGGTCAATCCACCACCCTCCCCCCTTCTGCATCTTCATTCCTATACTGAAGATTAAAGAAGTTTTTTTCCTCTCATCTGACACTCCTCAGCTCCATATAAAGGGACACATAAAACAGAATAAAGGTGTGAAGTTCTTAGTAGTTTTAGTTGTTTCTTCAAAAAGAAGAATCAGAGATTTTACAAAATCAAATACTTCCTTCTTGGACATATTTCTCATCTTGTATTGTCAGATGATGTGAAGATCACAGCTGGTTCCTAGAGGCTATAATTTCCTTTCCCTTGTTTTTTTCAGTTTCAAAACTTAATTGCCTATAGAAATCAAGGTGGGGGGAGGGAAGAGAGGGCTGCAGAGAAATGAAGTGCTAAAAAAGAAAAGAGGAAAAGAAGAAAAAGAAACTTGACTTCATATAAATATAATCTTAAGAAATCTATGCCAAGAAAAAATATTTACAGGTTTCATATTCTGAAGTTAACAAATATCATAATTAGCGCTACTATTCATCTTCATCTTAATGCAAGTGTTTTCATAAATTTTGAAAAGCTCTGTAGTAATATGGATATATTTTAATAAGGCCACTTACTTACCTGGACATGATATGACAATTATTTTTGACTCAGAAATCAGCCAATATAATATGAACTCACAAGACAACCATTTGTCAGGGACCTGAGAGCCCTTCCAAAGCTTACTGGCCCTGACCATCTCTCTGGGACTTTTATTTTCCTTTAATTAAGGGTAAGCTTGAACACAGCAAGTATATGCTGTAATCTGGACTGTTCCCTGTCCTGCTTTCTGATGTCCCAGCTGGTCTTCCAAAATGGATCTTGGATCAGTGCTATAGGTCACATTGTTTTCAGTCTCTGGACCTGCCTGATGGATGGCCCCAAGACATGGCTCATTTCATTGCCTTCTCTGTGACTGTAGGTAGAACCTGCCACTGTCACAAAGCTGGTACAGCTCAGTTCATGCAGGACTGTGCCCACGACACTGCCCTGCCCATCATCCTTAGCTCCTTGTGCATCTCCCTCATGGACCAGTCATGCTCCTGCTGCCCCCTTTAAATGAAGCTTGTTTCAATGTTTATTTTTGTAGCTTTTTCATGCATTTTATTCAAATCATGCTTGTAATATAGAATTATAACCCCCAAGTTATACTGAAATATCAATATAACACTCATGCATGTGAACATATGTGCTTCCATGACATTGCTATGAAGGAAGAATGGTGTAGGAAGACTTCCCCTCAAGAGTGTAGGAAGAAAAAAGCCTCTAGAAAGCCTAAGGAAAGTATCATCTCCAGATATCCAGTATAAAATGACTGCAACATGATTATTCAAAGAGCTCAGGACTACACAGAATCCTATAATCATTTAGGTTGGAAGAGATCTTTAAGATCATTAAGTCTAAACAGAAATCTAACACTGGTAAGTCCACCATTAAAGCATGTCCCTAACATCACATCTAAACATGTATCTTCACATCTGCACAATTTCATAGTTTTATAGTATGGTTCCTTTTAATATGAAGCTAAGGATTCTTATCATGTCTACCTATGGGACTTTTAATTCATAGACTGTGTACTCAAAAAGGACATGAAAATGTAAGAAAAGTTCCTTGACCTAAAAATACTGGAGGACTTGCTTCTGAAGAAGCTTCTGTTTCCCAATGCTTTCTTGGAGAGGTTATTTAATTCTACCCAAGCTTTCTGGACTGAATAGATCATATTTTGGTCTGTCAAACTTTTAATCTCAGCAAAATACATGGAGAAAATAATTGGTACTATTACTTTTATACTTCTTGCATGTTTGTCAGTGAAAAAAATGTAAAAAGAGAATCTTTAACAGTTCTCTGTTTACATCACACTATGTTAAATATTGCTAAAGAGTTAAACAGGATTAGCTTTCAGAACCACAAGGGCCAAGAAAGCTTGGTGTCCCAAATAACTTCTTGAAAGCTGTTTAATATCTTAGTCAGAAACATGGACATTGGGACTGAGGGCACCCTTGGCAAGTTCACTGATACCACTAAGCTTTGTGATGGAGTAACACACTGGAGGATAGGGATGCCATCTAGAGAGACCTGGACAAGCTGAGGAGTTGGGCCCATGATAACCTCATGAAATTCAACAAGGCCAAGTTAAAGGTCGTGCACCTGGATTAAGACAATTCCAAGCACAAATCCAGGCTGGGTGGAGAATACACTGAGAACAGCCCATGAGGAGAACGATATGAAAGAAAGAAATTCTGCCTGAGCTGGCAATGGGTACTCAGAGCCCAGAAAGCCAGCCCAACCTTTGGCTGTATCAAAAGAAGCGTGACCAGCAAGTTGACAGAAGTGATCCTACCCCACTTCTCTGGTGAGAGCCCACCTAGAGTTCTGTGTCCAGGTCTGGGACCCTTGAACATAAGGACACAGATCCATTGGGATGAGTCCCAGGAAGACCTCTGAAGATGATCAAAGGGCTGGACCACCTCTGCCGTGGAGACAGGCTGAGAGAGTTGGGGCTGCTCAGCCTGGAGAAGAGAAGGCCCACAGAAAGCCTTATAGCAACTTCCAGTAACTTAAAGGAGTCTGGAAGAGAGCTGGAGAGGGACTTTTCACAAAACATTAGTAGTAGTGCAGCAAGAGGACAAGGGCTTATGGCATCAAACTGAGAGAGGGTAGGTTTTCATTATATATAAGGAAGAAATTCTTTACAGTCAGGATAGTGAGGTACTGGATCAGCTTGCCCATAGAAGCTGTGAATGCCTAATCCCTGGAAATGTTCAAGACAAGGTTCAATAGGACTTTGAGCAATATGGTCTAGTGAGAAGTGCCCTTTTCAGTGGCAGGGGGTTTGGAACTATGGGAATTTTAAGGGGTGTTTTTCCAACAAAAACCATTCTGATTCAATAATCTACCACAGTATGATCTTGCCCTGACACAATTTTCAGTCCTCTGCCTTGAAAGTTTCAAGACCCAGCCAGATAAAGCCCTGAGCAGCCTGGTCTAATCTCATAAATGACCCTGCTTTAAGCAGGAGATTGAGCTGGAGACCACCTAAAAAACTTTTCTACCCTAAGTTATTATCTCATTTTATGATCCTGAAAAGAAGTGCAAATCATCATGAGAGAGATTAAAAAAATCAAGATAAACTTTTCAGGACTGTAAAGACTAACTGGCAGTGAGGTTCTGCCTACCTTCTCCTCTATACTGCAGTTACCTGAAATGACTTTTTTTTTAAAATAGTGTTTTCTGAACTGTGAGTGGGAAAGCCATGGAAACCAGACTTAAGTGCATTTTGAAGCAATTAACCAGTTAGAACATTTTGTACTGCTGACTTTTGTGGCCAGAACTAAGAAATATAACCTTAAAACCCACAAAACATGGAAGGTGAATGATCCACATGAACATTCTAATGATATCTTCATTTTGAATGCTATTTTTTCCTGTCTCATGAACTAATACCATTTAAAAAACATTGTCTTGAAATTACTCAGGTATGTTTATTATTATTATTATTACTATTATTACTCAGCTTTGTTTATTAGATATGTAATAATGAGGCATTGATTAAGCAGTTGCTTAATTTTAGCTGTTTAGAAGCAAGTACCTTCCTCTAGCTGAAGAACACAAAAGAATATCACAGAGAAGAAAAAGGGTATTTTTAAATCAAGTTATTAAAACTTTTGCAATTTACCCCTATTCAACTTATAAAACATGTATTTGAATGTTACCTGAACCTTGGCTTTACCTTTATTTTTACATCAGCGGAGATCAATGTAATTGTAACCAACAATAAATAACCATCATTATTTATTGTCATCTCCTGAGACAACCTTCAGCTTCATTCCCTTTGCTCATCTACTGCAATTACTGCTCAGCACAGAATGTTAAGATCAACCTTTTTTCTCTGAGCCACTTGAACAGGACTGAAAGGAAGCACAAATCTATATTCTTTGTTAGCAGGTACAGCTGTTTGGTCCTTTTATTTTCTCCTCAGACATGAAGTCATCTAAAGACTCTAGTCAACACGAAAGTTTTTGGAGGTCAGAGAAAAATGTAGAATTAAACATATGAAAGATTTTTTAATTTATGCATGTATTTACTATTCTTCAAAGAGTCAGTTTTCCATTTTTCTCAGGAAAAAATGCAAGCAGGTTTCCTTACCCAAAACCACTGTTTTCCCACAACTGATTTTGTTGTCTGTGTCCTAATTCCCTAGACAGTAAGACACACAGTTGTGCTACACTTACTTTCACAATCTGACTTTTCATGTGTTGCTGCACCTCTGTATGTCTAAGATATGCATTCATGTTCCACATACCTTTTTTTTACCAGTTTCTACACTTGTAATAGTTTATCAAACTCATCTCTTTCCCTTAAGAATAGCTTATTGAAGATACAAGATCCTTAATGATGATATATGGTTCCTTTCCAAAAGCTTAACAACCAATCTTTTGTGATTCCATTTCACAGATCTGTGTGCAATCCTCATGACCTTGCTAGTATTTGTTTTCTCCTCTCATAGAGACATTTTCTTTAACACTAGCTATCACCCTGATAAGTTCTATTCAATTTGTTTTGGAACATAAACTAGGCAAAAAATCCTTAACCTCTGCCACAGTCTTGATGGCCACTTTCCCTTCCCCTTCTCCGTCCCATTCATGGCTATATTTCCTGCATATGCTCACAAGCCTAGAGGAATGGGAGGCAGTTGCTCTTGCTGATCCATGGTCTGTTGGCCATAATGCCACAGCCATGGGTGGCCTTGTCATCTTTCAGTTAAAGCAGTTTTTCTCTCTTGTGAGGAGTATGTGCAGTGGGACATTCACAGGCAATGTGCTGTGCTCCATTTCTGACACAGATGGCCACAGCCTCACAGAACATGAATAAACCATGGTATGTATGCTGTGACAAATTCTGAAGTACTTCTTCTATCTCTCTGCCTACGACTGTGGTCACAATAAGACCATTTTACTCTGTCAAAAACCAAAGTAAACCAAATCGAGAAGAAAAACCGAAAGAATATAGGCAAAAATGCAGCCACTGACAATCCATGCAGCCTGTGATATATAGACTATATATCTATAGATATATAGATATATGTGTATAATTTGATTAATCCAGTAACACCAAACTACAAACCTGAAAGTGAGGAAACAAAGCAAAGATGTGGAAAGTTGCCAAAGATGGCTGCACAGCTTGTTATGAACTCAGGGAGGTCAAGCATAAATTTTGCAACACCAGCACTTCTTTGATGAGAAAATCTATTTATTGTTTGCATGTGCTTTCAGGTAGTAGAGATTACTGATATGTCTTTTAGCTATTGAGCCACATGTAAACAGTGCATAAGAAATAGCAGGCCAGAACCACATTTGTTTTTGTAGTAATGTATTTTTTGTTTTAGTGAGGTTTTTTTGTTTTTTTTTTTTTTTTTTTTTTTTGTGTGTGTGTTCTGAGGTATTTGTACTATTGGAGTGTAGCAGTTTGAAAGACTTCCTTAAACTGCAAGAAGGGACAGTGGAAGATTGAGGCACTGAAAAAATTACAAGCTGTAGAAAAATGTATTGACTACAAAATTCCATAGGTTATTTCTGGGATTGAGTATACATTCCTTAGTTCTTTCTTAAAACATTGTGCTGTTTTACAATGTATTTTATTATGATAATTTTTTACTTGATATCTGATCTTTAAAACTATTAAAATTTTCTCTTCCATAATTTGTATAGAAAATGCAAATGATTTCAAATGATGAATACTCATTTTTGTTACCTTTGTTAATTATGAAGAATTTAATTATCTTTTTAGAACTTTACCAGTACTGAAACTTACATTAACAGTATGCATATTTTTAGTGGCAGATGAGAACCTGTTTAGGGATTTTTTTAAATCTTTTTTTTCAAACATATGAGTGTAAATAGAATTTTGAAGATGTCAAGAATATAATTTTCCTGTGGTTTAATACATATAAAGAGAATAAAAATTAAATATCTGCATATATATACTAATGAAATTGACTGTGCTTAAAGCTCATTTACATTGCCAAACTACATTATGAAATATCATATATATAGCTGTATTAGGGGACTAAAAAATGCTTTCAAACCATGTCAAATATTGGCATAAAATCCTATAATGAACCAAGTCAAATTTACCCCTACTGCAACTTCATGAGGTTGTACAAGGTGGATTTTGTATAAGTAGTAAAAGAAAACCACATTAGAGCTTATACTAACTTCTGAGTAACCACAAATAACAAGCCTGGGACTTTTACAAATAATTTGCCTTCATATGAAACAGGGTATAGAGGAGCAAAATTCAGTAACTCTGTGATAATAAAATCATTCAGGCTTTTATGGTTTGTTCCATTAGGAAAAAAATAGGAATCCCTGCCATCTCTGAGATAATACAGAAGAAAAGTATATAATTTCCATATTCATTCTCTTCTGTATGTGTTTATACATGCACAAACATTCACAAAACTTAATTTGTTTATATGCGTCAATACAGACTGAAATGACATCATTAGATTATATAAAAATCCAAATGCCAGTAACATTGTTGACAAACTTTAGAATATGAGATACCACCCCTTTTGACACTGCTTTTAGTGAACTTTGAACACCAGAAGGAATTTTTCATACCTTTCTACAAAAGAATTAAAATTATTTTAATATTTTTATAATACTTCCAATACGATTCATACTGGGAGAACAGGGGAAGTATGGACAATTATATATTGTAACACCTTGATGAATTCATAATATTATTTCATTTTGAAAACCTGATTTAGAACATTCTATTAAGAAATATTACACTGACATTTAAGTAGTAATAAAAGATGGCTTTCAAAGAGCTTTCTAAATTCTACTAACTTAATACTACAACAGCTAAAGCATCTGCACTCAAAATCTTAAAGTAATATCAGAAATTTTCTATCCAGAACACAACTTCCTAAAAAGTCCTTTGAAAGAACTGTGATATCAAAATAAGTAATCCAACTAGGTGATTTTAATAAAGCTCACAAATTCATGTACAGTCAAAGCCTGAGTTCTATCATTTACTCTTTGTAATTTTGGAATGAGCAGTAGTTGAAAAATTGACTTGTTATGGTCTTGTAAACATTAGTGCACAGAAGAAATATTTACAATTTACAGAATACAAAATATCAGATCATAGTCTGAAGAAAGTCTGGAGTTCATCTTATGGACAGGTGGCATTGGCTTATTATCCTGTCTCTCTTTCCAGGATATTTATGCACAGTTTTCCCAAGTTCACAAAGATAAGATGCAAAAACTACAATGTGTTTTCATGGTGCAATAATATCAGACTCTACTTTGATTGCTTTCCAATATGTCATCTATCCTGAATAAAAAAGACCTCTTGCCACTGAATTAATTATAATTCCAGAAAAGGTTTCTTACTAGACAAACCACAAAATTTGTTACTGTTATTCCAATTAGTTTAATAGGCAGAATTTTAAAAGTTCAACAGTATATTGCACATAATATTTTGATAATGTGCAAAAAATATGTCCCATTAGAATTATAAAGTTATTTTACTGTAAAATGTTTGATTGAATCAGCACAAAACGTATATAAATATATTATAGGCAAAGTTATTTAAGATAATTTTTGACACTATTATTCTCATGATAGATGTCTTCAAGGAGATTCCTTCACCAGAGTTATTAGCTGTTAGAGAGGATCCTTAGGTGAAATCTGAAGAAATTTCAATATTGGTAGAAAATGTTCTTAAAAAATTAAACATGAAAAAATAATAAAATATCAAGATTAGATTGCAATCTTCCACAAATACTACTCAGGATCTGCACTGAAGACAAAGATTTTTAGATTTAACATATGTGTGTAATTAAGTTCAATATTTAAATATTTTTGGGTTATCATTTGTAAATCCATTGATTTTTTTTCTTATTCCTTCTGTAGGTTTCAGATGGGATAGAATTAATTTTCTTTATACCTATGTTTTGGTTTGTGCTGTAAAGGGTGTTGATAGCACAAAGCTTGCACAGAGCCAAGCTTTTCTGCTTATCCCACTGCCCTACCAAGTGAGTATGCTGGATGTGCACAGGAACTTGGGAGGTGACACAGTCAGGACACCTGAGCCCAAGTAACGAAATTGACCTTCCATACTGTGTGGCATCATGCTCAGCACAAATACTAGATGGGGGCTTGGCAGGGAGGCCACTCCTTAGGGGCTGGCTGAGCATCACTTACAGATGGTGAGCAATTATTTTCATTGCATTACTTGTCTTTCTTAGAATTTCTCTCCTGTTACTTTCCTTTTCTTTACAATTTGTTATTATTTTACTTAAATTTTTCCCCCAGCTATTAAACTCTTTTATCTCTGCCCATGAGCTTTCTCACTTTTGCAATTCTGATTCTGTCCCTAGTCCCACAGGGGAAGGGAGAGACTGTGTGAACAGCTATATGGTGCTTAACTGCTGACTCTGATTAAACCATCACATGTAGTTATGTCTTTTGTTATTTTTCATCTGACACATGAAAAAACTGTGTATCATTGCTATTCTCCATTTTAGTTAAAAAATAAATGAGAGAGGAGATAGAAAATATATGTAATAAAATATAAAAAGAAAAGACTTAAAATAGGAAATTCAATTAATGAGATTTACCAAAAAGTTCAACATTAATTTATAATTATGAGATACGTACCCAAACTTCTAAGTATTTTACTGAAATTTCCCTAGTATATTTCTGGCACCAAGATGACTTTTATCAATACAGTGTCAGGCAGTTTTCTGTGTATCCTCACCTATTCCAGCAATTTTAAAAAAATAAGATGGCCATAATCATGTCATAAGTGTATTGTTGATAGTGACCAAAGTACAAAAATATCAATAGGTGAGAGATAGAACTGAAAATATAGGTGAGAGAAAGCAAAAAGTCTAGTGAGATCTTAAAGTCCTTTTAAGTATCTCAGGTATATATTTCAGAGCAGAGCATTTGCTTACCATACCTTATGGATGACCAAATATTACAAAATCATCTGTAGAAAGTACTTGTGAAAAAATAGCTCTCTGAATCCTTTTAAACTTCCATCCACGTACTGTTGGAGTCACTAGAGCTGTGTAACTTGCCACTGATTCATGCTGCCTAACCACTCTGGTGTGCATTTCTGCCATCACATTTATTTATGTTCATCTGTGTTATACAGGTCCTGTATTATATCTGGAGCTAGTAATGCAGTTGTAGATGATTTGTCAAAATCAATGTGAAATAGAGGCTCAATTGTCCTGAGGTGTGAGTTAACTATTTAATCTTGAAGGCTGAATAAAATTAAAGATTAAAAAACTAAGGAAATGAAAAATATGCAATATATTGTAAGAGAAGACCACTGTATATTAATAGAACCTCTTGAACTTCTCAATATCATTTTACAATTGTTCAAAAGCAAATAAATTCATGTCTTGCTTATTTCCATAGACTACTAAAACCTATATTATTACAACATTTATCTTGATTTTTACCTTTTTTAATAAGAAGTATTTCTGAGCTATAACTTATGCATATAAGTGACTGTGAACATAGATTGCCATTGATTTCAGAAAAAACAGCCCGCAGCATAGAGGTCTTTGTTACAGACAAGTAAATCCCTGCTTAAATCCATAGCCTAAGGTTAAGACAAGTGATTTGGCTTCATAGCAGGATTCTTCTGTGATCTATTCCTATTTGTTTGGCTCCTGTTTATAACTCTTCCCAATCAGCAAAATGTGGATAGCAGTTTTTCACAGGTGTGATTGCCTCTACTCAATTTATACAGAATCAGAAACTGCCTTCTGTATTCTGAGTAACTGCACTGGGTTTCTATACTAGACAAGCCAGAGATCAACATGTTTCCAGGTAGATACTGCTATTTGAAAATTTACAATAATTATTTCTGAAACATAGACCATAAATTATTACAAAAAGTTTAAGGTGAAATAATGCCTTTCATCTACATGGCAAGTTGTTTAGGAGGTAATTGCCACCAAATTTGTGAGATGCTTAGACACCATGATCCAGGGAGCTATGTAAATACAGACAGGTCAGAGTCGAGGTTTTTTGGAATTCAGGGGTTGTTGAGGAAAACAGAGAACATTATCTTACTGAAATCCAAATAAAAACCTTGAGAAAAAAGTACATGAAATTAGTTCAAAGAATTAGGCATGTGGGGAAATGAATTAGCATGTTCAGAAAGATATATATACTTTAATTTAGACAAAGTAGCATAAATTAGATTTTCAATTTGATAATGTTGATTCTGAAGCTACTTATATTTTTTTTTTTAAATGATCTAATAATAAACAGGAGAACATATTTGGATCTGGAAGGAAATTTTCAGGACTCAGTAATTTTATGGAATAAACAATTGATTTTGTTAGAAAAATAGACCATATGACTTTTTTATAATTATTTTTCTGTTAAAGCTATTGGTTCAAAGTTATACTTGTCACTTATTTTTCTTCCATAAAAGGATCCATCTTTATTCCCAAATGATAAGAAAAAACAAATATCAGAACTTAAATACTTATTTTCTTGCAAATACATACACATTCATGCATAGGCCTAACACTCCAGGAAAAGAAGAATTCTTCAGTGACAAAAAAAAGTCGCTTTTTTTTTTGATAGAATTCAGAGGTATGTGGAATTTCTTGAACTGTCACAGAAGCAGTAGAGTTGATATATAGTCATTCTCAATGCTCTTCTCTACACCTGCTGGTCTCTATCCTACCCTAGGAGACTCTGAACCTTCAATTGCCCTTGCATACTCTCACAATATATGTCATAGCTTTGATACCCTCAGCTTCGTTCCATAAAAAGTGACTTAAATGAGCATCTATTTCTCTGCACTTTATTTCAGACTGGAGGGCCTTCCCTTGAACAGAGAGCATTTTTCCTGCTCTGCCTGTCTGCCTGAGGGTCAGATGTGTCCTCCTGATGCACATACTGGGACTTGCAAGAAGGCAGCTCAATTCAGCATCACTATTTTCAGTACCAAAACTCACTTAGTTATGGGCAGTCCTCTGTGCACAGCAATACACTGCTAAAATACAGCAGTGGGATGACAGAAATATTAGATGAAGCCATAATGATGCAAAGCATTTTGGCATTTCTTTTTCAAAGTGAAGGACTAATGATTAGAATGGTACAGCACACTGGCATATATTACAAAAAGATCAAGTTTCCTTAGATCAGTCAAGCTATTACTAATTGAGTGTCCTGGTTTTGAAAGACAGGTATCTGCCAGCAAAAAGCTGGAAGTTCCCTTTGAACAGAGAATGTAAACCCTTTCCGTCAGATTATTATAATTTTTGCAATTAGGTGCTTTCGGGCAAAGCTTTGGGAATAGTAATAACAGTCTTTTAATAGGAATATTAAAAACACAAATGTAATACTACAGAAAAGCATGCAAATAAAACAAACAAAAACCCCAGAAAACCCTGACAGAGTCAGGGACATGACCTGACACCCTGTTGGTCAGGGTGTTAGAAGCAGTCCAGATGAATCCTTCTG
>WEIU01008371.1:8240-30658 GCA_013389925.1 Aegithalos caudatus
GTGCATTAATTGGAGTGCAGACTAATTTGCAAGAATGCTTTAGTGCCCTTTAAAAGGTGATTTAAAATTCAAAGTGATGGAAATTGTATAAAAGCATGCTGATCTGATCATTACCCAGAATTCAGTTTGACATTTCCTCTATTTATCTGTTTGTATTGTTTAAGTTTACTGTGAAAGACTTAGGAGTCTGCAACAATTCATGATATTCTCTGGATTGGTTGATAACCCTTCCCTTTTTTAAACTCAGAGAAAGCACTTAAAGTAAACCAGTTAAGCACAAAAATGTCTTGTTTGGGGATGATAAAGTAAAGAATATATTTAGATCATGCAATGTGCTAATAAATACAGCGATTCCTCTTGTTTCCATCAAATACATGAAAATACATTCTTAGGAACAGTCTTACCAAATAGAGACATTAGCACCTCATTAACATAGGCTTGAATGGTAACAAGGATAATGGATTTACATTTTCCAAGCAAGAGGCTACAAACACAAAATTATGCACTATTTTTGCAAATTCTATATGTAAAGAGATATCCATGTCTGAAATGTAACTGTGTTCATGGGTGAAGAACAGTTTCTGCCAGCATTACCAAATAGTTCTCCACAACATTTAAAAAGATAAAAAATATTATTTGTCATATGAAATTATATGAGAAGCCTTAAGATGGTTCATAATAAAAGTACATAAATTAGACTCTCATGCAATGCAATAAACATGAAAAATTTCCAGGGATTTTTGAGCGATGGACTGTAAGAAACTACAACTGGAACCTTTCTTCTGCATTTCACTCAAAGCCAGCAAATGGATTTTAATCCTGACACAGAGCAAGTGATGCTTTACCAAGGAGAAGGCAATTGATGCTATTCCTGAAGCATACTATACTTGTCTGTACCAGAAACTGATGACACTGGCTAGTACTAGTGCAAAATCCTTGGTAGCCAGTACTAGTTCCTGAAGCATTTAGATATAATGTCCTGAAAACATACTTTTACTTGGAAGTTTTCCCCCTGTTCTTCTTCTGATAAAGAGAGATTGTGTTGCAGGAATTTGTGCAGTACTTAGGACATTTGGATTGCAAGTTACCCTCTACCCAGGCAATGTCTCCAAAGGCATTGTCTTTAGTGAAATTTTGAGGAAGTTGTATTCCATAATACATGGAAGGGTTTCTTTTTGCATGTAGCTAAGTTCCTTGCTTCAACAAAGACTAATGAGGTAGGTAATAGTTCTTCCTTATTCTGCACAGAAGAGGAAGAGAAACGAGGTTCCAACTTCCAGTATACCAGTCATTGTTTTCAAATTTGGGTTAAGAAACAAGTCCATGTCAGAGTATGCTGAAGTAATGTAACATTTCTTTAAAAAAAAAGTTTTAGTGTTGCTTTTGGATTTTTTCTTTCCTGGAGCTGTAATTTGTTCAGGCTGAACTGTGAGATTAATACTCAGCTCTCAATAAGGCTGTACTTGTGTCAAGTTTATGGCACCACTTTCACATGGCATAGTGAGGCAGAGGCTGACTTAGAGATTAATTCTTGCCAGTAACAATATGTCTGCAAGGACTAAAAGGAGGATATTCAGATCTTAAATTGAGTTTCTAGCCTGACTGGAAATGTCAATTTTAAAAGTAGTAAGTGTGACTATGGAAAGGAAAAGTATGGAACCTTATGGTTCCATAGTATGGAACTAGACCACTGTCATTTTAAAGAGTATTGAAATTTTGACCTCTGTGTTAGCTGAACAAGCTACTACTTGTCCAGTGTATTGTATGCTTTTGACTGTGCAGCTGTCTTTTGGCCATTTCAACTACATTGCTTTTGAGAAATTTACAAGTTCATTTTTTTGTTTGTTTTGTTTGGTTTAATATAATGAAGTCTTGGGGCTTATGTACGGAAAAACCACTACCACAATCATAGATTAAAAGAATGTTGCTTAATGTAGTGTTGCTTTCTTTAAAAACAAATTTTGAATGTATTTATTTCTCTATTTCATTGTATTTTCTGTTAAAGATGAAAATATTTACCATAATAACCTGGACTACATAAAATACGCATAATTTGTCCTAAGAGACATGGCGATGTGTAATGAAGTCTGTCCCTGAGATATTAATAATGTTTTCATATCATGCAATGTGGTCCCATTGCTAGTTGCACAAGATTACCTGTGGGCAAAAAGCAAAGCATTGGGAAAAGCCTAAACAATTGATTAGTTGTTGTATCATACACTGAAGATGGACAGTCTGTATGACAGGTTGTCTTGTATGAGAATTGGCTCCTTAACACACTCTACTTGCATTATCACACCGAATAACTAAAAACCCCAACATGCTGAGCACACCACAATGAATGCCTCAGCTTCTGTTATGCAAACAGCACACACTTATTGTCCTCTCAACGCTGCAAGGGTTTAGGAGAGGAGACACCAAGGACAGATAAATGACAGTAATGCAACTTAAGAACAGGGCATGCTCCACTAGTAAGAAATTAATGGTAAGAATATGTGATAAATAGCTGCACTTAAGAGCACAGGGAGAGTTCTCTGAAAAAAAGACTTAACACATGCAGTCAGATATTCACTGAATTCTCTGTGTGAAAGGTATATATTAGCTATCCATGCAGTCTTGAATATAAAATCAGCTTTATGTTCTAACGTAGGTAGGCACAGACGCATCTTAAGTACCTAATGTCTAAAAACAATGTGCAAATCTGGTACCTTGAATTTGCTGTGGACATCAGTAGGGTCAGGTGCCAGTAGGGTCAGGTGCCTGAGAAGGTTTCAAGTATATCCATTTTTGATAGTTTCTAAGAATGGATTCAACAAACAATTGTCAGGAATAATATAGGTATATTTGATCTTGTTTTAGGCAGTGCGTGAACTAGATGAATTTTGAAGTCCCTTCTAGTCATAATTTTCTACCATTCAGTGATTTTAAAAGATGATTTGTAGACAAAAACAAAAACAAAAACAAAAACAAAAACAAAAATAAAAACAAAAAACCCAACAAAACAAACAAACAAACAAACAAACAATTAATGCACAAACAGAATCTATTTACTGAACAAAACGTGATATTTTAGAAAAAATTAACCAAATCAGCTGTCTCTTTATTTACAAAGACCATTCAGTGATGAAGGACAAATCACATTAGTCACCTGGAAATTAAATAAAATATTTGAGACGTCCATAACTTGAAATTCTTTGTATTTTATGAAGGAAGTGTTATAAAAAAAGCCCAAAGTATTCAATACTCAGCTACTTGAGGTTGCTTTCTGCAAAAACTAATTAGATAGCCTGTGTTTCTTGAGAACAACTTTTGCTGTTAAACTGCATAGGGTTTTTTGATATTTAAACTAAATTGTCCACTATGAAGCAACTACAAAATTGCTCACCTAGAAAAAGAATAAATGTGATTAAAAGAATACATTTTCTCACACTGTGTAGGCTACTATTTCTTCACATGCACATTGTACATATTAAAATACTTAAAAATAGCAACCATAATTTAAAAAGGTGAAATATACTTAAAACAATTTACTGACAAAACCACATAACCATATCACGTCATATCATATGACATCAAATCTTGAAATTCATCCTCTATTTGTCTTACTGTGGTACTTATCCTGAAGCATGGGCAGGACTTCACAGTGCAGTATGAAAGGTCTTAAGCATATCAGGTGCAACACTGAATAACATTTAAAGAAATACAGACAAGTACAAGTAGGAGATCATTAGGATGCAATGTCAGTAGTTAATATAATGTGATATTATATTCATGTGTGATATAACACATGAAACTGCTAATGCTAATGTTAAGCATTTTGTTTCTTATAGAAATGGAAATCTAATAACTACTTCACTGAGAAAAAAAAATTACATCACTTTTTAGTAATAATAGTTATGAGCCTAGTATCAGTAGACACTTTAAAAACTAATCTGAAATTTTATTGAAAGTCCAATAAAAAACATCCCACATGCCATGACAGATTCCCAGTAGTTGCTACATTTTGGTAAACCTGTGTGGGTAGGATATTTGAAGATATCTGATTTTACTATATGAATGGTGCTAGATCATTCATTCTAAGAGCACTTGGAAAATGAAGTTTTGTAAATGTTTGACATAAAATGTCAGGTTGGGCCATGGTAGATCTCAAGGATTGACAAGAAACATAATGCTAGGAGATAAATGTTGCATGCCAAAAATTAGCAAGTGCTGTTTTCATCTTGAAGGAACATAATACCTCCCCCACTAGCACCATTTTAACAACAACAAAAAAGGTCTTAAATATATCATTACCCACATGGGTATATAGAAATCAGGTGTAGGAACCAAATTAACAATATTGACAACTACTTTTAAAATGTAGCTGGGTGTCCTTACTGAAATATTTAACCCAGCATAATAAGCTAGAATAAAAATTAAGCATGTTTTAAAATCAGTATCAAAAAGGTTAAAGTTAGCAGACACTGTAAAGCTGTAATACTGCTTCTTAAATTATTTGAACAGAACATAATCCAAAATCCATACAAAAAAAATTGGATGGGCAAAATGTAACTTGTGTAGCATGTGTCTATTCCTGTTAGCTGAATTGCCAATGAATATATATATATATATATATGGATATATTTAAAATACTAAGATATCTGAAGAGAATCTGGAAGGATGGTTAAAGTGTTAAAACAGTGTTTGGTAAAGTAAGGGGGAACAGATTATCATGGAAAATATTTTGACAGTAAGGTTTTTCACCTTTTATTTTAAACTGGAAAATTAATTGAAAGCTCAAAAAAAGAGGACATTACTGAAATCTCCAGAAAACTATACATGGTATACATCATTTATTAGAATGATAATTTTTTTACATATGAGTTTTGCTTTTAGGGCAAGTACTGAAGTTTTTGTGGTTTTTCCACTACATATATAAGTGACTGTAAGTAAAGGAAAGCCTGTAGAAAGAGGATAAAAGTTTTTTTTTTTTAATTGAATAGTTGAATTGCTTTTGTGAATTCAGAAGCTTTTCAGTTTTATATTCTCATAGAAATAAAATTTTTAAAAAAGGAGACCTAAAGATGGTGGGGAAAGTAATTTTTTAAAATTAAATTAAGTCTTTCAAGAATTTCTAAATTAGTTCATTCTTTGGACAAACTATTACTTTTAAAGGAAGAGGGTCTTCCCCTGCAGAGGAACTACTAGCTTAAGATTAATCAGCTTTGGCACAGAACAGCACAGTCTGTTGCTTATATTGTTTCCATCAGAAGGGGCTGAATTTCAAATCTGTCAGGACAGAAACAAGAATGTCTATTCATGCACCGCCCTTAAAGGTTTTAAGGTTCAAGCAATTAGCTCTACCACAGAGAAAATACAGCTGAATGTACAGGCAGTCAAGTGGTTGTGTGCTATAGGAACTCCTCGTGAACAGGCCAAATCCACCTGCAGCCCCTGGAGGAGACCCACACTGGGGCAGGGGGATGCCTGAGAGGAGGCTGTGACCCCCTGGGAGGCCTGGAGTGCTGGAGCAGGCTTCTGGCAGGAATCTGCAGACCCATGGAGAGAGGAATCCACACTGGAGCAAGTTCCCTGGTAGGACCTGTGACCCTGTGAGGGACCCAGGCTGGAGCAGGCTGTGCCTGAAGGACTGCTCCCCATGGAAAAATGACCCACATTGGAACAATATGTGAAGAACTGTTTCCTGTAGGAGCAATGTTGGAGAAGTTCATGGAGGGCTCTCTCCTGTGGGAGGGACCCCACACTGCAGCAGGGGAAGGAGTCCTCTCCCTGGGCAGTGGCAGAAACAACGGGATGTGGACTGACTTTAACCTCCATTCCCTCTCTCCCTGCATCACTGGGGGTGGGAGCAGAGCTGGGATGGAGAGGTGGGGGGAAGGTGTTTTTAAGATTTGTTTTATTTCCCATTATCGGGGTCTGATTTTGATTAGCAATAAATTCAACTAATTTCCCCAGTCTGAGTCTGTTTTGTATGTGATGCTAATTGGTGAGTGATCTCTTCCAGTCTTTTTCTCGACTCATGAACCTTTTGCTATTTTCTCTTCCATGTCCAGTTGTGGAAGGGAGTGATAGTGTGGCTTTGGTGGGTTCTTGGCATTCAGCCATGGTCAACACACCACATTAGGAAAATCAAAAAGTCACTTTGAGCTACCTCTCGCCCCAAGTTCTCTGTCTTCTGAAAATATCAAACTACAGAGCATTTGGAAGTGAAATAAACAAGGGGAATTGTAATACCTGTAATTCCCTGTAATCAGTGGCCTTTCTCAATATGTCATTCTGCCTTTAGTTTTGATGAGAATTTTCATCTTTCTGCAAAGACTACTACCAAAACCTCAGTTCTGATAAAACCTGATTAGAATCCATCTTGTCAGAAAATGTCTGAACACCACTAATGTTCATTTCTTAGGCTACACTGAGGAGAAGCTGCCTGTATTGAATATTCCCATTATATTCCTCAGTGTCAGGTGCTTGAAATTTGCCAAGTTTTTTATTTCAAATATCATAGGCTTTATAGGCAAAAATGTATCTGCAGGACTTTTCTGCTAAAATATTAGGTATTTCTAAACAAGTTGGGGGGCTTATTAGCCTTTTTCCACTATTTTTGTACGTAAAAAATTATAGCTGATAAAGCAAATGCTGATGATTGACTTAATTTCATTGTCACAGATCCATCTCTTAAGTGATTCCTTGAAGCCGATCATCTTTTTACGGTAAAGAACCTGAACACTCACTACATTCTTAGATGTGATAGGAAGCCATAAGCACAGGAGGTTGAAAAGAGCTGTGAATGAGCCAGGCATCCTCATCCAAGCAAGAGTTATTCATTGGTCTTGGCATAGACTGCAGCAGCCTACGCACTGCTTTAATTTATGCTAAATGGCTGTTGACCCACAGTGTCAGTTGGCAACTAGCATTGTGCATTCTGTCAAAATCTCCTGTCTCCAGCAATTCATCTTTCTAGGGTGAGTTGACTAGTAGGGTCAGTTGACTAGTAGGGTGAGTTGACTACTTTGTCCCCCATTGCCCAAAAGGAGGACAGAAGACCTATGAATCCATTCTCATGAGTTTAAAGCATTATTTTAAATAATAATTTTAAATATTAAACCATATATTTTTATGCAGGAAGAAAAGATGTTTAACATGAATAATATTTAGTATAGGAAATGATTAGTTGAAATAAATTATCCTTTGCAGCTCCATAAATTCAGTCGAGTAGCCTGCAGTAAAAACAGGCTCTGAGTTGATTTGTAATGCAGGGAAGAAATTAAGTGGATTTGTTCATTGAGAGAAGATTTTTTCCTTTGTGTATGTAAATATCTGTGTCAGAACTGACAGATTTTGCCAAAAGTTTGCACGAAAGTATAAGTTGCAGCTGTGCTACTGAAGAGTATGAGCAAAAGTGGGATATACTATACAGTCTGTACTATACACCTTGAAATAAAATTCAAGGCCTACACAGTCATCTTTGCCTGCCTGACTGAAGGAGAAGTAATCAATTCCTACCTCCAAAGAAGCAAAATAAAGTCTAACATTTTGTGTATCTTGGTCACAGATCTGGTCCAGGTATTGACCTTATGCTTGGAAATAATAAGGGATACGATTGTTTTACTTTCACTTGTTCTTTCATTTTCTTCCAAGTCTGTTTTTCTCCTGCTGTAAAATATTTTTAAATCCAAAAGCCCTAATAAATTAATCACCAAATGCAGAAGTCCATCACTAACTTCTACATGTTAATATTGGCTTGGAAGACTATGGTAGCATTCTAAAGTTAAAGAGGTTAAAAATACTTTATCAATATTTACTAAGTGATTGCAAAACGTTGTTATATACTTTAAAAGCACATAATAAAAAAAATTCCAAACTTTACTATCAAAGCATTTTCAAGGAATTCTATATTAAGGCCTTCTTAAGCAAAGTGAGTTAAAACAAGTAGTATAAACTGCACCCGGTCCTGCAGGCACCAACATGTGACTACTCAAGAGAACAGTCAGTAGGTAGATGTATGGACTTGCATAAGCATTTATGGGGAGAGGAAGCCAAGCTTACTCTATAGCTCTATTAAGGTGGATTAAATTTTTGGGGAATTATATCACGGCATCTGTACAAGGTTTTAGAAGAGAAAGAATGTAAATGTAATCTTGATATCTTCTATAATTAGAAGACTATACTTGTCGCATAGGCATTTAGCATGCAATTTGCCCTCAAGGAGAATGAAATGTAACAAAATATGTAGCTATAATAGTGACCTTGTGGCATTTAGGCACAACCTTTAACCCTGAATCCCAGTGGTAAATGAGCTGATGACAACCACTGTGCCTGAAACTGCCTTGCTGCTCTTATAGCAATATTACTCTAGGGGAGAAATGTCTTTTCTAGTGGAAAGATGAACTTGGCAAACTGAAATGTTAAATGATAATGTCAGCACTTTCATCACAGTTGTGTGGTTTGTCTTAATACTTGTGTTTATCAGTCAGTTTGAATTTTGCCTCTAGTCTAAATGATTTATTATTTCTATTCTCTCAACTTAATTCTGCTCTAATATTAAAACTAGATTCAAAAAACTCTGATTTTTGTGGAAGATAGTTTTTATTCAACTGGACCTATTTCTTTTTCATTTACAGCTACTCATATTTAGTCATCAATAAGATGCAGAAGAACTAAGGACATTAATAACCTGGAATTACCAAAAATAACAATGCTAACAACCTAGTCATTAATGAGAATTACTAGTCTTGTTGCTATAGAAACAAGACTGAAGCAAATAGAAATTATGTGTAATTTCTCATTCCCAAAAGTGGCACATATTATGTCATTACCATAGTAATGATATTATTAACCCAAATGTAATAAACTTGAAAGCTACTTACTGTGAGAGGACACCTCCACACCTGAAAAGGCTGACATGTACATTTTGCTGTTGATCTTCATTGAAGCTCCACAAAAAACCCTGAAAGTAAACTGACAAATTTATGATGCAGTAGAGTTGGTGGAGTCATCTCAGGATTCTTGCCAAGAGTTTGCTCTTTTCACTTATGGCAAATCCAAATTTAGCTGTCAATCACTCTAGACCACAAAAGGACAAAGGTAAAATACAGTTTAGTCTGCTGTCCTTTTTTGGTATGATCAGTAGTAATTGTTGGCTCAAACTGGAAAACAAGACAAAACCTCACTCACAAAATCATTGGCCATTGCCACTGCAGACACAACTAGGAGAAAGGAATGTGTTTTCTTGTTTGCTTTTCCTCTAGCTATATTGGAAAGTCAAACTGAGGGTTTATGTAGGAATGACAATATATGTGTGATGGATATGATGTGCTAGATAAACATAGGAAATATTTTCAGAGAGTGGGAATAAGAAAATCCTGCCTTGACAAAGAGAACACTGGAAACTTCTCTAACAACAACAACTAGCCTTACCATTCCCCATCAGGTTTGTTTTTCCACTTGAGATGAAGTATCCTGGAGGTCAAATATTTTGAGGGTGGTGTCTTCAGCTATTGTTACTATTATCTGTTTTGTCCTCTCTGTAATCACTTTTTCAGTGTCATGCCTAGGATAAAACCCCTTACATTAAGAAGCAGCAGTAGAGTTACTGTGGCTAAGGTCTGGCAGTGAAGTTGCCTCACAATTAACACAGGAACAAAGAGTATTCATGCATGTGTTGTCACTGAGTCATTCATCGAGTGACTCAGGCAATGGGTTTTCTGTTATTCCACTATTAATTTTTATACACTTTTTTTATTGTTCTAAAACTTGACACACAACTATTGAAACAAAAATGGGAACAAAATCCGTAGTGTCTGACCGTGGAAATCACAAAGCTATCACAGGGAAACAGAGTTATCACTCCTAGCTTCTGCTTCTCCTCATCACCTCTAGTTAATCAATACTATTTTTCTTAAAGATAAACGATTTTTTCTGTGAAGGTGACTGAGCACTCTCACCGACAGTGGGTTGTGTAGTCTCTTGAGCATGGAGTTTGGAAATACTCAAAAGACATCTGGACCTAGTCCTGGGAAACCTGCTGTAGGTGACCATACTGGAACAGGAAGGGGCTGGTTGGACGAGATGACCTCCAGAGGTCTCACCAAAGTCGAATAATCATTCTGTGATTTCTGAGCTTTTTGGAAAACATGGGACAGTAGTTGATTAACTACCTAGATTTGCCTTTTGGGGTGTCTCACAATGTTGCTGTAAATCATGTATGTCTCTTATTGATTCAAGTTGAAAGCTGTTATTGTTAGTTTGGTAAATCAGGCTGATCATGAATATATGAACTTATTTTTTTGGCACAGAGAGGTGAACAGGCTCTTGCCCAGAAACTGAGTTGCTTGAGGGTAAGGGCATAAAGGTAAGCAAGCCTCCAGAGCTACTTAAAGGCAAAGGTATGCAAGTATTTTAGGTCCCGTTAAAAAGTTGTGTGAAATCACATTTGCAAGAACCAGTAATAAAAATAAATAGAATAGAAATAGAATGTCATAACTCATGCATTCCTGAAGATTTTTTTACAGTGTCATTGCTTCTAATAATATAGTGGAGTCCCTACAAAAAGGGAAAGAAACCCAGTTCTCATCCTTTTTTTTCCATTATGTTTGCTTGTTGCATCCATACAACTTAAGAACATCTGCATTAAAAAGCCCCGATATGCTTAGGGAAGTGATAAGAAATATGATTCCAAATAAGCATTCTGTTTATGACGTTAGAGAAAAGTTACACATCCTGGTGTTTTCTGTTAATATTTTGTCCTAAAGTGACAGAAGATTTAAATGTGGCTACACATAGTTCTTAATTTATATGCCTCTATTAGAACTTTGAAATTTTCACATTCTGCTTTTACCAAATACAACAAGTTTAGCAAATGTATGACATTGTAGCTGCAGTGCAAAATGCTTCTCAGTTTCTAAGGCGGTGCAGATGATTACCTATAGATTTTACATACAGTGAAGTGTTGCTTTCCTCAAGCTGCATGCTTAAAATTCATGCAAGACAGCTTCTGCTGAAGAGTTGTGTTGATCTATCAAAAATTGCAAATCATCTTCAGTGGTAGCTCTGTCCCTGAAAAGCAAAGGAGTAGAATGAATGAGAAAAATGTTGATTTTGCTCAGAGCACTGTAAGAGAAGGAGCCAACAATCCAGGCCTTGAACAAGCAAATGGTATTTAGAACTCACTGTGCATCACTGAGTTACAAAAACAAGAAGAGGCATGATGAGTATATAAGCATGAACGGAACTTGGAAAAAAGCCCTAATGACTGACATCAAGAGTTATTTTAATGATAATACTCCAGCTCTTGTGCAAATTGCATGAAGATATGTACACACAATATTCTTCTGTCACCATTTTTGGACATAGTGGCTAGCTAATAATTAATGAAGCAGCAATTCATGTCTAATGGCATAAACGGTCAGTTATTCCTTTGGATAAAAATCTGAGTTTGATTGACTCAGATGCACTGTTTTCAACCCATAACAGTCAGAACAGTAATTGATTTATTCACCTCCCAGCTGGCAAAACCGTATACCAAGAAACACTGAAGCTGGTACGTGCCTCATACGTACAGCTTACAAAGTGGATTAAAGTCATTAACACTATTTATGGATCATATGATAATCTTACATTATTTAATAATGCAGTTTTTAGTGGAAAAAATCTTGAGAAAGCATCACTGAAATTACAAGAAGCACCCAGAATACTTGACTTTTCTGCTAACCTGGGTATTTCACTAACCAGCTAAATCGTTTGGGACACATCTGAATTTTTTCACTTTGCTGGTTATGTTGCAGATCTGGTTAAAACTGTGTTCTGATATTTTACTCTTGTTTAGGTTTTTTAAAAGTACATGTATGTATGTATGTATGTATGTATGTATGTATGTAAATCACCTGATTTCTTGCCTGATGTTTGAAATAATTTACTACCTTCTGAAGCTTTTACAGATGAGTTTAAATAGAAACTTCTGCTTTCATCATATAAATGGACTTAAGCATGAATAAGACCTCTATCTCTAACAGTATCTTACTGGTGCCAAGAGATTGTAGCAAATGAACCAGGAAGTCTCACCTCTATGCAAGATACAGCTGAAGGCATGTAAATACTTGGTTTTGATTGAGAAATCAATCATTCACAATCTGATCCTCTAGTTCAGAGAGGGCCAGTTTACTCGTCCTTTATGGGCATGTGCATTTCTGCTCTATAAAGGTATTTAATGCAGAGTGTGAACATATTTCTTCCTTAGGGCAGAATGTACAGTAGATGCAACAAGGTAAGCAGTTGCAGGCCAGGAGAAACAAGAAGAGTGTGTGTTTAAAAGGTGTGTCTCTATTAGTCTTAGCCACGTATGTCAGTCTTGCAAAAGTATTACAAAATTTTAACAATGCAAGGCACAAAATTGACTAGCTCACCAGAGTTTTGAATGAAGAGAAGAGACATAATGTCATTGTGCTTATCAAAGAAAAAACAAACCCACAATTTCTGTGGAGAATGTCTTTTACATCTTCTGCATCTTCAAGATTTTCAAGTCAGTGCAACAATTAGACCGAGATTGCAGTCTATTATTCTGGTGTTAGGAAATACCAGTTGTACAGCTGCACACTGAATGTGAATTATGTTCCATGGTGTAATGCATTATTATGCAGGCTTTAATTATAGGATAATTGACTGGTCTTTTCCACAAAATTCTGACCTCATTTACTTTGATTCTAAATATTTGCAAAACTGGCTTTGACATAATCATGAAATATCTATGTTAGTCTGAAGCATATGACCTGAAGAAAGACTTGCCTGACTGAAAAAGTTTACATTTTCTGGCTGTATTCTTTGAGTTAATGCATTATTACACTTCTTTTTTGTAAATGTGTGTCTCCCTATACACTTAGAAGATGGTGGTAACAAAGAAAACCCCTCTTGCTGGAACAATTGTCTTTGGCATATGCAGAATCTTACATGTCTGCTGAGTGTTTCACGGTAATACCGATGCCCCAGTTTATGACTGAGCAACAAAGACACTGTCTTAAAGAGGTATTTTTAAAAAATTCAATCTTACATTTGTCTTGCAGATAAACTCAGCCACTTCATTATATGGCTTTTAAATTTATGCTTTCCTTCAGTCTCCTAATATAGTACAGATTTGTAAAATTCTTTTTTGTTGTTTTTGAGGTTGCTATACAAATTGCAGAGCTCATTCCTTTTGCTGTTTTAACATGTAAACCAGAATTATGAATTTCAGGAGTCTCAGTCATGATCACTGTCATTAAATAAAGTAAAAATCAGAATCCATTTCTGGATGTGACAATATTTAAAACTTCATTTATGCTATCAACTAGAAGAAGCTGTTGAACAAAAAATTATTTTCACATGTATCTGTACAGATTTTCAAAATTAAATATTTTTGCTCAGATATTTGTTTCAGACTGTGAGACATCTGCCTATATATATTGAAGATTTGTTCTTCAATAATTTGTTCCCAGATTTTTGAATTCTTGAATTTTCTTCTGTTTGCTGGTTTTAGTTGGGTTAAATAATTCTGTTCTACACATATAATATTTTCACATTGCTGAGTAGATCAAAATACATATTATCTGTAATAATAGTCCTTAAGACAGCAATATTAAAAGTTTTTTCATATTGGTAGTCAGCACTGTGTACTCTTAAAATATCCTCTTTTTACTAAAGACACAAAACCCACCCTAATCTAGAAGAAGCCAAATACTATGAGACAACTAGCCAGATTAATATTTTTTTTTAAGTTGGAACTTGGTGCGACAAGTAGGCTTGGAGAGAAAGGAGATTAAACAAATCTTTTTTCCTTAAAAGGAGTCAGGGAAGCAAGTAATCACAGTGATATTAATAAAAAGTCATATTTGAAATACAGTTGAAAGAGCATATAGCATAGGCTGGCTGTTATTTTTAAGAAGACAAATATGAAGAAAAATTGTATTTTTCTGATTTGAAAACTGGGCAGAGTCTCTATAACTGCTCTCCACTTTGGGCATATTGAAATTCCTTTCCAGGTTTATTAGAAACGTTTCACATTTATTGTGAACATTTTCTATTTATTGTCTGTTCACACAATACTTCATATTGTAAGACTGTCATAATAAGAGATAGATTTTTGGGTCACAGCTGGAAAGACATTGACTCTAGAAACTCATGGCATTTTCCCATATTCCATTGACCACTGCACTTCATCACATTGTCACATTCTTTGCTTTTTTTTTTTTTTTCTCTTTCAGAGGAACTTTGGAAACTTCACTTTTTCTTAATTAGAACAGTCTCATGCTTCCTCAGCAGAACATACTGTGGAAATTTGGTTTTTTCTAGTGATGAGGATAAAATAGTTTGCATCATTCTCACCCTTGGAAGTAGAAAATTAAAAATTTCTGTACCAAAAGAGACATTCCGCAGTATTTAGGAATACTTGGATTTAGGATTCTTGGAGAATCAAGAATCAGCAAAGGTGTTTTGAGGGAAAGTACCGTGAGAAGAGAACAGGTAATAGGTCTTTGAAAGTCAGGAAGATTTTGGAGGGCAGATGGGAGAGATGGGAAGATCACATGAGAGATGGGAAGATCACTCTTCCATTTCAAATAGCCCTCCGACGTGCAAACTCCAGTGTGCCCAGCAAGAGGGAGACAGTGACACGGAAGGAAGAGGAAGGAGGGAGACTCAGGCAGGAGACCCAGGCAAAGGAGAATGCCTTGACATAAGCTCACCACCAGCTTAAGTTGCGAGAGCAAACTAGTGTCTCACAATGCTACAAGAGGTTTCCACCACCATGCGTCCTTCAGGAAGACCTTATCCACCTACGTTGTTTTTTTCAAGGCTATGTCCAGCTTTTGAGAAATAAATTGAATATAAACTGTCTGGTGGTGCACAGTACTTGAACACTGGCAAAGTGGCTGCCAGAGCAATGTACACCTCTTAGAAGAATTGGGTTGCTATTCCAAGGGGCCAGGAGTCCAGGAGACCTTTTTTGGCATAGAACTAAAATTAGCCCTAGAAAGGAAAGCATATATATATATATATATACCTCTAAGAACTTTTCTCAGGTTCAGAAGAGAATTTCCTGACTGGCTGTTTTAAATTGTGATGTGATGACCTAGCAAATTCTAAGCTTTGAAAACACTTTAACCACTAAATAACACATCCATGAACTAACACTGGCCAACAACCTAAAATGCTTAAGTGGTTAGAGCAGCAGCATATACCTACCTATGTGTACTCCATGGAAACTATTTACATAGGAGCACTTTGTCTTCTTTTCATAAGAAGTATTTTAAAAAATCTATTTAAGAGCACACATGTGTGGATTATTAGAACTCAGGGACAGAGCTGATGAATGAGAATTTTCTGCAAAGTAAAATGCATATAAATATGACCTTATTGCTCTTGTGGGGAGTGAATTTCAGTTCAGAGTGAAAAATCTGAGAAAATAATTTAAAATAAATTGCTTTAAATAGAATCCTCTTTGTTCACTAAAATCATGAAATAACATTGGGATGTATTTTTTTTAATTCTGTCATCTTCTCCCAGTCAACTGTCCTATCCTCCCACTTGTATCTGTTATGACCTACAGGAAACTCAGCAGTGGCATACGTGGAAAATATTCATCACTGACTCACAAGAAAAATCATACTCATTCATTTTCTTCCTTCCAAAAAAAAAAAATCACCACAAAAGGCTATTGCCGTTTAGTGTTCTCTTTCCTAGTTCCTGCATGCTGTTAGCAATACCATTGCCACATCTCAATGGGAAAATGTTCTGTCTGTATTTTCAAGAGACATTATATTATTAACTTGGAGATCTTGTTGACTTTTCCCAGCTGTTTTTATTTATTTGTTTAAAATATTGCTACAGTGGATTTCATAATCATTCTCCTCCTTGCAACCAGACATTAATTTTTAATCTGCACAAAAAAGCATATCTAAGTAGAGAGGAAGTCCAGGCAGTGTGTGAAAGGAATATTTGGGACCTTTGGGTGAAAAAAAAACAAAACAAACAAGAAACTTGATAGATATTAGGTAAAATATTGCATTTAAATTAAATTAAATTTCTGATAAAAATAAAATATATAAAATTAGTGTGAAAGCTCAGCATTCCCCAGGTCTTCAGCTACCCCAAGTTATAACTTAGATTAGTGAATATGTGAGCTTGGTTATAACTGCACACATTGCATAGGACTGGGCCCAGAGTCTTGATCATGAGAGACAGTTCATCCTGCATTTCCATCCTAATCTGTATTTACTTAAAGATTTCATGTATTTCTGTAGATCTTCAGGTAGGCACAGTTGTGTTTTATTAGGTATTAAATAATTGCTCTAACTAAGCCTAGAGCTGGACTGAACCAGAAAATTCAATGTGTCTGACATAGCTAGTCTCATTTTCAAATATAAAACTGCCTTCAAAGTAAAAGAAAACTATCTAAATGTCTTATTTACTTTTGTGTTTGGGACTAAAGATACGTGACTTTGTCATCAAAGGAACTTGAGATGTTGAAGTGAAATTAAATTTGTGCCTAAAATGCCTAGACAGTATACAAGATTTTCAAAAACAACCTGAAAAGTTTTCATTTCTTTCTTCTTTACTTGTGCTAAGGACAAGTGACTTCACTATCAATGATGCTTATTAGAATCCTGTAATATAATGAAAATGAAATGCATTGTGCCCAATATGCCTTAGTTTTCATAATAATGACAACACATATGCTGTATTTCTTTCTTTGTCTTCTTTGTGTCACTGATATAAACTGTCTTTCTGCCATCACAAACTGTGAATAATGTATGAAATAAATAAAAAAAAAAAGTGAAGTATGAATAGAAATAAGCTGTGTGAGAGACCCATATGTTCTACTTGGGGATGGGCTTGATTCACAGCCTATCAAAGTCAATGCCAAGAATACTATGGAAATTAACGGGCTTTGATCAGGCTCTATAGTCATATATTTTGGGCCTGGATTTTTAAGGAGTAAGAAAAGAAACAAGTTGTCAATGAACAGTATTCTTTTCCTTTGTGTTACTCTTCAGGTGCCAAGAGCTCTCTTGACACCTGAAGTCTGCCTTTGTTGCTGCTTCTCACACTTGGCCATGCTACCTGCGGAAGGTCTGGGTTTAAGCATATTTAGATACAATATTTAGATACGAGAGAGTGAAATAGAGCAGCTGAGCTTCAAGGGTGATTGGTAGTTAAATGAGATCCAGTACAACCTAACCCCATGTTTATTAGACAGATGAGTGCCTCACTCAAAGCCTTGAGCTTTGATTTGCTAGTCCCTTGAGTCATTCCTTAATACACGGTTGACATTTAAAAATAATACTTCTTGCACAAAGGGCCAGCTTGTGAGCGCCAGGCCTGGAGAGTGACACGTCTGCTTGGAGCTCCCACCCACAGTTGTAGCAACACTAATGAGTAACATGTAGCAATAATGCCAGCTCCCATGAATTAGGGATGAGTAATGGGCTTCTGGCAGAGATTGAAAGATGACATGGGAACCTCCAGGCCTCTGACAAATTTTGGCTCTGACACAAGGAAAGCCTTTCTTGTTACCTGGCTCCCAAGCACACTCCCTTCCTGAGAAAAGAGCCAGTGCAGCCTGCTGTGGGAGGGCTCTCCTCTCCTCTCCTCTCCTCTCCTCTCCTCTCCTCTCCCTGAAGGAGGACTACTGTCCACTTCATTCCCCACCGTCCACATGAAGTAGGACAGCGAGTTTGCTTCTAGCTAAGTCTACTTGCTGAAAAAAAAAAATTAAAAAAGGATCCTTCAGCAGTAAAGAAAGGGGGGAAAGGAGCCTATAAGGAGAAAAATGGGGCTGGTGTGCTGGTAAGACTTTACAGGAGATTGGGAACAAGAGATTAAGAGAAAAATTGAGATAAATGTGAGCTGAGGGCAGAGCTTGAGATGCAAATTGGGGGTCTATCTGTCTCAGCGATGGGCACACAGGGGTTCAAGTGGAGCCAGCCTGATAGTCTGGGAGACCATGCTTGTGCAGGACTGAGGAAGCTGGTAACAGGAAATTATTTGTTGAGGAGCTCATCAGACAATTCTATGTTTCTATGTAGCATCAAATACTTAAAATTACATTGCTGATTTTCAATGTTTCTCCCTTAAAAGGCTTCAATCCAGACAAAGGGAATTTGGAAAAGGAAACACAGGTCAAAATACTCAATTCTGTTATTTTTATTATTTGAAATAGAGTGTAGCAACATCAAAGGACCATTTTCCTGTTGTCTGAGGAGGAATATCAGGACTGAGAGGAAAACACAAAGTTTTCAGAAATGTGAACCTTTATTTCTGAGAAAAATGCAAAAAACTAATTGCTTTTAAAATACATATTTACATTTCTGTATATTTATTGCTTTCCATGTAAAAAATGTTCTGTTTCAAAAATGGCATTGGTTGGGCTATTAGAAATCCAGCAACTCTCATTCTAGGAGTATGAAGGAGCCTTTTGAGGAGTGTGGTAAGAGGAAGGAGCCTCATAGAAATGGCAAGACAAAGCTAACCAGACCTTCCCATCTATCTAGATGTGCTATTTAGATCAGGAGTAAAATGGTACTAAAAGAAACCAACAACTGAAACTATCCATATCTCAAGCTCTCTTTTTTAAGTTAGAAACAGACACTTTTTTGTTTATGCAGGAAATTAAAGCAGTATAAAGCCTTTAATTCAAATTAAAGAACTACAGAATTTAAATTAGGATATTGAACTTCATGAAGAAGAATTCTTACCTTCAAATGGCAATAGATGTGGAAACGTCCTACTTAATCTCATCTGCAGGTCAAATATGCTGTTTAATTGGTGGAAAATGGAAAAGTAGAGGTGAAATTACTAGGGTGGATTTGTGGTATACATACTAGACAAACAAATGTTTTTGGTATCTTCTTAAGTATTCAGAAGTAACTTCTTTCTGTCCCATATTTACAGAGCTTCTAACTAGCAGTGATGAAAATTTTTCACACAAGTGAAGCGATAGAAAACCAACCAACTTTGAACTTTTTGTACTTGATTTTTTGCACCTGATTTTTTGCTTTTTGAACAGAAAGGTACCATTCAGTAATCTGTGAAGCTGTATTTTCCTTCCGTATGAGTAATGATGAATAATATACTAATAATTAAAACAAACTATGTCTTGGTACCCAGTAGAAAAAAAAAAGATCATAAAATCCAAAGGACATTTCCCAGGTATTTGACAGGAGAGAACCATCCTTGTGCATTTAAAGACTCTTTGTAAGAGTATTGCTCAGATGAAAAGTTAAGAAAATGCATCAGGAATAAACAGATCATATCTAATGAAAATGTTACTTAAATTCTCTAGGAACCTAGACAGAAAAGCTTCTGGGATCATTCCTCCTCTCTCAAAACCAATCTTTAGTCAATCATATGCCCATTTCTGCTCTAAAATAGTTTTCTTGCTGAAGCTAGTTCTAGGAGCTTTTGGATCAAATCTGTTATTTACATGATGCTGATATAAAATGGGTATAAAATAAATTGTTGGACAACACCTAGAAATGAAAGCACTGGAAAACAACGTTACTCATATCACTGATTTGGAATTATTTATATGAGTAGATGATTTCCTCAAAGAGAGAAAGTGAACATAAGGAGAGACTATCAGAAAGATTTCTGATAAAATACATTTTCAGCTTTAATCATCTCTAAGCCACAGACTGTGTGGGTAGATTAAAGCGGACCAAGTTTTTCCTTTTTATTTTTCCAGTTGAGGAAAATCCTTAGTTTTATTTAACCATGCATAAATGATTTACTACATACTAACACAGAGTCACACACATACAAATACTACTGGCATGCAAAGGTGCCAAATTTAAAAAAAAACTATAGTGCAAATATTTATTACTCAGTAAGTACCATAGAAGAGGTACACACTAATAAACACAGACTATTTTAAATTTATACAGTTGGAGTTAGACATACTAAAGTGTTAAACCCCAGAAATGCTGATGAAAATTCAAAGTTATAAAAGACATCTGAATGCAGCCTGTATAAGCATTTTAACTACTGTCCTTAATTTAAATAAACAAGGCTGTGAATTAAATTTTCATACTGGGCAGGTATCTCAGTATCTAGGTTAAATGCAGAGCACTCAGGCATAGGATGTAAAGTATCAACTTTCCACTATGACTTGTAAACGGTGCCATGTAGCAAATATCACTTATGCACAATGTATTTAGATTTCTGTGGATTAACTCCATATTGAAATGCAATATAAGCAAACAGTTCCGTATGCATGGGTGGAATACGTACTGATATACAATTGAATCATATTTAAAATGAGTTTTGCAGGTTTTGGTGGGCTGCGTGTTTCTAATTTGCAGTGATGTGTGAGATTGAATTGCAAGTATTTGAGATCATGCTGCAAAATACTGAAATTCTTTATTGTCCCTTACAACATGTGCAGCAAATATATACCTAATATAGGTATTGTAAGGACTTCTATTCCTGTCAGTATATGGGATTAGAAAATAAAGAGTCAGTAATTTTTAAAAAAATGAGACAAATATGCAAACCTTTCCATTTTATCAGGATTTGCAAGCACCAGACCTGTTTTACAGAAGGTAGCTTCTAAGTCAAAACAGAACTGGTGCATTGTTAAAAATCATTGATAACCCATCTATAACAGCATTTTGATTTTTACTTCAAGTGAAAAACTGTAAATGGTTTCTACTTAGCAAGCAAATATATACCTTGTCTCCTGGTCCCCAGGTCACAAAAGAGGGTTATCCTGTCACCACCACTGATTTTTTAAAAGTGTGACATGTATTTTGTTGTCAGTTTTGATCAGCAGCATTCACGAATCAACATTACATCAGCAGCAAAGCACACCATTTTATGCTCTTTTGGAAGATAATTAGAGTTCCCTTTTGTTGCAAATAAGATGTAAAACAGCTATAACTGCTGGTGAACGTGATTAAAGTAACCTCTATAGAACCCCATTATTCTAGACAGATTCCTTCAGATGCATAATTTCCCCATTTTAAGAAAACATAATGCATGCATATAAAATTCAAATTGTCGAGACACCTCTAACAAAAATTAGTTGTCTATTAAGGCATTCTTAGTAGCTGGTTAACATGTAAAACTCTTTAAGTGTATTTTAAAATAATCATGAAATAATAGTACATGTCATTAAAGGTAAACATTTTACAGTGAGAGGTTTGTTCAGACAAGAGCTGTGTATTAAACTTTTTCTTACAAAACTCCCATTAGAAGAATATACCACAGTCTCGTCTCTTTAGCAGGTATACACCAGAACATCCCCCTGCCCCCAGCTCCATAATCATGCCTCACAATACACAGACAAATTAGGGAACATTGTCATTTTTCAACACATAATTTATAGCTGAAATGTCTTCACTAGACCTCATCTAATATTATAAAAATTTTGTTTATAGAAAAAAGTATTCACCTACTGTTGGACAATATAGATATTTTTTTTTTTAAATTTTGCACATGGGGTCTGATCTTCTACAGAGATTACTGGATAGTGGAAAGACTGCCCTTGAATGATCCTTTTTAACAAGGGATACAAAAAAATTGATCAAATAAGCCAGTTAATATTAACCCTAATGTTCTCTCTCTAATACTATTTACCAGTTTTCAAAAGTATTTTTTAAAAAATCTGAAAAAACACCTGAAAAGACAGTATTTAAAAAAAATATATATTTTGCTTTCAAATAATCAGTTGTGATTTTATAGTCAAGAAAGGGAAACACCAACAAGTTGTTTTAAGGTACTTGACACAGCAGCAAGTGTCAAATTTCTCCTGAGTGAAGCTTTGTGCATACTATGCTCTATGGTGTGGAGAGCTGGGTATAGGAACTGGTTCTCAAATGGTGCAGGATACCTCAGGGCAGCTGTTGAGCAATCTGATTTCAGACTTGGATGGATAGAATTTGACTCTAAAGCATACAGGGCCAATGTGCACTGTAGTTCCCAGAATAAGGTCCTTGATAATATTTTACTTCTGTGATATATAACATAATAGTTTATTTGAAATTTTCAGAAGATAATAAACCATGATGAACAAATTAGAAAAAGATTGCCAATAGAGTGACCATTACTTTTGCGGAATAGTTATAATTATAAAATCAAATCCTGGTTTGCTCTGTTGGGTACCTCAACATCTAAAGGAAATGCTATTAAAGAAGCTTACAAATGAATAATCATTCCCAACAACTCACAGCAGCACTCACAGCATGAAAGTACAAGAAATAGGGAAAGTTTTCAAGGAGGGAACTGATTAGGGTGAGGATGATTCTCTGTCAGAAAAATGCATTGTGCAAGTGTCCTCTAGACAAAAAAATTTTCACCTGAAAAGAAACAGCATTGTGAACACTACAGAACTGTAGATTGCAGGACACTGATCTTATTAAGAACCAATGCTAATTTGCACACTGTCTCCCGCT
>WEIU01008372.1:0-10760 GCA_013389925.1 Aegithalos caudatus
TCACCCTACAGCCCCACAGCACCTCAACCCTCGCCCAGGAGTGGCTCTGAAGAATGGGAATTAATGACAGGACATTCCCATCCTGCAGGTCTGGGTCATCCCTGCCCCACCAGAGGGGAGGGAGGATTGGCTGCTGGCCTGTAACAGAAATTGCTACAAAAAGCACATTTTGTGAGGGTCAGAGCTGATTTCCCTGGGGATCTGGGGGGCTGTGGATGCCCTTGTCCTCCTCCAGACTTTCACACGAGGGGGGCAGCGCCAGGGTTGTGCCCTGGCCCCAGGTGCAGCTACACTGTAACAGAAAAGGGCTCCAAGTGTCCCAAACCATTCCCTCCTCACCCAGAACCGGCTCCCACAGGGGCTGTCCCTGGGAAAGGGAGTGTGCTGATGCTTTGGGGTGAAGGGAGAGGAGAGGAGGGACGTGGGGGAAACAGGCAGTGCCTCAAGCAGACATTTCTGTCCAATGCCAGGATTCTGGAGCAGACAATTGCTCACCTTTCCTCCCTCCTCCTCTCCCCTCCTTCCTCCCTGCCCTCCTCCCTCACTCCCACCAAATGCAGCTTCCAGAGCCTTGAAATGGGAAATCCATCAGGCCCAGGGCGTTGCTGCAGTCAGGGAGAAGGTCCCTGTACATTTTTATCTCCCACCACTGTCAGATCCATTTCCATCCTTCCCATTTCCCTTTCCCAGCTCCGTGCAGTGATTCCCCTCCCACCCACCTGCTGCACACACAAACAGCTCCTTGTCACTACACTGTCACCAGCTCCTGGTGAAGCTCACAGCTGATGTCTCATGGCAGAAATTTCCGGCTGTAGCAGAGCCTTCAGTGCCACAGGAGGGTTTGGCAGATGTTTTGTTCTTTTTCCAGTCAAACCCACAGCATTTATCAAAACAAACGTGTCTCCATCCTTGTTTCCGCACAATTGAGTGCCTGGAATTGCTAACCCTGGGAGAAGGGTTGATTTTATTTCCCCCCTGCAGAGCTGGGTGATCCCACAAGGCATCTCTGGACTTTTCCCTGGAATTGCAGCAGGTTGTGGGACAGGTATGGAAAATTCCCCCTCTGGTGCCCTGCAGGGCAGAGCTGCCCTGGGCTCAGCAGGGTCTGCCTGCTCCAAAGGGGATTTGGGGATGGGTACAGGGAATTTCCCCTCCCTGGAGGGGAGCTGGGCCATGCAGCCACCGCAGCCTGTCCCTCCCTCCCTCCCTCCCTGGGGATTGTTTTCAGCACTTCGTTGTAATTTATCTGAAAAATAAAATCCCAGAGTGGTTTGGGCTGGAGGGGACCTCAAAGCCCCTCCAGTGCCACCCCTGCCATGGCACTGCCACCACCTCCCACTGTCCCAGGCTGCTCCAGCCTGGCCTTGAGCACTGCCAGGGATCCAGGGGCATTCCAAAGATGAGTTTTAGTGAACAAACATCACCCTTTACCCCTAAAACCTTGCTCACACTGGGAATTATGTTTCCCCGTGAAACTCCAAACCTGGAACCCACAGCCCCCCAGGAGGAATTTATCTCCAAAGAAAGGATTTAGATCTGCTGGGGGAGGGGAAGATGTTTATTGAAAATAAGTCAGGTCAACCTTAAAGGAGCTCTGCCTTTAGATATAGGAGGTGGTGTTTACTCCCTCAGCCTGATCTGAAGATTCCTTTGTTTCTGTTTTGAGAGGGAGTGGCAGAACACTTCAGCGGGCTGATGATGATGCTCCTTGTTTTCCACCTACGTGGAATTATCTGTACGTGCATTTCTGTGAGCTCCAGGAGCGCTGGGATAAACAGGAGAGCTCCTTTGGATCCTGTCACAGCTGAGCAGCTCCAAGGCTGCCCAGGAAAAGGGGATGCACCTCTGCAAATGCATTTCCAGAAAGAGTCAGTTTGCACTGAGAGAAAATTGAAATATATATTTAAAGGAGGTGAGCTGGAAGAGTTCACAGGAGATCAGAGCAGGACAAAGAGCAAATATTCCTGCAGGGGAAGGGGTGGGCAGGCGAGGTTTCTGATGGTGTTTTTATTTATAATCACACTTCAAAGCATTGGGTTCTTGCTGTAAGGAGTAAATAATGAATGGGGATATTTTTAACCTCCTACACAGACTCTGCGTTTCATCCACGAGAGGTCTGGCAGCAGACAGGCATTAATGGAGCTGCCTGGCTGCTGGGATAACCAGAGCAAGCTCAGGATCTCTGCTTGCTCCAGGGGACTCAAAGCACAGCCAGGGCAGGACAGAAGGGCAGTTATGGAGTTAATGTGGAAATCAAACCCCGGGGAGCTCTGTGGGGCCAGCTGGGAGAGCTGGGGGTGCTCACCCAGAGAGGAGAAGGCTCCAGGAGAGCTCAGATCCCCTGGCAAGGCCTGAAAGGGCTCCAGGAGGGACTGAGGACAAGGGATGGAGGGACAGGACACAGGGAATGGCTCTCAGTGCCAGAGGGATGAGATTTGGGGCAGGAATTGTTCCCTGGCAGGGTGGGCAGGCCCTGGCACAGGTGCCCAGAGCAGCTGTGGCTGCCCCTGGATCCCTGGCAGTCCCCAAGGCCAGGCTGGACATTGGGGACAGCCTGGGACAGTGGGAGGTGTCCCTGCCATGGAAGGTGTCTGGAACTGGATGAGCTTTAAGGTCCAGCCCAGCCCATTCTGGGATTCCATGATTTCATGAGTCTGGCATTGAATCCTGTCCAGTCCAAGGTTTTTTTGTTGTTTTTGTTGTTGTTGTTGTTGTTTTGTTTGGTTTGTTTTTGTTTTTGGTTTTTTTGTTTTTTGTTTTTTTTTTTTTTCTGTCCTAATAATCCTCTATCCCCTCTCAAAGTGAAGAATTGAGGAGATGAGGAGAATTCCTTGGAAAAATCAAAGCAGCCTTGGCAGTGCTGCAAACCCTCTGATTTATCAGCAGGAGCAGGGAGCTTTAATCAGAGAAATTCCATAGCCAAAGGTTTGGTTTCTGATCCCAGCACCTGCCCCAAGGCCAACCCCAAAGGCCACGGCAGGGGAAGCCTTTTCCAGGGAAAACTGCACAGCTCCAGATCAAAAGCAGCTGATGGGGCTGGGATAACAGAGGACTCCCCAGGTGCTGCCAACACCTCGTAGGAAATTCCTGAGACCTTGTTCAGGAAGGGTTTGTTGGTGGATCACATTCCTGATGAAAGGAACCCTTTGATCTCCTGCTGCTGCTCCCAGCATCTGCCTGAAGCTGTCCCTGGCAGTAAGGCAGGAAATCCCTGCTGGGGGCCGTGTTTTCCACTGGGATCACTCCTGACATTACAGGAGACCATGGAAGTGCTGGAGACAGACCAGGGAACAAATCCCATGCAAGGAAAGTACAAATCAGGAATTACTTTCTTTCAATATTTATTCTGCCATCCCCATTTGTTCAATTCCTGTGTTAAAGAGCCCTGCAGCAGGTTTGGGTGCAGAGGAACCTTAGGCATCCATCCCATTCCAATCCCCCTTCACTGCACCAGGTTGCTCAGAGCCAAATCCCACCTGGCCTTGCAGGAGAGTTTGTCCCCAGTGAAAGCTTTTATAATTTTTATTTTGTTTTGTTATTGATCACTCCTTGGATGGCACCAAGGCTCAAACCTCTCCATGGTGCAGCAGTGGAGGCTCTCCCTGCCTGGCACAGCCTAAAATCCACTTCTTTCCAAAGGAATGAGTGATCTGGTGCCAACAGCCCTGCCTGGCTCATCCCTGGAGGGGCTGGGTTTGGGACCATGGTGAGGACTGCAGCAGACACTGCACTGAGGGCTCATTTCTCACCTGGCCTTGGCCAGAGCACGTCCCTGGTGGGGAAATGCAGCCTCAGTTTCCCAGTTCTGGCTCATTGCAGGAGACCTGAATTGCTGCTCTTCTGCTTTTCAAAGCACCTCAGGAGCTGGGCTTGAAAGGGGCCCCCTTTTGTTGTGCCACTTTTCCCTGCCCTGGTTCATCTCCGTAGCATTTAGGGGATGTTGAACAAAAGCCTGAGCTTCTTTCTAGATTTCCTTTTCTGTCACATCCCTGGGATTTGTGTGCTTTGGAGCTGATCTGAAAGCATCAGCCCCGTGGCAGCTCTTTTTTTATTCCACAAGTGGAACAAGTGTGCTCCAAGCAGGCTCCTGCCATCCTCCCCCAGCCGTGCTGAGAGGAGCCGGGCACGGGGAGAGACAAAAAATGACATTTTCACCATGTGGGGAGGGCAGCAGGGCTCCCCCAGGGCAGCAGCACCTCCACAGCCACCGTGTGTGCTACAGCAACAGCGAGGGGTTCGGGGCTGGACATGGGAAACGCAGTAAATAAAGAAGAAAAGAAAGAAGTAAATGAAAAAAAGAAGAAGAACTTCTCAGTTCTTCACTTTGAGATGGAAATGCATCTAGTATGGAAATGCAGTAAACATGGGAAATGCATTAGATAGGGGAAATGCATTAGATAGGGGAAATGCATTAGATAGGGGAAATGCAGTAAATAGGGGAAATGCAGTAAATAGGGGAAATGCATTAGATAGGGGAAATGCATCTAGTATGGAAATCATTAAATATGGGAAATGCATTAAATATGGGAAATGCATTAAATATGGGAAATGCATTCAGTGTGGAAGTACATTCACAGCTTCCAGAAAGGGGAGCCCACTGGATTAATTTCTCCCTGACCAGAATAAAAAGGGAATTAAACCTTAGTGGCCCCTTGCCCTGCTCCTGGTTTAGCTCTGCCATGCTCTCCTGCACTCAAGTGTCCCAGTGCCCTCCTCCAGGATCCTGGCAGGCTCCAGGAGCAGTGGGAATGGCTGCAGGCTCCAGGACAGGTGGGAATGGCTCCAGGAGAAGTGGGAATGGCTGCAGGCTCCAGGACAGGTGGGAATGGCTCCAGGAGAAGTGGGAATGGCTGCAGGCTCCAGGACAGGTGGGAATGGCTCCAGGAGAAGTGGGAATGGCTGCAGGCTCCAGGACAGGTGGGAATGGCTCCAGGAGAAGTGGGAATGGCTGCAGGCTCCAGGACAGGTGGGAATGGCTCCAGGAGAAGTGGGAATGGCTGCAGGCTCCAGGCAGCCCCAGGCTCTCATGTTGCCACTTCTGTGACATCTCCCCTGGGAGCTCCCCAGGCACAGGGGAGCTGTGTGCATGGCCTGGAGCTAAATCCATGGATTTGCTGTACTGTGCATGGCCTGGAGCTAAATCCATGGATTTGCTGCAGTTCTTTTAGCTTCACCTGGGGAATGGATGCTGGTTAGGAGCCTTTTGGAGGCTCTTTGTGTTACTGGCCCAATTTCTGGCCACAGCCCCTGGGAGCTGCTGCAGGCCCTGAGCTCTGCTGGGCACTGGCTCTGCCTCAGCTGAGAAGGAGCAGTTGTCACAATTCCCCAGGGATTATCCCACCCTGCTGAAATCAAAGGATATCCCAGTATTCCCCTGCCTGTGGGGAAAACAGGAACAGGCTTAGGCAGAGGAGGGAAGCTTTTGATTAGAAATTAGGAAGAAATTTTTTACTGCAGGGCTGGTGAGGCCCTGGAACAGAGAAGTGTGGATTCTCCATCCCTGTAAATGTCTGAGGCCAGGCTGGATGGGGCTGGGAGCAGCCTGGGGCAGTGGGAGGTGTCCCTGCCATGGCAGGGGTGGCACTGGGTGCGATTTAAGGTCCTTCCCAACCCAAACTATTCTGGGATTCTTGGATTCCAGGTGCTGCCAGCCCAGGCTGGAATTCCCCAGGCTTGCACAAGCAGCTGGAGCAGGAGCTGTGGGACTCCTACCTCCTTCCTCAGCCACTCCAGGTGATCCATCCTTCTTACAGCTGAAGTAACTCCAAAGCATTTTTACAACCAGAGATTTTTTTACATTCCCTGTCATGCCTTTACCAGACCCACAGCACTGACAAAGCAGGTCTGACTCCTTCAGGGGACCAGGAGCTTTCTGCTCCCTCCAGATTGGCGTGAAGGATTCCTCACTTCTGAGAATCATCTTGGCTGTTGTTACAACACTTGCATGTTGTCGCTGCCACCTTTCCTGAGAGGCTCCTGGCACAGCCTGGCTGGGATCCGCTCCCTTTTGGAGGCTCCTCTCTCTTCCCTCCCCCTCTCTGCCCTGCCTTTAATGAATGACTTGTTGTGTAAATTCAGTCTTCTGTGTTTATTTTAATTTGTCTGGTCCTGATTAAGGAAAAAGCCCTCAGTTCCAGCTCCTGGCATTTACTGGGGAGCTCTTTCCAGCCAAGCTTTTAACCCCACGTTCTCAATGCAATTCAGGGATGCTGGGGCTGCTCCTTGTGCAGTGTCCAATTCCAAGCTCTCTTCAGGGACCTGGTTCTGGACATGCAGTCACTGCTAAAAATGCCTGGATGTTTCCAGGCAGGCACACTCAGATCCCAGGGCCTGGTTCTTCCAACAGCCTCCAAATGTCCATGGGAGAAGTGCTTATTGGTAGCTCAGAATCACACAGAGCTCTCAGGAACGGTGTAAAAATCAGTGCAGGCAGCAGCCTGGGAAGGGCTGCAAGGGAAGGATTGGAGACCTGGGAGAATTCTGTCATCAATTGAAATGCAGCAGAAGGCTGCAGCCCTCGGAGCTGAGGATCTCAGTGTTTCAGTTAATGGAGATGATCTCTCTCCACACCTGCACTGACAGCCCTGCTCAGCAGTGGGGGACAGGCGTTTAAGGTTTCATTGCTTGTTTTTCCTCCCGTGCCACTGAAATCATTTCCTGCTCACAGCACAGCAAAGGTGGATCCTTTGGGGCTGTGCCCCTCTGCTGTCCATCAAACACAAAATCCTCCTCCTTCTGCCTGAAAATTCCCTGCTCTCATTACTGGAGCCTCCAGCACAGGAATTCAGTCATCCCACCCTCTCTTCCTTTGGAGCCCCAGTGCTCTGAGCCATGGATGCTCCAGCAGGTTCCACAGGCTCTGCAGCAATGCTGCCTGGCCTTGGGATCCGGGATCCACCCCCTGGAATGTGGGACAGCCCTGGTGGGCAAAACCTCTCTGCTTGTGTGTGGGGGATCTCCCTGGAGCCTGGGAGAGGCACCCAGGGGTCCAGGAGCTCTGGCTCCCGGTGGGGCAGAGTCTGGAGGGGCAGCAGGGGCAGGGTTTGGGATCAGGACTCTGCCTGGCACAGTCCAGCCCCAGCAGAGCCACTGTGTCCCCAGGGGTCACCCCAACCCCGTCACTGCAGGGGGGGACGCTCCAGGGCCCTCTGCAGAGGCAGAGCCCTGTGCTGGCCTGGCTGCTCCCAGAGCTCTGCGCTCCTCCTGCCCCAGCTGGCTCCTTGTGCCTGGGAGGAGGCAGCAAAACGAGAGGAGTGTCCCTGATTCTGTCACCCACTGCCACTGCCACCCTCTGTCACTGCCACTGTCACCCACTGCCACTGCCACCCTCTGCCACTTCCACTGCCACCCTCTGTCACTGCCACTGTCACCCTCTGTCACTGCCACTGTCATCCTCTGCCACTGTCACCCTCTGCCACTTCCACTGCCACTGTCACCCTCTGCCACTGCCACTGCCACCCTCTGTCACTGCCACTGTCACCCTCTGCCACTGCCACCCTCAGGCTGTGCGGAGGGCAGGAGCCGTGGCTGCTGAGCCTCCCTGTCTGTCTGTGAGCAGCCAGCTGGCTCAGCCCAGGGCCTGCCACCCTCCAGGGGACACCTGAGGGCTCAGGGTCCCTGTCCTGCCCATGCTGCCCTTCGGTGGAGGCAGCATCCCCCGCTGAGACCAGCGCCGGGTTAGAGCAGAGGCGGTGGCTGAATTCACCTGCAGGGGCCAATGTGGATCACACCTGTCCCAGCAGCAGCAGCACAGGGACACCTGCTCCGTGAGGCACCCAGGGATGGAGCAGAGGTGTTCAAACCCCGCTGAGATTGCTGCAAACAAAGTGCAGGAGCTCCTGCAGCTCGGGGTTATCTGCTGCTTCCCATCCCGAACCGGCAGAGCATGGCCAGCTCTATTCATCAGCCCGAGCCCAGAGCCCTGCAAAAGCAGAATTTCCCTGCCTTGATGCTGTTCCTCCTCAAAGAGACTCCCAAAAAAGGCAGGCCCCATGCATCTTTCATGGGGCACTAAATAACTCACTCTGCTATCTATAATTTAATCCCAGCTGCAGAGGCTGAGGAGGGAAAGGTTTGAGGGGGGAGATTTCTCTGCTTGCCTGGAGCCCTAACACTGCTGCAGGGAGGGGGAGGGCAGGGAAGGGTGGGGAGGGGCAGTTCCGGCCCAGCCAGGTTCCTTCATCTCAGCAAGGCTCCCCCATCCCAACCAGGCTCCCCCATCCCACCCAGGCTCCCCCATCCCACCCAGGCTCCCTGGCTGCCCCCAGGCCGGGAGCAGGCTGGGGCTGCTGAAAGCACATTTCCACTCCACAGCACAGATGTTCCCAGCCCGTGCCAAGGGAGCGGGAGAGGCTCAAAGAAAGCAAACATTGTCCCGGGGCAGAGCGGGCAGGAAGGTTTCTCTGCTCTTGCTGTTATTGTTATCACGATGATTTGGCAGCGTAGAAATGGATTTCTCTCGGGCTTGAGTCAGTTCAGCTCAGATCTAGTCAGGATTTTATCCCAAAATCCGAGTCCCTCCCTGGCACAGGGACTCGTGCTCAGCCAGAGGGAACATCCCTAGTACTGTCCTGTCCCCGTGTCTCCCTAATCCAACCCAAACCCTCCGTGTTTTGATTCCATCCCGGCTGTCTGCTGTCCCGGGCACTTCATGCCGTAACAACAAGGAATTTTCCATCACAGTGACCAAGCGTTTCCATCCTTTCATTGTGTCTGACACTCAGGTTTTGCCCACCCCACATTTGCTCTGAAGCCGAGGCAGGAAATGGCAGCTTGAGAGGCAGGAGCTGGAGGGAGGCAGGAGATCCCAAAAAAGGCATTTTAGGGAGAAAGTGCTGACGCAATCCAGCAGTGCCGGATGCTGCAGCATTGATAAATATTTGATTTAGCCTGAATAGGAAGGCATCACGTTCAATATGACCTGAAAAATGACAAATACAGTGCCACTGAAAGGCAGATTCACACGGTGAGCATTCCTGAGGCTCACTCCGGTGTGCAAACTGCCCGAAATTGGAATGAACTGGAGTTACCTGTGGGAAAGGCACCTCTGCCTGCTCCCGGCCGGCTGGGATGCTCTGACAGCCACGGGATGCTCTGCCTGTGCTTGGAAAGGCACTGACTCAGTTTTCAGTCCTTGGCTGTCAGGATTCCTGCACTGGCATCTCAGGAGCAGCTGGAGGGGCTGACAGGATCCCAGGAAAAATGTTCTCACTACCCAGTGCTTCTGATCCTGGCAGGTGTGGGGGTTTTGGGGTTTTCACTCTCATTTTAGGCTGTTTCACTCGGCTCTGTTTGTCAGCCCTCGCGTCCCATCCAGCCCCTCTAACAAACACGGGTTCTGATCCAACTCTCAGCTCAGCTTCTGCCTCTGGACTCTCCACTCCTTTCCTTCAGGCTTTCCCCACTTTCCTTAAGGAATTGCTTTGGAGTTTTGGTTCCCCCCCAGTTCAGCAGGAGCCCTGCCCGGGTTCCCTCCCTCTTTCCCTCCCTCCCTGTGGCTCTGGCTCTCACGGGATGCTCCAGGCCGAGTGTCCAGCCAAAACCAGCCAGAGAGAAACAACAAGTGCTTTTCTCCTCAGTGAGCCGGGGGCTGCTCCAGATAAACCCATCCTGCCCACGCTGCATGCAGCACAACCTGCCCTTGTTACAGAGCTCAGAGAGAAGCCCCACATCCTCCTAAAAGCTCTGGTGGATCCCAGTTTCCATCTCCCCGGGGTCTGCCGTGGTGGGAGCAGGGCCAGGAACCTGCCAGGCGTGCCAGGGAACACTCAGGGCTCTGTTTTATGGATTGGCACCTCTGGACAGGAGAAGGGATATTAAGGATGATATTAAGGATGACCCTGATATTAAGGATACCTTTCCCAAAGAAGCATTTTATCCATTGGCTTTGTAATGATGGATTTCACAGCTCTGGCCAGGAGGATTCTGAGAAATTAATTTCAGCAGTGGATGCAGAGACAGCTCAGGAGTCACACCTCTGAGCTTGGGGAGGGTTTGTGGCCGGAATTTCAGCTCAGCCCACATTTCCCTGTGTGACAGCGAGAGCCCCGGCAGTGCCAGCAGCGCTCCTCGGGCTGCCCTGAGCCCTGCCCTGCTCCCCCAGCCCCCAGCGGCTCCCCAGGCACTGCAGGGTGGGACCACCCGGGCAGGGCTGCTCCCATCGCCCGATCCGTGCCCTCCACACCGCTGGCTGCCAGCCTGGCATCCCCTGGGAGGTCACCCTGCTGTCACCACCCCCGAGCTCACAGCCCAGCCCAGGGACACCCAACAGCAGCTCCTGACCTTCCTCTGTCATCCTGCTCCATCTCCCTGACCCCAAACAGACCCAGGCCGAACAGCACTGGGTGGGAACCCCCCGTGTTGTGACTGTGCCAAGGCACTGCCCTTATGTCCCCAGCCCACAGTGTGGAAGGTGCACAGGTGACCATGGTCCCACTATGCCAGCTCAGAGGTGGCAGAGCCAGGGCATCTCCGGGTGACGCTGTGACACCCTGAGGTGACGCTGTGACACCCTGAGGTGACACTGAGGGCAGCAGGGCAGCACTGGCGGAGCGGGGATGTCTTTGCCGGGGAAGCCGCGGGGCCGGGCATGGCTGAGCCTGGGTGAGGATGAGGACGGGCCGGGGCACTGCGGGGCGGTGTTGGGATAGAGGGACGGCTCACCCCCGGCGATACCGGGCGTGGAGAGCTGGGGCTGATGCCGCGGTGCCCGGGGTGACGCCGGGGACCCGGGGGCAGGCGGGGCAGGGCCGCCCATGCCG
>WEIU01008373.1:8627-25347 GCA_013389925.1 Aegithalos caudatus
AAAAAAAAAAAAAAAAAAAAAAAAAAAAAAAAAAAAAAAAAAAAAAAAAAAAAAAAAAAAAAAAAAAAAAAAAAAAAAAAAAAAAAAAAAAAAAAAAAAAAAACCCACCACACTTAACAGTAAAAAATACAGCCCAAATTGCCCAAACTAAAATTCCTTAAACCTTTGAGCAACCTTTTTTTTGTAATCCTCCCACTGAATATCATTTACAATTAGTTGCTGGCTAACAATAATTCTTAAAATACACTGACATGACCTGGATGTTGTTTAGGGCTGTATTGTAATTGGAGTGTCTGCCTGTCTGCAGAACAGCAGGTGCCTTCTCATGATAACTTGGACCTGGAATGGACCCAGCCTGGGCAAGGTCCTGGTTTTAGCAGTAGTAAGTCCAGGAGCAGCCACAGCTGCTGTGCCAAGCAGCATGCAGAACAGCTCAGACCATTCTCCACGAGATAAAAGACAGAACAATCCAAAGATGGGAGTGACTCATCTGAGGTTATATGGCAAAGATAAAAAGCAAAGGTCTTTTTAATCCCCTTTCTCAGGTCACCAAGCCCCACTGCCCTTCTCATTGGAGATGTATTCTGGTCTTTGGATTTGATAATGTCCTTTCAGAACACAGGATGATGTCAGCTGATTAATGCTGCAGACAAGAGATTGCAAGATCACCCAAGGTTAATATGATAAACAATTAGAGAATTTAGGATGCAGCAGAAATCATAGAGTATGACAACTCTTTCATCATTACAGTGGTGAAACCCTGAAACAAGCTCCCCACAAATGCACGGTCTGCCTCAGCATCAATAATAATTCACATCTCAGTGCTGTCAGAGATAAATTTTGCTGATCTCAAGGCCACTGAAATCATCCTGAGCCAATAGTTACAGCCATCAGTAAGAAAGACAGAGTAATAGAGGAGGAAACACCCAGAGAGAAGCTCTTAACTTGTGTTTGCCACCAAAGCCCTCGTAACTTTTAGTTAAGTCAGTCACGAAAGAAAATTCTGACCACAATGCCCACAAAAGAATTCCAATCACTGCATATTGGGCACCCTAAAAGAGTTTTGTGTGTTAGGGGCACTGGGAGTCCACAGATGTCAATTAATTTAATAGGACTGAAGGTCAATCAAGCCAAAAAGGGGGGATGTGAGCACTCATCAATTCAAGCTGCTCCCTCCTTTGGAGCCAGATTTTGAAGGAGGCAAGAACAGCCCAAAGGTCTGTCAATACACATATGAAAGGAAGACTGGAGAATGAGGACAGTCAGAAAAAGGCTTTAGGGGTGCAACATGGAATAAAGTTCCAAAGGGAAAAAGAACTGAATGGATTTTACAGAAATGGATACAAAGATGTTCACAGAAAACAGCTTTAGGTTGGGGCAGTGGTGAGGAATGCACAGCACCAGCATCTCTATTCCCCATCCTCTTTAAATCTAGGAAGTCAGTGTCATTAACTGCCAATTTTAGTAGGGTGTTGTCTTATAGAATGCCTAATCACCTCTGAAATTAGGTTAACAATATTTGGAAAATCTGTGTTAAAAATAAGATGATGTGAGAAAAGGACAATGAGAACTTTTTCAGGACACTGAAAGAAGTAAATGCTGACCAGGTTTAGTTACTTTAATTAAAATGTTTACTTTTAGGTATTTAATCCTTAGTAATTTGTTAAGTTCAAGACTCAAAAAACAATTGTCTTCAAATAATGAAGTTCAAAAATTTATTTATGGAAATTACTCTCTTTTTTAAGGTGGATAAAGGTGTTTCTTCAGGAGTGGTTTCATGGGCTCATTTATTAATAAATTATTCAATTATTCAAAATATTCACCATGTCAAAATCCATAGAAGACAACATCCAGGCAAAAGCAGGCAGTGGTATCACAGCAAACCTATGAAGAACAGAAGAAATTCAGAAAAAGCCCACATATTAAAAGCATGAGTTTTGGTGAACTTTCTGACATGAATCTGAAGTAAACATGAACTACAAATCTAATAATTTAAGAAAATATTATTTGATTAGCCTTATTGGAAGAAAAAAACCCTACTAAAATAAAGTGAAACCTTTTATATCTTAATAAATGAAAATTCATTTTATATCTATTTATTTCTATCAGTTTCCTTTAAGATCCAAACAGATGTTCAGCCAGCTGATAGGGCCTCAAAGTGTCATTCTCATATCTAGAATAGTGAAAGTTGCAAATGGTTACCTGACAATAGCTCCAGATTTCTTCATTTATTATTACTGATATTTAACCAGACAGTGATGGGAAAAGTTTTTAGCAAGATGGCACAATTTCATTCTAGAAAAGTGTTGATTATCTGTTTAAATTTGGAATACATATGTGCATATTGATTGCACACATATAAAGTGTCAACAGGACTTTTTTCAACAGGAAAATACTAAAGCATAGAAAAATAATTTTTAAACATATTGCTACTAAAATGAAATGTAAATCTGGCAGAAGCTAGTCAAAATTTTGGTGCTTGTTTCACAGAGTGAATAATATAATTGCAATAATCATCATTATCATCATCATCATCATCATCATGCCAGCTACTTTAAAGAAAATGGATGGCTTGCTGTCAGGCTATACTCAAACACTCCTATGATAATGGTAAAAAGTTATGACAGGAGAGATCCTTTGGTTTAAAAAATTAATTGTTTCAGACAAGCTGTCAAGTTGTTAACACTAACATGCTTTAAATGTAAAAATTTATATACCCAGAGACCAAGATTCACACTTGATTGTACCTGACTAAGAGGTTTTCAATTCTGTAATGATTTTTGGCACTAGAAATATGCCTGCAAGGTTCAAACACTTTACAGAAAAATTGCCTGGCAGATTCTTTGCAGCCTTGTTTGATTACAAGATCAGAGTGAATTGACTGGAGGTGTTAGCAGCAGTTTTAGGTCCTTGTTTTAGAAACTTCAAGAAAATACTGTGAAAGACCATGAAAACTTAAGAGCAAGTGGTAAATTGTTACTGACATCTTTCTTTATGACACAGATGTTGTCTGGGTCCTAAAGGTCACTCTGTTCGAGACCTTATTGAGCTTTGGAAGTTGGAAGTTTCACCAAAAAAAAAAAAAAACAAAAAAAAAACAAAAAAAAAACAAAAAAAAAAAAAAAAAAAAAAAAAAAAAAAACAAAAAAACAAAAACTGAAGCAGCTTTACTTTTCCTCAAATATGAAAAAACAGAAAGAGTTTATCAAGAGATGGTGTGATATTTAAAGTTGAGGATATAAATAGATGATGATCTGTTCTAGGCTTTACTTCATCTATTCTAGAACTGGAACAAAAGGATTTTAGGTACAGAAGTTTTGCTTTTGAAATCTGTCCTCCTTTCTCTGCTTTCTCTGATGCCAGCTGAGATTTGAAGAAATAGCTCCAAATACTGTGGGAAACGCTGCTGTTGAAGCTCACTGAGGCTACACAGAAATAATAGAAAGGAATCCTGATAGTCTGTCCTGCTACACTCTCATGGAGTTGCAGATAGTGATACATTTTCCCCCAAGCCTCCCTTCCTCCAGGCTGAGCCCACTCAGCTCTCAGCATCTCCTCATCAGACTTGTGCTCCAGACCCTTTCCCATCCTTGGACATGCTCCAGTCCCTCAATGTCCTCCTTGTGAGTGAGGGAGTAGGGGCAGTGTAGGAACAGAAGGAATGAACACTTGCTCAGGGTAGGAATTGTCTCCTTTGCCTCACAGCTACTGGTGTACCCACCTACCCAGCTGTGCTGGGGAAAGAGACAAACACAGCCCAAACCAACACTGCACAAGGCTGAAGAGAAGCCCTTTAATTCAATGTCTCTCCCTTTAGCCCAATAACATAGATTTCACTGACAGATTTGGTTTGATTTTTATATAATTTAAGTCCTAAGAACAAGTCCTAGTTTGTTTTTTTTTAAATATGAGGTTTAAAGAAAAGGTTTATATGAAGACTATTAAAACTAAAAATAAAAATAAGAAAGTTCACAGGAAGATTCCTCCAAACATCAGTAACATATGCTTTTTCTAATCCTTTTTTCTTTTTAAACATTTTTGCTGAGCTCAAATTTTAACAAAGAACTATTACTTTTTCAGCAAAGATGAGTATTGTTAAAAGTATTTAAGTAAAACTGCAAATAAATATCCTGACTTTTCCTATAATGCAAGCTTCCAGTACTGTATAAGGGCTTAACAAGAGTACATCATAATTCATATGGTGTAGTCTAGGACCATGATCCACTCAAGAAAAGGAGCATGCAGAAGAGAAACAAGTATTCACCTAAAGCTTTGCATCAGTACAAACATTGGGAATTGGAATTACCAAACCAAAACAAAGCATCTAGTATAAATTCTGCAGCTGGAAACTTTCAGTAGCATCCATCTTATAACATATTTTAGATAGAAGTAGATGGAAAAATGTTGGGATTTGACTGAGCTTGTAAGGAAACAGGAGCATGTTAGATGTACTCTGCTTTGAACAAACCCCAGGCTACCTGGACAGAATCTGTCCCTGAGCCCACAGAGGTCACCTACAAAGTGGCACAGGAGCTGGGAAAGGCCCTGGCTGTGAATATAAAATTACAGCTTTTCCTTTCTTCTCCTGCATGAGAATTCCCCATGACCACAAGTAATCTAAATTGATAAGGATAAAAGATTGCTGTGACCTCAGCAGCGCCTGCCAAGCTGAGGTCAGCTCCCAGGCCATCTTCCCTATGGAGCAGCCTGATCCCAGACAGGGAGGCAGAGCTGAACTCTGGGTCAGGGGGAGGTTAAGCTACATTTAATGCATCACATAAAGGTATTTAGGGCTCTGGAGAGCTGCACCACTTCAGCAGTGCTGCTTCAATGTGCCATGTGTTGGCAAATCATCAATGGGAGATTGAAGGGTTTGGCAACCCAGAGATGGATTTTCCCCATGGAAGAGGAAGCATTTTCAAATACAAGGGTGAACATTGTAGCAGATGATACAGACTATTTTAAATAAATTAAATAAGTAAAGAGTTGTGTCATTGAGAAACATGTAACTGAAAACACTGATAACTACAAACATAGTGATCCAGAGATCTGACCTGTGAATTGGTAGATTTCATGAAGTACGTAGCAAATGTCTCCCAAATGTTTAGAAGTGGGGTTTTTTTTGTTGTTGTTGGTTGGTTGGTTGGGTATTTTTTTATTATTTAAATTTTATTTTAACACATGTGAGAAGGACTAACAGGAAATGAAAAAATAAATGCATGTTAAAGGAAAAAAAGTTAAGGCATGGAAGCAACTTTGCCTTAAAAGTCCACTCTTCTTTTACTGAGTATATGACAAGATGGTAACATGAAGACTAGTTTTATTTTCTTTTTTTAATAACTGGAAAGTTCTAAAACAAAGGGGAGGCACTGTGAGATTGACGGAATCATGCCACAGAAGCCAGAGAGGAAAGCAGACAGCTGGGATTAAAATTTGGGAAAGGAAGTGCTTGGAACTGCCAATGCATGCTGGAGAAAAGAGAAGGGAAGAAGAAAAAAATAATAGTAAAAATCTAGGCGGAACCTCAATTTCCATTACTTCTGAAGTGGAATTCTTACCCCCGTGGGCTAATTATTTTCCAGCTCTGTAAGGATGTACAAACTCCTCAGGACTATAAGAAAGCCTCCAAAGTAGCCATGAAAAGCTCACATGGAAAAACCCCACAATTTTTTCTGTTGCTTATACTCACTAAATAGGGGGTTGAACTTGTCTGGAAAATTAAGGAATATAGAAAATGACTGCTCCAGTTATCTTCAACTGTGTCTTAGCATTCTTACTAACCATCCAAATTCTTACTAAGCACCCAAATACTGATCTAATCCATTTAGTTAATTTTTATGCATCTCTTCAGCATTGAATGGTGCAAAGCACAGGCAGACAGAGGAAAACATTCCCCTTTGTCAGGATCAAGAACCATCTCAACCACTAAACCACCTATTCTTGGCACCATCTCACTCTGTCCTATTTTCTCCCCAGTTTCCTCTCTGCAGAAATAAGAACACAGGGAGAAGGTTTGCCCTTTTGCCAAAGCCCATGCAAATCACAATTATAATGAGAACAAAAGGACAATAAAAAAAGGCAGGTAATAATCTCTTGTTTCCATATATGCAGATCAAAACTTAATCTCAACTCAAGGCGTTAAATGCAGTACATAAATATGAACTATAATCTGATTTCAAAGTAAATTTAACAGCTATAATGAAGGAACTGCAGTGGTGTTTCCAGTCCTTTCTTTTTCTACTACTTAATCACTGTTACTTGGAGGAAGAAACTGTTCTTGTCCTCTCTTTACTCTGGTGATTCTGTACAAAAAATGTCCCATGTTTGTCTCTGCAATTAGTGCTCTGCAACCCCAATGCATTTCTTCAGTAAAATAAAATAAAAAATCCATTAATGAAACTAAAAAGCAATCTGCCCATTCCAAGAAAATATGTTTATTGAATTATATTTCTAGTCAGCCTCAATTTTTGTTGCCATTACTGAGAGGGACACTGAAGAGTAAGAAAAATGCATTACTAATCCAGGCAGTACTAGGAAACTGTTCAAATGTTTTGTGATCATTCAATTTACAAGTCATAACTAGTGAATATATGCCCTTTTCTTTAATAAAAAGTGCACATTTTTCTGATTATCATGTCTTCTTTTTATTGCAGTTTTTCTATTTAAATATGTTTGAATTTCAAGGGGGTATATAAGGAAAGGTGGAATTGCTTTTAGTCACAATACCAGATCCCATTTCACCTTTTTTTACATTTTTCCCCTAAGTTGAAATAGTTCTTTATCAGCTAAAAAAGAAATTAATAAAAATAGCTAAATGAATAAATAATCAATAATCCTAGTATCTAGCTTCACAGAGCTGAAAAAAGAGCCTTCAACTTTCCAAAGAAATTATGGACATCTTTTTTTTTCCAGGCTATCAATTGGCATAACTGCTCATGTAAATTTTTTGTGGTTTTAAGCACGCCTTAGAAAGGTGGAATGGAGAATACTGGAGTGATTTGAATCAGCTCCTCACAGTGCAAAATTCTAATGGTGTTCATATAACAGGACCTTAACCTGGGACCTTCAAGACACTTAATTCAGGCAGGAAGATATAAGTAGTCCTGCTTGACTGCACGGAAATGGAAATGTGAAAAATGAAATAATTTCCTGATAGAAGAGGGTACTGTAATCAAGGATTTTAGTCATAGCTTTGAAAGTGAGGTTTTAGGAGTATAATTTCAATACTGGCTCATAGGAATGCAAAGAAGAAATTACTTCCTAAGCTTTTTATTTGCCCTAACATGAATCTGTTTCCTTAGTTGGATCTATTCTCCTTTCTTTCTTAATACAAAATAAATAAATAGTTTATCACATTGCGAGAAAGAGGTAAAGACTAGAGGAAAAGGTTGTTTATATAATCTCTTGAAAGAAGACAGGTTTGTTATCTGCATAAATGTACTAACTAAGGTGGTATCATGATTTTTTGTTTGGTTTGGTTTGGTTTTAAATCAGCCAACAAAAAATTGAGCTAAAAAAATACTAATATAACTTTAATCCTGAGTTTCTTGGAAGGATTTTTTTTTTTTCTGTATTTATAAATAGGGAGGGAAATGGTTTGCCTGTGTCCTTCTGGAAAAAAAAAATCATTTATTAGTTGAGCTGTAAATTGATAATTAGACTGAAGTAACACTGTTTTCTCTTTTTTCCTCTAGCTAATTATCCTTAAGTTTTACTTATTCAGTGTATGTAGTGTTATAGTAAGAATAAAATGTTAACATCAGTTAACATCCTAGAAAATGTGAGACTTCCAATGTAGCTGAAAGATGACTTTTTCAGAAGTCACACATTTCCACATAACCTCACCAATCTATCTGCAGTTATTTTACAGTAATTAAAGAACAGATGTTCCCAAATGAAATCAGAATCATACTATCAAAGTCATCCTCAGTGGTTGTTGCCAATGAAGATATTATTTTTCAAGATTTGTAAAAACTTTTGTAGCCTTATTCCAGCTGAAATTTGTAGTGTACAGAAAAGAGCAAGCACTTAGCTTATAACAACTCCTTCCATTTAAAACAGATTAATTTTAAAATCAAATTCTGCAACCTTTTCAAGTACAAATTCATTTCTCCTACTCAATTAAAAACCCCTAATACAACAAACCTGTGACAGTCTTGTCTTTAAAATGATTGTATAGAGTTTAAATAATTATCTTGAATGACAGTATTATGCAATTCAGTGAACTTTTCAGATTTTCCTGTCATTAGCTACAGGACAGAGGGACAAAACCACTTTCCCTTATTGCAACAGTTTATGATCACATTTCCCAAAACAGAAGTTAATTTTCCATGAATATTCTTCTATTCGTGAGGAATATTTTTAAGATCCAAAATTACTGTGAGCTTGTCCTGGAACTCCCTTTAGTCATTCTGAATTTTTGGGGTCTTTTGCCTTAACACTTGAATAATGTGACATATAATCTTCCCACTTACTCCTACATTTGGTGCTTGCTATATTGGTCTTGCTTTATTTAGATAATAGGAACCCCTTCTGTTTAGGATCTTATTTTTCATCCTATTTTTATTTCTCCAATAGTTCCAGACTTGTGACATCATTCACCCTTCCTAGTCTTCTGTATTACACACTTGCACCATAAGACCTAGCACCTGGATATAGTTTAGTGCTTTCAGTTGGAAAAACAGCTATTATACACATTTTTGTCTCCAAAATATTTATGACCAATTTTTTTTCTAAACATAAAAAAAAGCAGCACTGCAAAACCACAGAGAAAAGACAAGAAATCTCTTGAAGCCTTGGAAGATCTTAATTCATTTTGAAGCCAATTCCCACAACCAGGAATGGAGAAATGAGATGGCTTATAGTGATGCCATTTGGGTTTTGCCTTTTTTTCTTTTGTATGTTCTCTGTATTCCTCACACATATGTTTGTAGCTCAGTAGTCTACTGTATTAGTAGCTAGCTTTCCCTCTCCATGGCCTTTCCCAAGGCAGAAAGACAAATTCCAGTGCTCCAAGCCCTGGGAAGTACAAGGCCCCAGTGAAATCTTAGTTCTTCCCGGGTACCAAGGCCAAGAACAACTCTTGGAAATACATTCTCATGGACAAAGTACAGCCAGTGCTGAGGGGGGCTCCGGAGAAGGGGCTTGGCCTGGGGGGGAATTGCATCACCACTTGTCCTCCTAATTGATGCTTTTTATCAATTATGCTAATTTCCTAAAACTAATAAAAATGTACTTCCCCTGAGGGGAGTGAGATTTTGTGTCCTACAGGTTGGAAGGAGGAAGGATCCCCACTTGTCTCAGGTTGGCGGGCGGCGGGGAAGGAGTCCCCACTTCCCACAGGTTTCGCGGAGTGGCGGAGAAAAACTGGGCTGGCGGCATCGCAAGGGGAAGGGAAAGCGCCCCCACTTCTATGTTCCCTCTGTGGAAAGTTTTTTCCAAGATTTCAGTGCAGGAGCGGCTCCCGGGACCGAGCCGCGAGCGAGGAAGTCACGGCCCCCGTGACAGGAGAGGGACCAGGCGCTCNCCGGTGCCGGAGGCCGCCCTGCGCAGCCACGGCCCTGCTGCCCCCTCACCCCTGAGCCCCGGAGGGAACCGGGAGTGTGAAATCTCCGGGCGGGATCGTCACCACCCTGGGCGGCACCGATTTTGCTGCTGCGGGAGACGGGAGAAAAGGGAGAGTTGAACCCAAGCTCGAGAAAGCTGATAATAGCTTTGTAGGCGGGGGCGACTCTATCGCAGTTTCCATAGGAACGAGTTTTGTTTAGAGAGACCCGAGAGCCGCTGTGAGCAGCGGCATGGCCGAGCACGGGGGTGTCCCCGGGCCGGTGTCCCCGCACCGCGGATCTGTCCCCGCACCGCGGATCTGTCCCCGCACCCCGGATCTGTCCCCGCACCGCGGATCTGTCCCCGCACCGCGGATCTGTCCCCGCACCGCGGATCTGTCCCCGCATCGCGGATCTGTCCCCGCATCGCGGATCTGTCCCCGCATCGCGGATCTGTCCCCGCACCGCGGATCTGTCCCCGCATCGCGGATCTGTCCCCGCATCGCGGATCTGTCCCCGCATCGCGGACCTGTCCCCGCATCGCGGATCTGTCCCCGCACCGCGGATCTGTCCCCGCATCGCGGATCTGTCCCCGCACCGCGGATCTGTCCCCGCACCGCGGATCTGTCCCCGCACCGCGGATCTGTCCCCGCACCGCGGATCTGTCCCCGCATCGCGGATCTGTCCCCGCATCGCGGATCTGTCCCCGCACCGCGGATCTGTCCCCGCACCCCGGATCTGTCCCCGGCCGTGCACCGGGCAGCGAGCGCTCTTCGTCCGCGCTGCCTGGCAACCAAAAGGGAAATACCGCGTCCGAGGAACAGGGAACCATTTTCCAAGCTTCCTTAACACAGGCTTTAAGTAAGCAGAGTCCTGTGTTAACAAATACCTTAGAATGAAAGCTGAGCCAAGATACTGTAAAGACTGTTAGTGCCAGAGGGGTAAGAGACGTGAGATCTTTCATCCAACCTTTGGAATATGAATTAGAAAAACACTAGGTCATTTATCAGTTTCTCTATATGACAAACTCTCCTAAGAGGGGTCCATTGGAATTTTGCAAAAGGAAGAAAATAACAGATAGTTTAGGGTGGTTTACTCATTTTTCACGTTTACTGAATTAACATATACAATATATACAAATATATACAGTAGTATATACACCTATATTACTTATGGCTCTTAGCCATTATAGTTTGTTGAGATTAGAGGTGACTGATGGTAGGCTTTGCCTTTATATCATAAATTTCTGTACTTTATGTATAGTAAAATTGTCATCAACCTTGCTAAACAAGAAAATGCTTGGTCAACAATGCATTAAAGTACCTTAAATGTAATTTTAAACTGGATCAGCTACTTTATATGAATTTTCCAGATCAATGAAGTATCAATTCCACAAATAATTTATGTAACATCCTGAATGATCGGATAATTATTCCCAAATTGGCAAATGTGGATGTTTGACCTCATCATGATTGTGTTTGCTCTGAGTCCTCTCCTTCTTCCCCCCACCCCAGCATTCAAACAGAACACAAGTAAAGAATGTGCAGCTGGCCATGAGTCATCCTAATGGAGACAACTCAGTGAGCCTCAGCTCTGAATAGGGGCTGATCACTACACTTCTTCATCTTGTGAATGGTCATACTGATATTTTTTTACCAAGCATGAGAGAGGACCATGTTGGCCACACCTCCAGGTTGTTTTGCTGAATTGGGAGCAGTGTTCCTTGCTAATCATCCAACAAATAGTTGCTGATGAAATCATGGATCTCTGTCAGTAGGAGAGGTAAAAAACCCCCCCGAACACAATAATTACAGTATGCAAATGCTATTCATAATGATCAAATAATCCTCTCTATAGTAGGTAAAGGAAAAAAAGAATACCAAACCAAACAATCAAACAAAACCTCTACCATTTCCAGCTTCTCCTGGTGAGGATGAGGTTAACCTGCTGGCACTTTCCAAATCTCCAAATAAACTTTCAAAAGGCAGAGATGACCCTAGTGAAAATCATTCTTTCATCTTGAAAGATATAATTTCACTAAATTCCCTGTACCTATGTGATTTGGAGGAAGAAAACTAGGCTGCTTTCCATTGATGTGTGACCTCTGCTTTGCAGATATCTCTGGCAAGCAACATAAAGTACCCCAGCTAATTAAATTCAGTACTGTCAGTTTCCTCAGCAAAGATAGAAAGCAACAGATCAGATGTAACTTCACCACCTAAGAGAACTCTGAAGGGCTTCACTGTGTTTCTTATGTCTGGATTATAGTGTCTTACTCATTTGTCTACTGAAGAAATTCAAAGAAAACAAGCTCTGCTGGAGGTATGGAAGTCAGCCCTGCAGACAGAAGATCATGGAACAGATCCCACTGGAAGAAATTTTCAAACATATGGAAGCCAGGGAGGTGATTAAAGAGAGCAAGTGTAACTTCACCATGGATGAATTGTGCTTTACTAATCTAGTGGCGTCTATGATGGAGTGACTGCATTGGTAGACAAGGAAAGAGTTATGGATGTCATCTGCCTGGAATTTTGTAAGGCCTTTGATATAGTTCCACAAATCATTCTTTCTGCAAAATTGGAGAAATACAGATTTCAGGATTGGACTGTTCAGTAACTAAGGAATTGTCGGAGTGGCTGCATTCAAAGGTTGCAGTGAATAGCTCAATGTCCAAGTGGAAACTAGTGAGAAGAGATGTTAGCACTCAAGGGACTAAGCTGGGACCAATGCAATTTAATATTATAACATTTCAAATCAAACAACACAGACAGTGAGACTGAGTGCAGCCTCAGAAACTGCTGATAACACCACACTGAGGGATGCAATTGATTGGTTTGAGGGAAGGGATGACACCCAGAAGAACTTTAAAAGATTGGGCTCATATGACCCCCATGAAGTCCAAAAACCCTAAAGTCAAGGTCCTTCACCTGGCTTAAGGCACTCATCAACATCAGTTCAGGCTGTGTGATGAATGAATAGAGAGGTTGGAAAAAGACTTGGGATGTTGGTAGATAAAAGCTTGGACATAAACTGACAATGTGCACTTGTAGGCAGAAACAAATAATACCTTGAGTTGCATAAAAACAGGTGTGACAACAGATTGAGGGAGGTGATTCTGCCCCTCTGCTCTCAGGAGACCCCACCTGGAGCACTGTATCCAGCTCAAGAACAGCTGGATGGACCTGTTGGAGCATCTGCAGAAAAAGCAACAAAAATTATTAGATGGTTAAAGCTCCGCTCCTATGAAGAGAGGCTGAAAGAGTTGGGGTTATTCAGCCTGGTGAAAAAAGGCTTCAGGGAGGCTTTATTGCAGCCTTTCAAGACTTAAACTGGGCTGCTAGGAAAGACCAAAAGAGACTTTTTACAAGGTCCTATAGTGACAGGAGGAGGGGCAGGGGTTTTAAACTGAAAGAGATCCAGATTGGACATAAGAAAGGACAAAAAGGATTAGTGAAGAGGAAGAGGCTTCCCAGGTAAGTTCTGAATATCCCATTACTGGAAGTCTTCAAGGTCAGGTGTAATAGGGCTTTAAGCAACCTAATCTAGTGAAGGGTGTCTCTACACACGCCAAGGTGGTTGGACTGGATGATATTTAAAGGTCTTTTATTATACAAACTATTCCTATGAAGTGTTGCTTCAACACATGGGGACTGTATGCACAGTGGAATGGACAGTTTGAACTGGATGTCTATGCCTTGATTTTTATCTCTGTAGGTAATCCCTCAGAAAGCTGAAAGAAATTATGGAATTCAAATAGAATGAGGAAGAGGAAAGGGAAAATAACAACAGACTTAGAAAATAGTATTTTGAATCCTGTCATATTCTAGTCCAAAAAAGTATGTCACTTCTGGTCTTCTGTGCTTGGCTCTGATTACTTTGGATCAACTTGTCAAGGATATTTGGCACCCAGTTAAATTTACAAATTAGGTGGGTACTGAAGTATTATTAAGATCAGTTGCAAGTCTCCCCAGCATTTAAGATGTCTCTGAAAAGCCTGGCAAGTATCTATTTGCATAATCAGGAGCCTAAACAGCTTTGAAAAAAATGACCTTAACCCCTAAAAACGATTTTGAGAGAACCAAGAGCATGCAGAAATTGTCAAAGAGAACAACTAATAACATGGAAGGGGATATGGATCTTAGGGAAGCAGGGATAGATGTGATGACAAAAACAAAGTTCTGACTGTTATTAAAAAGTGAGGTTTTATTTAATCTATCAGAATAAATAACCAAAGAATTAAAACATAAAACCTGGAGTATATAGAGGTTGATATCCACAAAAGCTCTCCATATTAAAATTTTGCATCTTCTCTTGGAATGTGTTTGCCACAATATGTCTAAGAGTAATTTTCAAAGTAAAACAAACTTCACAGTTTTTATATACATGATAATCATCACAAATTACAGTTACATGGGTTCAAAAAAACAGACCTGCAAACCAACCAAATAAACCTCTCACCTTTTGATGTGTATAATAAACATTACTCTTAGAGCCTGCAAAGGCAATCACAGACTAATGGAGTTAAGGGAAAGGTTTTTCTATGGTTCAGTTACTTCATCTTTGTCAACATTTCTTATGCTTTGTGAATACTGATATTGGTGTTCAACAGTGACAGAGGTTAGATATGATCTTAATGGACCCTCTCCAGGCTCTCCAGCACAGCAAATCTCATGTTTACGTGATAGTTTTTGATCTGCCCCTACTCAGTAACATGGCTGGGGAAAGATGCAGTGGAGGGATGGTTACAGTCCTGGCTAAGGGGTTTCCATTGGATAAAAGGTGAGGGGGGGAAGCAGAATGTGAGAGACACCTTGTAGGAGAATGGATGCAAAGACAACAGGAAGATTAAGAGTGGCTGACATTTATGATCATTGACTTGAATGGTTCCCAAATTGCTGAGGTTGAGACAATCTTCCTAAATGCTGATGTTGATCTGGCTTTGCACAAATGATTTAATGCCTTTATACTTCAGTCACTCTAAATATACACCATCCAGAACCATATATTCTACTTCTAGCCCAGTCCAGCCATGTGGTGAGATTGGATCTGCTCTGGATTCCTGCATTTCTTCTATTTATTTTTTCTCACCTATCTATTACACCAGTTCATTGCATTGGTGTTGATTTTTCGTTCTGTCCATCAGTTTCTTCCCATTTCTCATCTGCTGCCTAACACACTCAAGATGTGTTAAGTAAATATTTTTCACTTTTTGTAAAAAGAAATGGAAAGAGGACAAGAAAAAAAAAAAAAAAAAAAAAAAAAAAGAAAAAAAAAAAAAAAAAGTGGTGTCTATTGGGTTTTTTATCCTATTCTCCTGCACTGCAAGAAACCACTTTTCCTTCCCAGGGCAGCACAGACAAGAGCAGACCTTTTTGAGCTACTCATATCTCCAAGTCAGGACCATAAAGCCCACATTGCCTCATTTTGGGCCATTGGGTCATCTAATACAGGCATAGTCTACAGGGTGGACATGTTTTTTGATAAATCCAGTGCTAAATTAGCATGGAGCACAACTGAATGAATCAAGCAATTTCCTGTCTTCATGGGAAAAGGGCACTCACTTTTCTTACAATAGATTTAATCATTCAGGAAAAGTAATTTTGATAACAGTTCCAAGATTTCTTGCAATGACACTGGTCCAGTGTAGAATTTTGTGTTAAAATTAGTTCCCCCATATTCTAGGTATTTTCACTTAGCATCCCAGTTCTCAAGAGCATTTAACCTTTTTTTTTTACCTTAATTGACTAGTCCTTTCTAACCCACCTTTGCCTAAGAAAAAATGAAACTTTGCTCTGCTTAGGCTTCCTGGTCTCCTGTTATTTCTTTGTGTCCACCAATTAAGGTATTTTTCTGCTTTTGCTGTGGCTGCCGTTGGAGTTGAACACCCGTTCCACTTCCCCCAGGCATTTGCTTTTCAGGGACTGGCTAAGCAATCTCCAGTTGCATTGAGCTCCTCAATGCAGAAGCACTTGCTCTTTAGCTCTCAGGACAACAGCTGAAATAGATGGAGATTATTTTCAAGTTCTTCTACAGAGCATTCCCAGAAATACCTGTATTTGCTCCATGAGACTAATGAGAAAGCTCAAAAGAAAACCCTCTGGCAACAACTTCTACTTCAGGCAGAGGCTGCATCTCTCCATTTAGAAATCTTGTTCTCATTAGTGTAGCTTCATTTCAGGCTGCCTGAGAATGTGAAAGCCACTCACATCTGCAATTGCATTAAAAAATCCCTACTACCCCTTCTTTGAAATTAGGGGTCAGAGCAGATGTTTTCAAGAGACATATCAGACAGGCTACAAATTCTGATATGATTTACAGATCTTTCTGGCACAGTTCTGTCACTGGCATTACCTTCAGTTATTCCTGTACAATACTTAAGTGCAATAAAACCCAATCCAAAGGAAAAAAAAAAAAAAAAAAAAAGTCTTCCAGGACATCAAAGATTTGTCACTGCCATGATAAAATGTAATATCCGGCTTTAACTCACTCTAGATCATTACAATCCAACAAATAACACAGGGAAAAGGACAGAGAGACAAATATTTGGAGAGGAATAATGCCTTATTACAGAAGTGGAAAGATTTTCACTGTCTGTTCCTTTGTCCTTTATAAAAATATATCTCCTGATCCTGATGTTATATATTTATATTGAGAGTCATCTGAACAATGAGATCTTGGCTGTAATGTATAAATACAGATACAAGTACTATGGGAAAGTGAAGACCTCCTACACAGGTCTTTAGGTTTTTGTTTTGTTTAAAGTATTTCTATGAAAAATTACCCCAAATATGTCTCTTTTCAAGATTTTTAGTAGGGCAGAGGGTGTAGAAATGATGCAAGGCATTAACAAACAGAAGTCTGTGCCTAATTCCTTCTCCCACCCCATCCCTTTAAAAAGGAACTCTCAAATGTAAAGCCATGGTAGGAACAATGGGCTGAAGAAAAGGCAGTCCCAGGGAAAAATATCCTGAAGTCAAGGAAATAGTAGGCCAGATTTTTATTTGTTGTGTATGTAGTAAAATGTCTTCATTAATGGAAATTAATTATGGCTATTTTCCTACTCAGTAGTCACATCTAATGTGAGTCTCAAGAGCAGATGTTTCTTCCTTTATCTCACTAGAGAAAAAGAAGTCCCTTTCTCTCCCTGAATAGATAATATAAAGATCTTCAATGGA
>WEIU01008373.1:25670-37941 GCA_013389925.1 Aegithalos caudatus
TTTGTCAAAATTAATGCTTGGTGGAAACTGAAAATATCCCAGTTCCTGCAGATCTGGAGGTTAGCTTCTTGGGGTCAAGAGTAGCAGAGTGCCTCCACAAAGATAAATGTCAGTATTGGATAGGAGGTCCAATCCTCCCAATTCTCTTTCCACAGACAATTGGTCATGTTCACAGTTGGTAATGTTCATGTTGACCACAAGTGAGCAGAGTGAATAAAACTGGGTTCTGGTGGGGGATTTAACCTGATAACAGGTTACCCCTTCACTGGCTTTCAATTCCTTCTGAAATTAATGCTGTAGCAAAAGTGAGCCATCTCTCTTAATCCTTAATTAGATAGCATGGGTCTCAGGTGGTTTCAGGAACTTTTGAGTTTCCTTTACCTATCTCCCTAAAAACAGCACTTGATATCTGATTTTTTTAAAAAAATTATTTACTTGTGCCTCAGGAGAGTCCAACTTATTTGCAATTCCTTTCTGTTCCACTCAGGCATGCTGGCAAATGGGGAGTCCGAATGCACGGAGCAAAGGTCAGCGAAACATCTGCTTTCCCGGTCTTGTTATTACCAATATGCTCTTTCCCAGCTTCTGTTGTTCCGGAAATCTTTCAAGCATATAATGGGTAAAGTTCCCTCATATCTAAACCTTCAGCTCCAGCTGACACCACTGTAATTTGTTTCCCATAGCAACTCATTTGGGATTCTTGACCTTGATGGGATGGCTAATGCGGCCATGTGGCCAACTCGGCTTCAGCGCTGCGGAGGGATTGCGAGCAAACCGTGACAAGGGTGTTTGTTTTTGTGTTTGTTGCCTTCATTGTATTAACCCTGGTTTGCTCTGGTTTCAGTGACAGTGCCCCATAGCAAAAGCTTTCTCTCAGATTTCTTAGTTTTAAAATGAGGCACATTTCAGTAGCTTATTTTAACAGGTTGATATAAAATCAGACACTGAGGGCACCTTCATTTTCTGAAGGTTAGATGGAATCAGAATGTTTCTGGTTTAATTCCAACATCTCTGATAAGTTCTCTATGAGCAGCATTGTTACTTTGCAGAGGCAAGACAAGAGCCAAGCAATTCCAGAACACAGTTAAATGTATTTCTGAAGATGGGTGTAGTGTAAATCAGCAGGATGAAGTTCAAATTCTCTTATATCTTTATAAGAAAGTCTATCAACTGTATAATTAAGGAAGCAGTTTCTTATTGTCATTGATGCATTAGGTGTGATTGCAAATTTCCCATTGACTTAAATAAGCCATGATTTTAAAAATACTTTACTTAAATTAACATTTTTCCCTTTTTAAAAAGTAGATAATATTTTTAGGGTTTGTAAAAAAGAATTTTTATGAGTGAAACTTCCTTTTTTTTTTTCTGAAAACCAAGAGCAACAGAAAATTTGAAAAAAAATATATTGCTAGAAAATCAAAAAATTTCCATTTTGAAATGCTTTAAGTGAACTCATGAGCCAGTCAATCCACTAGACTCCAGCTCTTGATGTCATGGAATGAGTTTTCTGTTTGAATAAAATACCCAGAATATAGAGATGATAATTAAATAGATGATGACAGCCTGGATGAAAAGAAGCGTCAGAATATCCTCGACAAAAGGATTTGTCATGGAGTTTGACTCACAGATAGGAAGAGGATATATCAAGTTTCAGATGTTTAACTTGCACAAAGCAGAGAGAAGGCCTTATTAGATTTATTAATAATAATAATAATAAAAAAAAAAAAAACAACACCAAAAACAACAACCACAGATTTTTCTTAATGACACTGTTGAAAAAGAGAGAAAAATATAACTGAAAATACTACCAACAGTATGTGTTTGGTGACTGCATTTGAAAAAAACTTGTATATTAAGCTAATCATAAACAAAAGTGTATTTTTGATTTAAAAGGAAGGATATTTGCATGCATGCATGTTTGCATGTATGTGTGTGACAGGGAACATACTTCCTCTTCAGAGCTACACCAGGATTTACTGACAAAAAAGGGGCTTGGATACTGTAGGGGAAATGAATCCCAGATCCTGTGTAAATGGATGATGAGGTAATTGATGGTTAAACTCTGCTTCATGTAACTCTTTCACTGTGCAATCCTTAAAATTTCTTTTGATACAAAAATGGTTGTGGAAAAACCCATACACAAACAGAAAGAAAAAAAAAAAAATTAACAGAGCTGAAGCCATCATGTAACATCCATTATACCCACAGGATAAAAACAGTGAGCAGCCTGTGAACAGTAATTGTAGCATAGACTACAGTCAGCAGAACAGCTGGAATGAGAAATCAATTATTCAGCTAAAAAAAGACAATATGCAATTATTAAATTATGAGTAATTAGTACATGCTGGCTTACATCTTACAAGCCTGCACTTTGAGAAATGCTGTGACTCAGCAAAGAAAGCAACAGAAAGGTTTCCTGGGTCTATCCTGTGCCATTGTTTAGCAAACAAAAGACCCTCAGAAAGCACAGAGCTTTCTGCTCAGGCAGCTAAGATACCTATCCAGCCACATTTGTGAAGCTGGCTTGCAAGTTGAATAACAAAATTCCATCACCTCTGTACAATAATATTAATAATATGCACTTAGTACCTTTCAAGCCGGAGGAAGTAACATTCTTTATACAAAATCATTTACATATATACTGATATAAAATCAGTAGCAGCAAAAAAAACCATCCCATTTTATATCCCTGTATCCTAAATCTTGTCTTGGCTAGCTGACTGTAGTGCTTTCCAACACTCTCTTTCTTCCAAAATGGTGCATGTGATACACTGATTCATCAGAGGTGTTGATTATCTTGATCTGGACTGAGACAATGCTTGAGTTTCCTAACTTTTCCTCTGGCACCTTTGCTTTGGCCTTTATTTTGTAGTACACCCTCCTTGTTACTATCAGCTACCCATTACTGTTGATTTTAAAAGAAAAAACCTGTACAGCAATAACAAAATAAAAAGCAAAACAACTTTTCCTCATTCTTTTCTGGAACCACAAGACTACCCAGAGTGAGAGAGAGGCGATGTCTTCTACGCTTACAGGAAATCTTGCACTGCTAGATTAGCTGGGCACAGTTTCACAAACCAGTGCCACATGGAAATGTGCATATGTTCTGAAAAGCACCATGTCATTTACACAGTTCAAGTGGGTGCAGGTGAAAATTAAACAAACATCAGCTCTAAGCAGCTTCTCAGCTTTCCTTGCATTTAACAGATTGGCCTATGGTGTACAGAAAAGACTATTGTTACTTTTAATCTCCTTTCAGTGTAGGGAGCTACTGTTCTTTCTCCTGCACTGATAACACACAAATTGCTTATCCTCCAAAGCAGCCTTCACCTGGCCACCAAATGCACTCTGCTCTTGCCAGGTTTCTGATAATCTCTTCCCACTCGTTTTTCAGTCTGTTGTGTTCAGCTTAAGGCATTTCTCCCATACAGATGGAGAATTAAAAAGGATTTTTTTTTCCTTTTTCTTCCCCTGCTCCCTTCCCTGCTTTCCTGTCTATCTGTGAGATGAAAATCCACTGGGGGGAAAGGAATGAAAAAACAGTGATGGTGCTAGCATGACAACTAAAGCTCCAATTCCAAGTCACATTGTGAAGCTTCATATGTGCTGTGAAATAATTAGAGGGCACAAAGGAGTCCAGATTCTCAGTAGTAGAACCTGGTGATATCTCAAAATCTGCCCCCATGGCTCCTGGCTTGTCCAGCTGAAGCCATTTGACAACAGCTAAAATATAACTTCCTGAAAATACAAGTGTCCTTTCTTTGTCTCTTTAGCTCTGGTCACCACATAAGTCAATGAGAAATCCTTATCTTGAATGCTGAGTAGACATCTTATGATAAAATATTTTTTAAAAAAAAAGAAAAGATGTGTAACAAAAGGTATTGAAAAAATCAATTAGATTAAAAATAGCAAGATTATTTCTGAAGAACAAAGACGATAAAACGTGATATGGCAAAGTGCAAGAATGTTGGAGAAGATGAAGCAGGAAAGCCTTACAAATCCCTGCCTCAATCTACACAGGAAAACAAGTGAAACAGGGGTGTTTTTTTTCTTTACTATGTAAAAAGAAATTGGAAACCCCCCAAAAAATTAGAGGTATCAATTTATTAAAAGAAAATATATAGAATTTCAGAGGTTTCCCTGATGTAATTAAAGAGAATGAAGTAATTGGAGTGGGAAGAATTTTTTTTTTTTACTTGGGGGAACTAAATCACAGTAAAATCTTGCCAGGCAAATTTGGTTTACTAGTTCTGTTGAAACTCATGTGGCTTCCTTAATATGGAATATTCCTTAGTTTATGTATTCCATCTCTGCCTTGTGATGAACTCACAGTGAAAGTCATCAAGACCTCTGTTGAATCAAAGGAACTCTTCAGAAACTGATGCTGCAGAGAAAGGACCCAGGGACCCAACTTCATATTCCCAGAACTCACTCCCTGCTCTCCTGTTGAAGCTTTTTAGCTGGAAGTCAGGATCAGTGAGACACAGGCACGAGCTTCTCTCCCTCTCCAGCACAGCAGTGCAAAGAATGAGGACTCTGAGGACAAGTCAAAGGAATGATCTTAAGAATGGCTTAGCTGCCTCCCAAAGATGAGAAGCAAAGATGCAATGGGACCTCAGAGGAATGGCTGCCAGGCCCAGGCACAGCTGTGTCACAGCTGATCAATATTCCCAGAGCTCTGGCTGTGCTGCTTTCTGCCCCTGCAATTACCGCCAGCGTGTGCCGAGGTGCTGACTTCCAGTGAAGGAGGAGTTCGACACCCAAGCAGTGGTGTGGGCTGGGGAAAGCCTTCTGTGGCAGATGATTCATCCTGACACCTATGTTACTGTGATGATATGTTTTTCCAGAGATGTCTCAAGCACTTTACCATGTGCCAATCCCAATCCTTGGGAAGGCTTCAAATAAACTGAGTCAGACAAAAGTCAGTCTGGTTTCTAGGGAAATACGACAAGGTCAGGGCAGTGATATCCTGTCACTCAGAAGTGGATAGGGCATGATGGGAGCAACTTTGCATTTGTATTCTTGTGTCTGGGCACACAGATAGAAGGGAGTAGGAAATTCTGTTGTCTTTGTTCTTTATGGGTCAGAATGAGCCATCCCAGAGCAACCCGAAAGAAAATTCTTTCTCTGTTACCTTAGGGTCCTGTGCCTGCCAAGTGCCATCAGGAGTACCTGATCAGTATCAGACTGGGGAGTGAGAAGGGGCAGTCCAGGGGTGAGATGGACAGGACATGTGAGTGAGGACCTCATGGCCTGCATGTAACTAAACAGAATTACTCTGCTTTCCTTTTGTGTTTGTGTAATGGTTTGCAGCAGCACCTGCTCCCCAAAATGATGTGACTACTCTGGAGAGAGAAAATTGCACTTTTCACCAGCAATGGTCATGGGCACCAGGGCTCACTATACTGCTGATTTCCAGGGAATTACGTGACTGCTACCCCTCATAAGACAGCTAGGCTCGTCTCCTGGAACCCTTAAACCACTCAGCAACACAGGCCTATCTCCCTGACCTGCAGTGTCAGAGGTGGTGCCACTTGAAAAGAACATCTGGTTTCTGGAAGCCAAAGCAAGGTAGGTGTAAGAGTTTTGTTGTGACTGTGGAGGAGGGTTGGCTGTGGTCCCATGTCTTAAAAAACTAGAGTTGTGGCTGGGATTGCTGGAAATTTAAAGCAAAGTGATTATCCTGATGATGACCAGAAGGAATAAGCAGCTTGTTCCTGAGTTTTCAAAAATCAAGGCAGCAGGTTATAGTAAAACAAGTTGGTTGTGTTCTGACAGAAGATCACTTGGTCAGAGCATGGTGCTAATAGTCAGGATCACAGATCTGATCCCAGTATGGACCATTCACTTGGACATAAGAATTGGACTTGATGGGTCCCTTGCAACTCAGACTGTTCTGTGATTCTCACACATAGTCAACTTGGGCAGCTCTAGTCTTCCAGCTACCTTCAGAAACAAACTGAAGAGAATGGTCAGAGCCAGAGCTAGGATGCTCTCATTTCTTTCTGACCATGCTCCAAAAGCTGCAGCAGAGTTGCTAACCAAAGAGTACTACTGCCAAAAGAGTGAAAATTTAGCCTGATGTCCAAAATTTGTTGCAATTTCCCACTTTTAAAAAAATCTGTGTAAAAACCAGGCATCCTTGTAGCCACCCAAAACTTGGTCATGCAAACCCAGTACAAGAATTCATCTCCAGTAAAGCCAGCACTGTTACTCCCTTAAATAATGAATTTGGCAGCATCCTGTCATACAACTTCATATTGACATGACAATTTACTGAGGGCAAAAGTACGTGAATCACAAGTACCAGAATGATGCATTTAAATAGAGGTGATTCTAGACAAAATGCCTGTACTGCATTTCCTAAAGGGGAGGTAGTTTGGATTAAAATAGACTCCCTAGTTTTGGGTTCAAGTACTTTAAAACTAGAGTTTAAAACCAGAGACATGGACTATGTAAATATGTAGGTCAAAGACTAATCCTACTTATATAATCCCAAGAAAGAAAATAGTGAGATAATTATGGAAAGTCAATAGGCACTTTTAAGAGTCACAACAGTTTCAATTAGTTCTTTTAGGCAAATAAAAATAAAAAAAGAAATCTAAAAAAGGAATTTGGCATTTTTTCTTCTTTTAAATAAAGTAGTTTGAAGTGTTTTTTTTCTTAATTTTTAAATAGCCAAAAGTTATGGAAACCTAAAATAGCATCTAGCTTTTTATACTGGGATTAAGTAAAAATTTTCTCTTTTCCAAGAGAATTTTTTCTTTCTTTTCCCCAGATTTTGGGTTACGAAATATTTATCCAGAACAGTTTTATGCACACTATTCATTTTCTGGGGGGTAAGGAGGGAGCAGGGAGTTTGTGAGTCTATTCAATGTGGACAATTATTTGTGTAATAATGCATTCTGGTGAATTTATTACTCTATATAGCTGGCAGAACAGCTGCTCTTCCCCTTGGTATCCCATGACTGGATGCATGGGAAGGGCTCAAAGCCGCATCAGGGGAGGGTCAATATTGACATTAGGAAGCTTTATTCACAGAGAAGGTGGCCAAACTCTGAAACAAGTTTCCTAGAGATGTGGTCAATGCCCAAGTTCTGTCAGTGTTTAGAGGCATTGGGACAATTCCCTTATCAACCTGCTTCATCTTTTGGTCAGACCCCATTGTACTCATCAGGAGTGTTGGAGGCCCTTCCAACTCGTCATCTCATCATCTCATCATCTCATCATCTCATCATCTCATCATCTCATCTCATCTCTTATTCTATTCTATTCTATTCTATTCTATTCTATTCTATTCTATTCTATTCTATTCTATTCTATTCTATTCTATTCTATTCTTTCATTTTCCACTGTTAATATTTCCATGGAATTGTTAAGAATGTCCATTTCTATAAATCTTTTAATCCACAAAATTCTACCAAGTACCTTAATATCATTTAGTTCAGAACAGTGGCCTTTATGGAGTGATATCCTAATGATTCAACACTGTCAGAATATTACAGACCATGTGTTCTTTCTAAAAGAAAGATGTTAAAGAGCAAATGTGTGTACACTGTTCTAGTGTATTTTTGAGATATATCTACTGCTTGTGGTAAAATGTATTGTGCCATCTATTTAGTTTTAATTTTGTGATTATATGAAGGATAGGGACAAAGATGGAGTGATAATTTATTCTAAGCACTTTTGTTAATGACATACAGGTTGCTAAAAAGCTGGAAAGTCAGATCAATTTATAAGCAATTAAATGGTGTCTGTTGAAAGGCAATTAATTTTATGGTAGAGGTAAAGCAAGGTGTTGCTATAATACTCTTCTATCTCTGATGATAGGAGGAAAAGATAGTTGAGTGACTATTAAATGTCTCCAAGTGTTCAGGTTCCATAGCATTAATTTATATTTCAGGTCTGTTCACTGTTTTGCTATTAAATAAGTTCTTCTCTTCTGGATGGTTAAATGTGCAATTTATTCACGCTCTAATGAATATTTTATATACCAAGGTTTTGACGAAAATTACCTATTCACTTAATAGACAGTGGCTATCTTCTGCTCATTAGCAATGTGACCAGCAGATTGTGCATCAAGGAAAGCAAAGCTCCCTCTGATTTCGAGAGAAGATGAGGGAGGAAAAGACTGATAATGAGACATAGCTGGTTTTCTTAAAGACTCAATGTGGAAAAGTTGAGAATGCAGTTAATTACTTTCACAAAATATAACTAGGATATTCTGCAAGATGTGTGATTAGATTATACTTTCAGACCAGTAAAAGTCAGAAACAAGTATGAGAGAAAAATCTATTCTGAGCAAGACCAGTAAAGGAAGATCTAGGAGTGTTTTGCTGCAACCTTACATCCAGCTTTAAGTTTACATATAAGGAAATTTCGAAAATTTGCAGCAGACAATTATGAACAAATGCATTCTTTCATACAAGCATTATCACACATACTCTCTCCAAAAACTAAGATATTATAGGTGTTCGTACATGTATAGTCTGAGCAGCCACATTGAGAATATTGTTAAATTGGGTATCTTAAACAGATTTTCTATGGAAAAAAAATCACAAAGTTAATTAACTGTTACATGAAAAAAGGATGACTGATTATATAAATCACTTCTATCACTTTACTTTTGCTAGGTATGTCAGAAGGTGTAAAGGTGGATTGTAGGCTGAAGTAGCATCCTTCATTTGTAACATCAGTCAAGGAAAACAAAGAAAAATTATGTTCCTAACCAATATTCATTCTATTTTTTTTTTCCTTTTAAGGAGTTGGTTCTTATTTGTTTCCTTCATAATCTTATAAATTTTTTCTTGTTTTTCACTAAGGGGTCTTTCTATGTCCTTTCTAATTCTGCTGATTCCTTTAATTCCTTCTTGGTTTGAATTGTCCTTCTGGAGAAATGTTCCACTAATGCCACATAGTACCTTAGATGAGATCACACAGGACAGGCCACTATGCAGAACATAGGCAGGGACTATAACATTATCTGAAATACTACAACGTTATTCTTTGGGCATTCCAATATAAACGTTTTCACTGCAGCTGAACATTGAGGAGAGATTTTTAGAAAAGCCTTTGCTCCTTTCTTCATCCACTGCTGCTAGTCTTGAATGCTTCAGGGTTTGAAAAGTGATTTAAGAGGTCCTTGTACTTTATTTTTTTTTTTCAGCACAGAATTTCATTTGCCATTTAATAACCCATTTATGTAAGATGAAGTCCCTCTGAAGCTCATCAACAGGATCTTTGTCCTTGAGTAAGGTTGTAGGAATAATTAATATTTTGGTCTGGCTGCTAAACAAAAACTGATTAGCATTTAAACAAGCATCTAAATGTTTCATTGTTTCTTTCCAAAATGAAAGCCTGGGTTGAGTAGGTTACTTTAGTTGACAATACTCTCACGGAACCTCAATTGAAATAGTCTGGTGCCCACATATTTTGAGGAGTCGAATCAATAAAGCATTCACTACCCAAAACTTTTGGGAGAGGTTCACCAACAGAGCTTCCAATAATTCACCTTTTGTCAGAGCATGATGGTTAGAGTATTCCCATAACTGAACTTTCTCTGAAGGAAATGGAATAATTAGAGTATTTCATCTCTTTATGGCATGTTGTAACTACTGGTTTATTGGAAAGAAGAGTAGAAACTGTTTGATGGTCTAGTTGTTCAGGCATTTTTTCCATAGTGATCTGATCTACATTGGACACTGTAGTTGTGAAGAAAATCAGAAATAGTTTTGCAAAATAAGTCTTCTTGTCATGTATTCCCCTATGCTTCTTTTCTTCTTTTACCTTCCTATCACCTTCACCTTTCTCTAACTTGCCACCTCTGATGGTAATTTCTAAATCAATTAAGCAAAAGCCAGGGAAGTTATTTTTTAAGTCCTTGCTATATTGAAAAATTACTCTTTTATCCCAATTTTCCCATTCTTTAATCCAGTTCATCAATCTATCATAGTGACACACCCTAAAATGTTTTGTAACAAATATTTTCAAAAGTCTTCTCTAAATCTTATTTCTCTTTACTTATTAATTAAGTAAAATTAATCTTATGCAAATTGAAATGAAGTATATAAAAAAACCCAAACCCTTGGGTCATCTCCAATTTAAGGGCTATTTCAAGAAAACAGGAGAAATTCAGTGGTCACTGGGCCTTGTGATTGCTAGATACTGGTGGAGAAAGGGTTATTTATTTTCATGCATGAATTTCCATGGTCCATCTGTTTCACTGCAAGAAGATTATTACATTTTAAAAAATGCAAATAAACATTTAAGACCTTTAATAACTATTTTCCTGTTTATTTCAAAGGCAAGTGGTGCTAGTTTAGTCAGGAAGGTTCAGATTTTCTGTATGTGTGATGGTTTACATGCTGTTCACTACTGCCAGTGACTTTAATGATGTCAGAGGGGTCATATGCAGACAGGAAAAGTTCATGGGACCAGGACCAAAAGTCCTGAGTCTTGATTCTTTCAAGTGATTTCTTTCTGGTGTCCTGTGAAAGCTCAGAGTGTTTCTAAACTAGGGTATTTCCAGAGTGTACTAAATATACACTGAAAAATCTGAGATATTCATAAGATGCTGGCTGTCACTTTTGATTTAGAAGAGCAGTTTGAGTGCTCCATGAAGTGCTTTTCTCTTGTAATGCAGAAGTTAGAGCACTGACCCAGGGTGAGAGACATCCACCTTCTACTTTCTACTTTGTTAAATGGAACTAACTCCCACCTCCCTCAGCTCCAAGGTAATACCCAGTGGTGGTGCCTGAGGGAGGATGAGCCCTCCATTTCATATGAAGCCACTTCATGCCAGAGCCTGAAAAAGTTCAAGATCAATGGATTTAAGTTCAAGATTAATGGATTTAAATACATTGAGGAAGAATTGACTGTGTTCCCTGGTTGCTGGCATTTGACATGAAAGAGCACAGTTTATCTATTTCCAAAATAAAAAGGAAAATAAAAAGGAAAATAAGAATTAGAAATCCAAGGAAAACATTTAGAGGACAATTGGCTCAGTTGTGAATAGGGAGGAATTTCTCAGTATCATCTGTGTGTACCTGTCACCCCTTTGGGAGTACAAAACCAGGCTTGCCTAACAGCAGCTTCATCCCATAATCAGGGAGATTCTTAAAAGATACCTATCCAAATCTTGCTGTCAGCTATGATTCATGACCTTTGATACAGTAGGTAAATGAACAGAAAGTGAGATTTATTTAATGCTATATAACAAGCCTTGGGGTTAGAAGTCCAAGCTCTCTGACACAGTCAGCCTTAGTCATTAGAAGGAAGCTATTTCAGTAATTAATTATTACAACCCTGGGAGTACTTTGGTCATGGTTCATCACCATGGTACACTGAGGACCTTAATAGTCTCTTACAATGTCAATATGTGCTTTATTTAAGGTTCGTATCATTTTAGCCAGTCAGAAAGGATAAAACTCACCCCTGCGCAGCAGGTCAGAACATGGCCTATTCATCTTGCTAGTCCCCCAAGAGTCCTCAAAATGCTTTTTTAACTGAGATGGAAGTGACACATAAAGCTTCTCTGAGGTCTTTTGCACACAGATGGATTTCAGCTGTGAATAGGAAGTCACCAATTTGCAAATAAGTTATTTGATGGAAAATTCTGCCATCAATCAGATTTGCTAAATTATATTAATAATTCCTCTTACCTATAATATCTGAATCTTGTCTTCCAGTAAAGTTTTGGGCAAGTAAATTTCATGGAAAATGATGGCAGAAAAAAAAAATAGTAAGAATGGAGCAAGGGATCATTTAGATAAAATACTTTGGTTTATCTAACTTAGGCCAAAGTATTCAACATCAGGCATCCACTTTCTGGAGGATGGCCAGATAAAATTTCTACTAACTGCTTAAAGGCATTATAACTCCCTCATTCTTTCTAAGATTTATTCCAAAATTTACCTTTAAACACTTCCAACCTCTCATACTGATGTTTATTCCAGTTCCTAGTAGCATCAACACAGCTTCTGTTAAGAGCCAATCTAGGCTGTGATGCTCCAACATCCTGAAATGACACAGGGGCATTGCAATGTCACATCTGTCAGGGACCACTGAGAAACCTTGTGGTCAGAAATTAATCCTGCTGGAGGAGTTGATTAACTGTCCACTGGAAAATAACTGAGAAATGTGAAAGAGAAAAAAATAATGAATGCCTTTTTATCTTTCTATGTGGTCATCATAGATTATGTCTAGAAGATTATCTCTGGAAGATACAGTAAAAGAAAAAAAAAAAAAGGCAAAAAAAAAACCCTTTTTTGTT
>WEIU01008373.1:38266-61754 GCA_013389925.1 Aegithalos caudatus
TTTTTTTTTCTTTTCTTTTTGCAGCCTCTGAAAGAAAGAATTATGGTCTCAGTACCCTCCGTTGAAGATACGGTGGTGTTGAGCATCTGGAGAGATTTGCTTATACAGCAAAAAGCGTCCATTTCAGTGGACGAATTTCAACGCCTTTTCATGTATGGTAGGTCAAAAGACTATTTCCAGACCATGGAAAGGGGACACAGCATAGAAAAGAAGTGTTAATACAAGCTTCTGGCTTCAAATTGAGAAGAACTCAGGACAGGTATTTTTTTATTGGTGCAAGCATCCACATGTTGCATGCAAATTTCATCCTTCTCTTGTCATCTAGCACAGAGATGTGAACTAACTGCTATCAGCTGCTTTTGAACTTTGAAATTTTCCTTTAGTCCTGAGATGGAAGTTTCATCATAAATAGGCCCTTGCTTCCCAATTAAGCCTGTGAGCAGCAAGGAGAATCATGAATAAAAGGCTCTGCTGGCAGAAGCAGGAATTCCACCAAGGAATTTCATCCTTGACATGCCATATTGGATGAAAGCCGCAGCAAGGTCTGCAGAAAATGGATTAAACACCAGTCACTCATTTAATGTTCTCTTGTGGCTCCCTTCATTCACACATGGCACACAGTAATGAAAATAGGCACTGTTACTTACCTTCTCAAGGTCCTACTTAGCCGAAATTGCAAAACCTGCAGCCTGCTTGTTATCCAAACCTTTGATTAAAAATCAGGATTTGGATCCCAGTGAGGCCTCAGCTTATAATTCTGTAATAATAATAATAGATAATCTGCTGCATTCAAAAAATTTAGCCTTGATTGTATAAAGAAGAGATCTCCCCAAAACCCCAGGGAGGTATTTTCTTATTCAGATTTTAGAAGCAGTTGTAATTTCATCACATTGCTTTTAATTCCCCATTACAAAGTGATGCATGAGAAAAAGAACAACAAGATCATAGAACCATAGAATGTGCTGAGTTGAAAGGGACCCATCAGGATCATTAAGCCCAACTCCCGATCCTGCATACAACACCCCAAGAACCCCACCATGTATCTGAGGGTATTGTCTAAACTCTTCTTGAACTCTTTCAGGCTTGGTGCTGTGATCACTTCCCTGAGGAGCCTCTTCCAGGGCCCAACTACCCCCTGGGGAAAAAAATGTTTTCCTGATTTCCAACCCAAACCTCTCCTGACTCAACTTCATGATGTTTTCCCAAGTCCTGGCACTGGTCCCAGAGTGTCTGCCCTTCTGCTTTCCCTCATGAGGTAGTTGCAGACCAAAATGAGGTTTCCTCTGTCTCCTCTTCTCCAGGCTGAACAGATGATTTCAGCCACAGAAAATTATTTCAGCCACATCTCATATGGCTTCTCCTCCAGAGCCTTCACCATCCTTATGATCCTCCATCAGACACTCTCTAATGGCTTAAGATCTTTACATTGTGGAACCCAAAACATCCCCCAGAACTCAAGGTGAGGCCATCCCAGTGCAGAGCAGAGACAATCCCCTCCGTTGCCCAGCTGGTGATGCTGTCCCTGATTCCCCAAGGACAGGGTTGGCCCTTCTGGCTGCCAGGGCACTGCTGGCTCATGTTCAACTTTCCATTATCCAGGAGCCCAGGCCACTTTCTCCAGCACTGAATCTCCAGCCTCATTCCCCAGTCTGTCTGTACATCCAGGGCTGCCCAGGCCAGCTGCAGGATCCAGCACTGTCTGCCCTTGTTAATCTCCATGCTGTTGGTGATTGCCCATTTCTCTGATTTGTTGAGGTCTCTCTGCAAGGCTTCCCTGCCCTGGAGGGAGTCAACAGCTCCTCCCAATTTAGTGTTGTCAGCAAACTTACTTAGTATTCCTTTGATCACAGGTCCAAGTTGTTAAGACAGATGCTGAAGAGAATTGGGCCAAGGATCTGAAATATGCCTTCTACCATGTTAATTTTCTCAGTTAAATTTTACATATTGACTTTAATTTTGGGGGAATTATGTCTTGCAATGTCTCCAAATCTTGTTGCACAGCTTTTGTCATCACTTTCTGAAACACTTCCTGTTTATTACAGCTGTTCCCTGGTGCTGAAATAATACAGCATTTGATTCCTTTACTTAATATTGTTAGGATTAACGTCCCTCATGATTTAGATGTTTAAATACAAAATGTTTTAGTTCAAGCCCATCTAACATAAACTGTTATTGATAAGACCACAGTCAAACACATCTGACTGTCACTCAGGTGTTTATGAAGGCAGAAATAAAAATCCCATTCCACCTCAGCATTAATCAATCTTTGTCACTCCACCAAGTTCTTTTATCTGATAAGCTCCCCAGTGGCTAGGAGAAAGGAAAGAAAAGATTCCTGTAAATGGAAGCCCTGCAGGCCAAACCAGCAGACTGAAGGAAATGGTAATACAGCTGCACCTGGCAGCTGCTGCTTTTCAGGTCACCACAAATCATCCAAACACCAGCCACTGCCAGAGGTGTGCTGGCTCTTTCACCAGCACCTCAGGTGCTCTCCTCTAGAGTCACCAGTTTTTGGAGCCTAAGGTGTAATTTTGTTTGTTCAAAGCATGGTACAGTCAACAATCCAGATTTACCTCTTTCCTTGCCCTTCCCACCAGTCACCTGAGCCAATCCCCATGGTAAGCCCTGTCACAGAGACAATCCCTGCTGGCTCTGATCTGCCAGCAGAGACACAACTTATAAGAGCAAGCCAGGAAGGTGATAGTCCATCACAGGTAGCTCAGGCACTATTCCCATTAAAATCTCATCTGTTTTTTGACAGATCTAAATTATAATCCAGAGGCTTCCCTCACCATTGTGATGCTCCAGACTGAGCCTGCACTCCAACCAAGGCTCCCTGTGGTCACAGCCAGTGTTTGCTCATGTCCTGTACTTAGGAGGGGTCAGGTCATCTCTGTCTTCCTGACAGGAAAACAGGGGCATACTCTGGACACAGGGACATAGTCAGGGTGTGGGCAGCATCATGGGCAGATGCAGTCAGCAAAGCATCCATGCAGTGTCCAGATGCTTTGTTGGCTCTTTTCCCTCTCTCCATACGATGGTGAGGTCGAATCATTCAGCACCAGTGTGTGCCCACAGACAGAGACAGACCTTGAATGATGCTGGGAGTTTTGCTTGCTCTTATGCAAGTCATCTTCTGGTGCTGATGTGAGGGCTCACCTCTCAGGAGAAGAGAGGAGTGGAGGAAAATAAGGCTCCTTTGGAGACTGGCAGAGACAAGAACTAGACAGACTGTCTCTAAATATCTTCAAACATAAATAAGATAAATTGTACCAAATGCAAACTTGCTGATTTCTTCTGGGATGCTGCCACAAAGATAAACAAGAGTTCAACAACAAAGTAATTATATGAGTAAATAGAAGCAAGAATAAAGGAAAAACATTTTAAAAAAGAGTAAAGAAAGCCTCATGGGCAGCAAGTGCAGGGAAGGGGAGACCATTAATAGAGAATCCTCATTCTTCAAAAGAGTGTCTTAGAGCTTTGTAGGGAAAACTTTCTGAGTGAGTCTGATATAAAATATTCTGTGGTCACACACTGAGTTTATAATAATGGAACTGCAGAGGTGAGGAGAAAAGGTAAGAGGATTGCTTTGGGATGTGCCATGAGGGAAAATATAGTGTAACCCCAGTCCATGTGACAAATGTTCAGAGTTTACATTGTCCCTATAGGACACAGGAGTATGTCACAGGCTGCACTTTTCCATGGGAGCTGGAACAGCACTGGGTTGGACAAGGTTGGCCCAAAGTGCCCTGTTCAGCAATTCTGTCAGAATGGCTCCTGCTGGACTAACAAATGTTGTTTTAACATACAGGAGACTGTAACAATGCTTAATGGCATTTGAGACACTGCTGTGCAAGTGATTATTTTAGGGTTTTTTTCTATGAAGGGTCCAGATGGAGACTGAGAGCAAGCGTTTTCCAGGTAGACACATGACTCAGAGCAAGAAGGGGTTTGTGATAAAGCCATGAACTTTTGGTCTCCAGACACTGTGAATGCTCCAGTCTGAGAGAGGGAAGGGGGTGCCAGCATTGCTCAGGGCAGATGGGGACAGCTGGTGACTTGACCAGTATCCACATGCCCAACATAACACATTTAAATATTCACTGTAGCCCTCAAAGGCCAGGGATTGTGAGACAGCATTTCAAATTTAAATACTCACAAACTCCTTTACAAGGGCAATATGTAAATTACATGAATATCATTTGGTCATTGAATAGTTTGGAAAGATTCATATAGAAATGTTATTGTTTGTTACCAGGATTGTTATAATCTCTGCCTAATGGTGCCATTTACCTCTGTTTTGGTGCTGCTAGACATAGATTTCATTCTACATCAATTCCTTATCAACTGTTTGGAAAGTCAGGAACAGAAATTAAGAAGCTGTCTGGGGCATTTTCCTTCTCATTGAAATTATATTTCATTATACTATATTTTTATATTATATATTATATACTTTATATAAAATATTATCCATTATATATATTTTTTTAGTTTAGTTTAGTTTTTGTTGTTGTTGCGTTTTAGGTTGATTCTGACCAACTAGACAAAAATACTTATCTCAATAAAGCTTTCACAGATGCTCTTCAAAGATTTTCTGGTTTAAATTCATCCTATTTCTCTCCATTCCATTTCTCCTGACACACCATGGACAGGAAGTGAAAAAAGGCACAAATTCTGTGGAAGGCAGAAGATTACTTATCACAGTAGATTACTAAGTTGATTATACATTTTCAGTCCTGTCCTGAGGTGATATTTAGAAAATTTTTAATTTGTTTTGTTTTGTTTTGTTTTGTTGTTTTTGGTTTTTTTTGGGTTTTTTTTTTTTTTTTGTTTGGTTTTTTTTTTCTTTTGTTTTGTTTTGTTTTTGTTTTTGTTTTTGTTTATGCTATGCTATGCAGGTCTGAATTTCTGACACAAATTGATTTGGCATTTAACTTTGTCAAATATTTTTGATAGACAGAAAAAAAATAATATCAGGAATATAAAACATTGCTACACCAGCATCGCTTGTTTTGCAAGTATGAAAGGTAGGAATATGAAAAAGACATTATGTAAGGCAATAGAGAATCTGAACCAAATTATTTTTTATTACAAAGGAGGAGAGAAAGATGTTTGGGTCTAGCTTTTATAAATAAACTTCAAATTACACAAATTTTAATAGCATTTTTTCCACATTGCATGAAAATTGTATAAGCACCTGGAAAAAGAAGGCATATATAAATGCACAGTTCATTACTATTTATTGGAATACTGTTCCTGCTTTTCAACTCCTTTCTACATTTTATTAAAATATCTTTTTCCTGAGGATTATAATACCTTGAATTTGCACTAAAACTAACAGCTAAGACTGGAATCAGGATTAAATTTATGTTTCCTCTCACACCATTTCTGTAAGGTTTTAGCAGTAATTTAATGACCTTTGGGGGACAATAATTATTATAATTTAGTTATTGTAAATTATTTGGTTTGCCTCTATCACTTGCTTTGTTAAGGAGTCAGTTCTTAAAACTGTGAACTCCCAGACTTCAACATTAATGTTTTTAACATGTTTTACAATATTTGTTCTGTAATTCAATTCTATTGATGTGCTGAGACCCATGACTTGATTATTAACAATAGAGTCACAAGTTTCTAAAGAGGTGAAATACATGACATTAGCAAATTAAATTAAATTGTGTGCTCACATTTTTTTTATTCTTTCATCCCACAGTTATCTGGGTAAAGCAGGATGACAATTTCTTTTTCAGATGCACAATTGAGCTGACAGCTACAGCTGAAGTGAAAGTGCATTTAGAAAGTTGTTTCTCAAAAGAACAAAACCAGTAATCAGCTTTTTCAACAGGAGGTGTCTCAGGTTCATCCAGGACTTTTAAGAAAAATGATTGGTCTCTTTTTTTTCCAACCTTATTTTGGTAAAACACATGTACTCAAACAGTTTTTTGCACTCAGTGGCCCCATGTATTGGGCTGCACAGCAAAAAAAGAGGGAAGGAGACTTTTTATAGAGGCAGATAGTGATAGGACAAGGGGAAATGTTTTCAAAACTGAAAGAGGAGATATTTATCTTAGATGTTAGGAAGAAATTCTTTTCTCTGAGAGTGGTGAGGCATTGGCTCAGGTTTCCCAGAGAAACTGTGGATGGCTCATCCCTGGAAGTGTTGAAGGCCAGGATGGATGGGCCCCAGGAAAGCTTTAATAGTGGGTGGCATCCCTGCCCACAGCATGACAGTAGGATCTAGATGATCTCTGAGGTTCCTACAAATTCAAAGCATTCTATGATTCTATGAAAGAAGTTGTCTCCCTAATTTGCTGATTATAGGGAGCACAAAGGGAAATGACCATTGTTAAAAGGGACCATTTACTTTGCTTTAATTAATTAAACCAAACCAAAACCAAAACCCCTTGCAAAACCAAGCAAACTGAATTTACAGATGATTCTTTCTTTAATGTTAAACCCTGGAGTGCCATTTGTACTTAATTGTCAGGTGTAGTAACTACCAGACAAGCATAAAAATCACAATTGATGTTACCTGTATTACTTGATGCCTATGAGAAAATATTACCCAACTAGGTGTAATTGCTTTCTGCTGAGAAGAAAAGATTGAGGGAGGAGGAGGAAAAAGGATAGAAAGTAGGATTGACAAGACACTTCCAAACTGAACACTACATAGATAAATTTCTCCTAAAAATACAGAGTAATCTTCAGTTCCTCCTAAAGGTTTTAGTTAGAGCTCAAAGAAAACAGAGTTTTGAAGGGTAAGTTTGCATTAAGACTTTTTTCTTCCTAGAACGTCACTCTAAAGTTCTGCTAGTAAAGACATGTTACAATGGGATTTTTCATTATTCACTGAGATATTTTTTCTTCAATAATAAAGCTCATGGAGGTCCATTCATAGAATTACAGAATGGTTGATGTTGGAAGGGACCACTGGAGGTCATCTGTCCCAACTCTTTGCTCAAGGAAGACCACCTAGAGCCAGATTTCCAGTCTTATCTTCTAAACACTAGTAGTGGAAGAGTTCTGATGTCTATCACAAGATCTTCCATCATTTTCAGAGGTATAAAAAGAAATATATTCTTTTAAAAAGAGATGGGTTACCAACTGTTCTCACATAATTATATTCTGCCTTAATATTAAGACGTTTTATTTCTGCTCCAGTGTAAAATATAAGAAGGAATGGAGAAGAGGAAAGGAACAAAGAACAAGTGAAAAGCAATTTTTTAAAAAAGTTAGAGATATACTACATTTATTTCTCACCATTTATTCTCTGTGAGGGTGAAGTAAAAATAAATGCCTACCTGGGGTTCTGACGAACAAGAAAGAACTTCTTGATTTAAACTGAAATTGTTCTACATTTCTCATTCTTTGGGACTAAAATCTTTCATCTTGTGGAATATAGCAGAAAAGGAAAAGATCTCTTCATAATCTCACTAATGATAGTATTTGTCACGAAACTTGCAAGCAGGTTGTTTTGAAAAGGCCAGATCATCCTGACCTATCCTCAGGAACTGAAACTGTTACATATAGGCAAGAAATTTTCATGTTGTACTTGTAAGATTAAATTGAAGTAAAATTAAATCTTTCAATCTCTTTTTGAGAATTGATTTCTATTTAAAATGTGCCATGATTTCCCTAACAATGCCATTTTCTGTCTCAGGCTCTACATTCCTAATTTTACTTTGAACATCTTTTCTGTCTGGTGGGAAGCAGATTTTTACATTCCCTTTAAATGTTCCCTTAGGCATAAGTTGCATAGCTGTAAAAGGAGGCAAAGATATTGGAAGACTGCACATTCAATAGCTTCAGCCTTAGCAAGGTCAGCTTATTTGCATTTATCGCTGCATTTTTCTCTGCAGAAGGACACCGATATTTTAAGCAGGCTCTGGGCTCTTCTTTTTAATGAACTTTAAGAAATTTCTAATGGAATTAGTTAAATTCACCTTTTCTGCCTTTAGGACAACGTATAAATGCACACACAACTGCTACTGCTTTCAGAGGAAACTGTACCAATACAGCTAGTGGAAGACAAAGGTTCAGAAAGCATAATTTATGTATTTATTTGGGATATTTGTTCTCCGGGGGAAAAAAAAGCAACCACAACTTTCTGAGTAGCAAAAACAGATTTTTATCTACATATCCAAAGGTTTAATTTTTATTTTTACCTTATTTCATCATTGCTGACATACTACAATGCAATATAAGATAGAATTACAGAATCACAGAATATCCTGATTTGGAGGGGACCCATCAGGATCATTGAAGTCCAGCTCCTGGCCCTGCACAGGATGCCCCAGGAGTCACACCATGTATCTGAGAGCATTGTCCAAGTGCTTCTGGAGTTCTGGTGCTGTGACCATTGCCCTGGGAAGCCTGTTCCAGTGCCCAAACACCCTTTGGAGGAAGAACCTTTTCCTGTTACTCAAACCTCCCCTGACAACTTCCACTGAGGCCATTCTCTCAGTTCCTGTCATCAGAGGGAAGAGATAAGTCCCTGCCCCTCCTCTTCCACTTCTCAGAAAGCTGTGGACAGATATGAGGTCTCACCTCACCATCCTCTTCTCCAGTCTTTGAGTTTATCTTGGTAAAAATTTAAGAGCATCTGCTAGTGAACAGTTGAAACAACCTATCTGATAATCAGTTTCTTTCCTGTTTCCTGTAGTGAAATGCTTGAGGATCTAGATTAGACAATCTTCTATTTCTGGTATAATTAAATAATTTGTATTAAAAGGTTGAACATTTTGATGAAGAAAGCTACATAGGAGGACACTGATTCATCAAAGGAAAAAGAGTATTACAACGTTTACTAACAGCAGTTGTCCTTTATGATTTGGAAAATAATTAATATAATTATTTCTACAGCCAAGTAATCTCTTCCAGAAGTCACCCACAGCATTAGAACAGCATTAATCATGTACCATGAAAAGATGTGAAAGTGATTAAAATACACAAAATAAAAATCAATCTGTCAAGATTTTTTAGAATTTCAATTATATTTTGGCCATTTTATTATTAATGAAACTTAAAAGAATGTTTGATTCCATTCTAACTTAGAATGAAAACAAAGGCTTAAATGTCAAAAATTCTTAGAAATTCAGACATTTTAGCTTGCTACTTTTCTAATCTGTCTTTGAATCCTTTTGCACTGGCTTTTGCTTCAATACGAGGGAGACTTTTTTTTCCAACTTATTTCTAAACAAACTAATGGATCCTCTGTTTCTTCCTCAAATTAACATTCTAAATTTTGACAGGACCTTGATTGTCACTCTCAGTCTCAGTCTTTGCATTTCTTCCATTTTCCTGCAGCAATGCTTTTTGATTGTTTTGTTTTCTCTGGTCTTTGACCCAGCATCCGCCATCCCACCACCTAAACATAAAGATTCCCATAGGGACTTCATACTGACTTTCATGGGAGACCATGCAAGCAAAAAATCCACTGGCACATGGACATAACTCTGTTGGCCTCATCAGCAAACAGCACTGGAAATTCCAGCCCAGGAGGTGCTGCACTCTCCCCTTCAGCTGACTAATTCTTCTCTGACAGAAAAAGATCAAGCAAAATTTAGTGTATTTTCTTTGTCTTCCTTGGAGTAAAGTCAAATCCAGAGGGAAATGAAGGTGTTACGGCTGTGAACGGGAAAATTGGTTCACGTGGCTCTTTAGTTTTTGGGTCACCACAGAGTACCTTCACACAAGGTCCTCTCAGAACATGATCAGCTGAAGGACTATCTACCTTGGCATTATTTTACAGCTGAAAACATGAAAATACAGATTTGTTCATGCACCTGTACATGTGAGAGAAATATCACCTTTTGTAAGATGAGAACCAATCACAGAAAAAATCATCTTGGTATGTGTCAGTTGATAAATGTCATATATTCCCTGAAGCAGTCCATGCTGGAAGCAATATTTTAAGCCATCCAGCTTTGCTATGTGCAGAAACTGAAAAGCAATTCATGCTTTTGTGTAGTCTAAATGCCTTTAAAACTTCTTTCATTGCTGATACTTTTCTTTGCACTCAGCCTCAGCATGCTGAACTTAATGTAGTTATTTGGAATGCTATTAAAACAGAGAAGCAAAAGTTCTGCTGAGAAATATCAGTCATTTCAAAATATTAGATCACTGTAGAATTTTAGCTGCAAGACAGAGATGAGAAGTAACAGGGAAAGCTTGGGGGTTTTTGTTTGTTGTTTTGGTGGCTTTGGTGAGGGTTTTTTTGAGTATTCAAACTTCAACCTGCTTGGGATTTAGAGAAAATTCCCACAAGGTTTCTCAACATTTTCCTGACATTTTATATTTTTCTCAACTCACAAATAAACGCTGATAAAGCAAACCGAAGAGACAGAGTACAGCATAGAAGAGTTTCACCAAAAACATGGAATAAGATTGCTAACAGGAACTGGATACATCAGGACTGTTATGTTAAAAAGCTGGAGAGGCTGCACAGAGGATTATCAGCATAATTGAGAGTCTAGGGCCCACCACCCACAGGATGAGCTTCAGAGAGCTCACACTCCTCACTCTCATGAAAAGGTGGCCAAGGGACAATCTGCTTTTAGCTTTCAGCTACTTGAAGAAAAGCTACAGAGCTGATGGAGCCAAGGTCTCGTCCACAGTGACATGAATGAAGCAATAGGTAACAGCCTGGCATGGGATATTCAAACTGGACAATCAGATGAATCACAGCACTTTCAAGGCAGTTTAACAAAAGACAAGGTGAGAGCACAGCTGTAGACTCTCCATCCATGGAGGTTTTCACACCTGGGTGTGTCAAGCCCAGCTGGCCTGATCCAGATACATCCATGTTGACAAAAGTCCTGCTCCAAGCAGGCAACTGGACCAGATGGCTCCAGAGGATCCTTACAACCAGCATTGTTAGGATTCCTTTTTAATATACCATAGAAAACACGATAGAAAAGAAGATTTATTAAATTATGTGGGGATTTCTTTCATAGCCAATGAAGACAAAACAAGCCTTCAGCTTTTGAACCAGAGGCACTCAAATAAAAAATATCCTCATCCTATTTCACAATGATGTATGATGAAAATTTTATAAACAACATTATGCAATGGAGGGTGTAAAAAGGAAAATGCAGTGATTCAGGCTCTCAAACAAAGTATTATTATTCCCTTTGAAAACAACCACCTTCTCATAGGGCTCCTTACTGTCTAAAAAATATTTGCCACATGACTGATGTCATATTGGATACAAATGGAACCCATCTGGAAGAAATATCTGAGGGAACCAGCTGTTGAACCAGCAAGAAGTGTTTCTTTGGGCTGCTGTGTGAGAAAACAGTAATTCCCTTTAATAGAACTCTGCTAAGTGAAACTTGGATTCCCCTTCTGCTGTTGTATAGAAGATGAAAAGGTACCTTCCATCTTTCCACACCCCCAGGACACTCTTTCACTTGTATAATAATTGTTGAAATGCATCTGTAATTACTACAGCTGGCAACATTCTCCTAACAAACCAGAAATAATTTGCAAAGCTTTGAGTAGTCTTGGGCCAACTTCTGGCTGCTTTTCATTCAGACAGTCCATATTCTGAGCACATTCCCATGCCAGATTTTGGCTTAAATTCATGCAGGAATGCAGGTTTTTCAAGGTCACATGGAAGTCACACCAGCTGGTTGATTTCCTGCTTACAAAAACTTAGCAAATGGAAATTGATTTGTTTCAGATGAGTTGTATTTTTGAGCCCCCTCAGACTGGATCTGATATCTGAGACTTTTGAGTACCAAACTACAGAATATAAACCAAAAGTAACAAAAAACTATTCTCCAAACCCTTTGGCTCAGAAATTCTCTGGTTCACACAGCCTCAGCTGGAATTTCTTTGCTTCTGTTTAATTAAGTCCCAATTTTTCAAAGGATTGTTACATGTAACTACTTTCTTTTGCTTGCCTTTTCAGAGCAAATAAGTTTAAGAACACAAATTCAAGACAATCCCCTGAGACAAGTGCAGTTAGCTATGAAATGGAGGAGAAAACTCCAAGTGAAAGAGAAAGCTCCCTTTGCCTGACACGTCTCCTTAGATTTTCATAAGTGCATTATTTAGCTATCTGTACACAGCTGTCTAAGAAGCAAGACTGTAAACAAGCCTCAGATGGCCCAAAATGTACTATATATCTATATATCTATCTTTAATACGAGTCTTTAATACATGTATATATCCATATACATATATATATGGAGAAAAAGGAGGAGGGAAAAGAGAGGAAAGGCATGTCCTTTCACAAAGGCTCACATTGGTCTTTGACAATAAAATAGATCATGGCCTTGGAATAACAGAATCACAGAACAAGTAATGTTGGAACATGGGTGGGGCCATCTGGGTCCAAGATCCCTGCTCAAGCAGGGTCATCCCAGAGCACACAGCACAGAATTGTGTCCAGATAGTTCTGGAATTTCTCCAGTGAGGGAAAATACACATCCCCTCTGGACAATCTGTTCCCGTGCTCAGTCACCCACAACGTAAAGAAGTTCCTCCTTGTGTTCAGGTGGAGCTTCCTGTGCATCACTTTCTGTCCAGTGCCTCAGCACTACCAAGCAGAGCCTGGTCATCTTCCTGACACCTTCTCTTCAGACACTTGTCTACATTGCTCCCTCTCAGCCAGCTCTTCTCTAGGCTAAACCAGCCCACCTCCCTCAAACAGGGAGATGTCCTCATAAGAGAGATGTTGCAGTCCCTTAATCATCTTTTTAGCTCTCTGCTGGACCTGTTCCAGGAGTTCCATGTCCCTCTTGAACTGAGAAACCTAGAACTGAACAGACTAATCCAGAATCAAAGCAAAAAACCCCCTATATTTGAGGAAAAATAGCAGATTTTGAATAAAACTGTCAGCTCCTCAGTTGATATGCATTAAATATTTTGTCTAATTAGCTGATAAATGCAGAGAATTACTGACAGTTATTTGAAAATGTTATGGAGTAGTTCCAGAGATTTACATGTGATATCAATCTTCTAGCATTTGACCTTGGTAATTACTGCTTTGTAAGTTTAAACTTCCAAACCTTCCACACAACAGAATGAGTTTCAGGGAAAAAAAAAGAAAAACCACAACAGAGAAACAAAACCAAACCCTTAACCATGTACAAGATATCATATCTTTGAGTAATGGAGATGTAAGAAAAGAAAGCATAGCAGTCTAACTTGATTGCTCTTCTCAAGAATCAGTGAATGAAATAAAAAAAGCAACTATAACAGATCAGAAAACATACCTGGATTATACTAAAACACTGGCTATGACAGGACACTCATTTAAAGTAATTTTGAACTTAAAAAGTGACAGCTCTAGCACAAACAGGCTATGGGGCCATGGAATATGACAGTGGAACAGAAAGTTTGTGGGATGCATCTAAAGCAGCACAGGAATCAGCAGCATGCTGAGTCCCACCAGCCTCCCCAGCAGTGACTTGACAAGACAAGGTGAGCAAAATGCAGAAGATACTTGTGGCAAGTGATGCTGCAAGGACCAGTGGAGTAAAAATTCCAGCAGGTATACTCAGCAGCTCTGTAGGCTGACAGCTAATAATTAACCTATGCCCATGTTATAAAATACAAGGCAATATGCTGTCATGGCATGAGCAAACATGGCACCACACTGGGAACAATAACACCTGGACATTAATCTTATCTCTGCTGCAGATTTCAGGTACGATGGTGGGCAAGGCCTCTTAACATTTTTGAATCTCACTTTTTCCTCCAGTTGTTGGCCATTTCATGAATGCAACCTCTAAATTCTTCATAACAGGAAAGAGTCCAATTCAGGATTTGTACCTCACCCAGCACACTAGGACAAGATCTAGAACACAGCTGCTGTTAGCTATATTCCATGTACAATCATGGCACCAATGCAGTCAAAATTTACTTACATCTGGTCTAGCAAGGGAATGAATCACTGTATGACTGAAGATGACACCATATGTTCTATGAAGTAACATCCACAGTTTCCCTTGTGAAGCTGCATTTATTCCCTGTTCATTCAAATAAGAAGCAGGAAATTGATCTTGTCTAGTAGAAAAAGAGGCATTTCCCACTTTCCCATTGTTTGCCACTGTTTACCAAAAAACACATCAAATTCCAAGGGGTGTGGGAAATTTATGCACACAAAAAAAAATTTAAAAATTACATTGTCCACGTTCAGACAAATGCTAGCAATTCATTGTGGAGGGGATATGAAACTTCATGCATCAAAGATTGTTCTTTCACTGAAAGCTGAATTAGTTTAGAATTCACCCTGGGTGATAGCTGTTTCCCAGGGACAGGTGACTCACTGATATTTCAAGAGGTGTATTAACCATATGGTAACACGTTCACCTTGCCTCACCTCTCCACCACAGGATCACCCTACCTTGCTTCTTGCACAGTCTCCCTCCCTGGACCATCCCTGCATCCACCACATCCATCAATAGGATTCAAGGCTCAGAAGGTCTCTGGGTTCAGTCTTTGTGCTCCAAACAGTCTCTTACCCAATCATCTCCATGAGATCACAAAGCAGCAGAGACCCTTGGAAATAGATGCAAAAGTAAACAGAATGCCACCATTTAAAAAATAACTTACAGACTAACATGAACTCCTCAAGCCCCAAGCAGAATAAATACAGACAGTACATCCATTAGCTGCAACTGAATAAAACATTATTTATAAAATGGGTAATTTAGATCTGATTAATGTTTATAAATGTGTTTACATAAGAATCAGATATTAACCTATAGCTTTAAAGGATTTAATTAGCCTTGGAATATTGTGTCAGTGTACAATGAAAAATAACTAATTCACAAAGGAAATGCAAAGAAAATCTGCAAGCACAAATGAGGTAAATTAATTAAGCAATTTGCATAAATTTGAATGGTTATTTTCAGGGCATTACTGACATTTTACACTTCCTATTCCCATCATACTGGCAAAAGTAGTCTTCTGTCACCCTATTTATATGATACATCAATCATCTCATGGGATCCCAGAATACCAGCACACACCACAGTATAACAGCTTCTACACACAGGTTTTCTGAACCATGCAGAATCCAGCATCCCATTTCCAGCTGTACTATCTTATCACCAGCAGATGCATTTACAGGCTGTTATAGCTTCATTCTTACCTCCAAATGGAGGAAAAAAAATGAAATATGACTCCATCTCCATTAGTTTTTTACATCCTGAATACCAAACAGATGGTAACAATTACAGATGGGAGTATATTTCTTACACAAGAAGCCAAATGCTGCACATTGAAATCTGGAACGAGTCACTTAATGTATTTAGTTTATCCAGAACTAAATTGGTGTAAAAGGGTAAAGGAATTTGGCCTAACAGTTACATATTCCTATGATTACCCTGGGAATACTGTAGCAGCAACCTCCTCATAATACAGCTGTGTCCACACAAATCCTTTGGTTTCTTCCTATTACCCATGGAACAATCAAGGCAAAAATTAATATTTTAATGCAATATTGCACTTACACCAACATTTTTTTGCAATACATTTTCCTTTAAGTTTCATAGACTGCACTATTGAGAGTTATTATTAATTTCTGAGTCCTTCTATTTTGTCTTCATCTGTTTAATATAGTTACATATTAATGGTGTATTTATTTATATAACAATTTTTAGGCCAGAACTCAGCTGATGCAAACAAGCATTTGCTATACTGAAGCCAATGAAATAAAGCTTCCTGACATCAGCTGAGAACCAGACTTCTGTATACAATATATGTCAAGTGTCAGCACAGAACCAAAAATACAACCCAAATATAATTAAAAGAAACACTAAGGCAACCCGGAATAAATATTTTTAGTTTGCTTCACTTTGTATCACCTGGAGATATGTGGGATTTTCAAAAAGATCCATTTCAAAAAATTACGTCAATGTGAAAATATTCAAATGTGCACTGAAATCTATAAAACTTTGAGGAGATGAAAGAATGCATTTGGATTATTTCATTATGTTTGTTTTGATTTTTATTGTTTTTAATTAATACAATTCTTTGTCTGTAGATCAATATATATTTCAAAATCAAAAAAATTTTAATTCCAAGAAGATCAAAATTGTTTATTTAGAAAATGTAATTTTCATCCATTTCAATATTTGTCCCATTGCTTTTCTTGGCAGACTAGCCCTTTTCCTACAAGCATTTGTGATCAAATCATTCCAGTACTGTAGAGGAGACAGATTTCTTTCTCTAACTTGCTGTTTTTTTCTGTTACATGAAATTGCAAAATTCTTACAAACAACCCAGAAAGTAAGCTGCCACTTTATGCCTTGCCTTACCATTTTGCCTTCTTTATGCTCTAAGTGCCACTATGTCTCTCAGGTATATTATTTTAGTTGTTAAAAAAAAATAACAGCAGCAGAAGTTACTTCTCCAAGTTCCACACACTGCTGGTTTCTCAGCAGAGACTGTTTCTTCATTACTCATTGTGTTTCTGCCTCAGGTTCAGCCTAATCATGTAGAAAACAGAATTTCCAAAGAGCATAAAAGAATAGATATATTAAGAAAAGAATATGTGATTAAGAAAAACAACAGCTGGTAAAATGCCAGAGAAGGTCCATAAGATCAGGAGATTCACTTTTCCCATACTTTTTCTTCTCCTCTCAGCTTGAGCGCTGAGCGTATTTTTAGGTAAACTGCCCAAATTATGACACCCTGGATCACTGAAATCAGAATTTCCTCCTCTTAACCACTTCATCATGAAGCAGAAATCCTTCTGACCCAGTTGGAATTGTAATTATAAATATGTTAAAAAGGAACACCCTTTCAGCATTCTCATCAGTTTGGCAGTGGGAGAATTCACCAGAGATCACAATCATCAGAGATGCAATTGTGTTGTTGAATCCAGAATCTATACATAGGCTGTGTGAGTGCTAGAAGTGCTAACTATGATATGGTATGGGTCCTTATTCTCACTATTTTCCAACCCCCTTTCATGAGAAATATGCAAGACTTCTCTATATTTCTGATGGGGAAACAACATCAACAATAATAAAAATCCAAAATATTTTACAAGATGACAACAGCATGACCTTCTCTTCTGTAATTCAATGTACATTCTTATCTAAAGTTGTAAAAAGCTGCAGTATCCGTTATAAAGTTCACAATGCTCTAGGAATTAGTTCTTAACTCCCATTAGGAAATAGAGCTGAAAAAGATGCTTGGTGAGCTAAAATTCAACTGCTCTGTGAAGAGCAATGGAGAATCCAAGCTTGCCTTTTCAGGATGAAGGCAAGTGATTCATCCTTTTATCTGCTGCACTGTTTGCAGCAAAAATTGCTGACATCCTCTGATAGGGGATCTAATAGCATTAAAGGACATACATGATTTCTGGAGGAGCCAGTCAAGAAGGACAATTTAAATTTGTCTAAGCTATCTGCCTATATCTTTGGCCATTCTTATGGCCTTAAAGTTTGTGCTAGTCATTCACTGGAGTGTGAGGGGTAAATATGCCACAAAGCCTTGTAATACCTGAGCTGCATTCTGACACAAGTGTCTCAAACAGCAGAGCTCTCTCCAAAAGCAATCACAGTCCCTGTGCTGTCACAAAACACAAAGCCTTTGTTCCCTCAGTCATATCACCTCCATGGTATTCACTCTCCTACCATATTTCCTCTTCCCAAAATAAGTGGAATCAACACCAAGGTGGCATTCTACAGAAAGAGGTGCCATGTTTGCAGAGTACAATTCTTGCTCCTGGGCATCCAGCAGTGGCTTCATGCCCTGGGTGTCCCTGTAATAAACGTGTCTGTTAGCAAAGGTACCCACTGCTGCACCTGCACGTGTTGGAAAACACACCAGAGCACTGCTAAGCAATGGTGGCTGGGGCAGACATAGTTACAGGCAAGGATATAGAGATCTATATAGAATCTGGCAAAAGTGATCTTGGTCTGTAAAGGGTTTAAATGCACATACTACCGAGTTTTCCTTCAGATTCTCTGCAGACTCTCCAGCTATGTCTTAACTGATAAATCAGAGACAGAGCAGAATTCTGAGCACTGTCCTGAGATTGTCACTACAGATTAATTGCTACCACAGTTGTTGGGATGGGTTTTGCTCCAGGCAAAGCTCAGGTATGTTCTGGGATTTGTCGCAATAGGCTCTATGGATGAGACTACACTGTTTTGAAGGGAGAGAGAATTAACTGTATGAATGTGAGCAGTAATGTCACTTGCCTTCAGAGCCAGAAAGCAAGCCCTTTGCCATACTGTCTGTTATTTTGACAGAAATATCCTCAGTGTAGGGAGGAAAATTGAGCTTGAGTGTTGCTTGAGAGTGTCAGAGGGCTGTGCAGGCCCAGGGCACATAAACCTCAGGAACTTGAGAGGGTTCATAAAATGATCTGAGCCCAAAACTGGAACTAAATATTGTTTTGTTGAATTGGTTCACTTCAAAAGAAAACTCAGAAGGTATTTTTTGCAAATTGGAATAGCAGTGGGTCCAAGGCATGGGATTCTTCTGGTGAAATATTTATTTAGCTGTAAGAACCCAGCAGATCCTCACTTGGTGTAAGTTTATTCCATTACTATCAAAAGAAACATCATCTATCTCCAGGAACAATGAACCAAGGCAGCAGGGCTGTTACATGAGGGGGTGACAGGTATTACTCCTGGTCTTTCCCTATGAAAAGTGAGATGGGATTTGGGGAAGCCATGAAGCCTTCCAAACCCAAGAATAAGCCCACAGAAAAAGGAGGAGCCCTGAGTCAAACACAGATGATGAAAACTGGAGAGGGCAGCAGCATAAGAAAGAAATCCAAAGTTTACCGGTAATCCTGCCTAACTCCACCAGACTGCCTCTAGTAGAGTCATGGCTCAAAAGAGATCAAAGATGACTACATTGACTGAGGGCTTGATCCAGGGTCCTTTCACAAAGCTTTGTGCAGAGCTGAGAGAAACTGATGAAACCCTCAATAAAAAATAAGATAGACTCTCTTGCCTTTGTGCTAAATTATTTGATAAAAGGAACTCCTCAAGGGTGTTTCAATACTTTAATCTGAAAAGTGGTTAAGCATGAAATGGATGTTACTGGACTAACAGCTTCTGGGTGGCTGTTCAGACGTAATGGAATAACATCCAGATGCATTGAGAAGGAAAAATATTTGCTGAGATAAGTGAGTTTGGGGTGATTTATGAGTGAATTTCTGGATTTTCAGAAGGACTATAAAAATTTCATAAAGGCCTATATGAAGGTGTGTTTTCATCTGTGTGTAATGCAAATTAGAGAAACAAGTATTGAGAGGAGAAGAAAGATACATTTCTTAATTAGAAATTTATGGAAGTTTTTCCCACAACGAAAACAGTTATTTTTTACCTGGGTGGTATTTCTAATAGTGCAGGGACTCAGTGATATCTTATACATGATTTTGTTGTGACTACACCACCTCTATTACAAGCCCCTACATCAGATGACCTCTAAAATATGAAAACAATCATTCTTCACTAGCTTTTTCTAAGTCTCAGCTCTGGCAGACAGACTCATCAGCCTCAGGTGCTACTCCAGCCGTCTCCCCATGCCTTAATCATTTCAATCTCTGCTTGAATTGTAAGCCTGAGAGCCTCTGAATGCCCCCTGGCTCGTGGCAGCCAGACTGACTTCGTGAAGTCTGGAAGAAGACAAGAAGCTGGTTAAGCTTGTGAGCTCAAATTAAATGCTTGACAGTGAAATCTGCTAACACTGCTCCTTCGAAAAGCATGGGAGGGTTTTGGATAGTAGCTAGACCTGACAGCTTCCTACAGATTTGTGGCTTGTCCTTGGAAAGAAAAACAACACAAAAACAAACCCTACAACAATACCTTTTCCAGGCAATACTCAGTTTGATACTGGCTTTTATTGTTTACAATAGAATCTTGAAAATATCCTTGTGATGGCTATTATCAAATGCTTTTTGGTAACACTGAGCAATGCATTTTCCAAAGGCATTTGGCAAGGGCCAATAAGAAACAAATTAATTTGCTGTGGGACAAGGGGGAACATCTTAATTCTGAGATTTCCTGAGCCAGAGGTGGTTTCTTAATAGTTTTGATGACCTTTTCTTTCCATCCTAATTTTTTTTAACTTATTGTTTGGTCACATGAAAGCTTTAGGCTTCTGCAGCATCAACTTTAACAGATGATCTGTTTGCAATAGCAGACACAATGAACCATCATTTCCTATTTATCTTCTCCAGTCCAGTTATGACTATAGAGAATTAAATCCTCTGCTGTCCAAGCATCTCTTTGCAAAATCATCCTGCTCCTTTTCTTCCTTACAATCTGCAGCTGGCCATTTTCAGAGAAATTCTACTGGGCTACAAGGATTTATAATGTGACCAAAGAGAGAAGTTTATGTTCACATGTCACACAAAACTGTTAACTCTGTCCATACCAGTGCTGAGCTGTAAATACTGATAGCTGTAAAGCATTATCCTGCAGGTTATGGCACCATTCCCTGTAGAAAATGGGGAAATGTCACCCTGTCCCTTGTCTGTAGATTCCCTGTGTGGAAGTTATCCTGTTATCTGCAGCTACAAAGATATCACAAAAGACGTATCCATATAATTTGGGAGACCCATGCTCAGGTTCCCCACTAATAGAAACCAACTCTGAGGCACCAGAATTTAATTCCAAGGCATTCCTGTTTCATTTTAAACCATGGGGCAAATCTGAAGTTTATGAATCCTCACCTGAAGTTAATTAAGGTCATCCCTCCCTTCAGCATATGTTCATCATTCACTACTTAATGTTGCTTTTTTGGGGTGTAACCCACTAGGAAAGATCAGAGGTCACTGCCTGGTTGAAGTTAAAGGCCCTTTGCTTTCTTCAGCATTGAGAGGTTCTGGGGGATTGCTCTGCTGGATTTTCTGCTACATAATAATTGTTTAAGTGCAGTATAGTCTATTAAACACTTAGCTGGGAAACTGCTGATGATACTCCATGGCTTCTTTATTGACTTTCAGACTGACTGGACAGCCAGGTGAGTATCTGAGCTAGTCTGTAAACCCTAGCTGATATCCCTAAATGCAGTGTATTTTCTTTCTAGGGCTAATTTAACCTTGTCTTTACAAAAGATTAATAATGCACAGACTCACTTTAAGGCTTGTTTCCACAAATGAAAATTTTAAGGGTTCTTCACCAGATCCCTCAGAAGTTTCTGATGAGCCCAAGTAAGAGCTGAAGCCATGAGCCATGTCTGTATTAAGTTTAGAGTAGTTTTGGGTTGTTTTTTTTTTCACAACACTGCAGACAATCTCACCATATTTCTAAGCAAAGCACAAGAAACAGACTAAAAATAAGAATGTCAAAGTCACTATCTCTTGCACCAGCCTTGTCTGACACTTGGTATTGTTGAAACCTCATAAATAAAAGAAGGATGGCATACACAGTATTCCAGTTTATTGGGGATATATTTCATAAGTCACACATTTAAAAATATGTTTCTCCTTTGTAAACAAAACTAAAGCCTCTACTTCAGTATGTTTCATTTTCCTCTCCCCATGGAGGATTTCATGATTTTTCCTTAACACTCATTTGGAAGAAGAGATCAGATTCATCCAAGTTAAAAATAAAGGAGAAACAGAAGAGGAAGGAGATAAAGATGATGTGAGGAATGTGATACGTACTCATAATTTTACTTGGTTTTATCTGGAACATCCACTGCTGCTGTACTAAAGGTACAGGAGATTTATCCAGGTGATCTGCCAAGAGCAACCTCTAGACCATGAAAGGTCTATTGTACATATACAGTGCTTTCTAATTCAATGGTGCCTAAGCAGCCCTGTACATTCATACCACTTTCCCCTTTTGTATATTACATTTTCAGTTTAGTGTGGAAATATTTATATGGCAAATCAAAATTTAAAAAAAAAATCTCAGGTACATATATTTTTACTAAGATGAAAACTGTGCAGGAAGATTCATTTTCCCTGCTGTTTGCAACATTTTTCTATCAGTATTTCCAAAAAGTTCTATATTTAGTCTTCTTACAGAAATCTTTAAAACATTCCCAAAGCTGATTAGGTTTCCTCTTTCCGTTCACTGCTCTAGTGTATTACAGGGAAACTTTGGCATTCCTTTGAAATGTCTGAGAGAAGACTGATATAAATCATTTTTTTCATCCTACTCATGTAAATAGCATAATCTTAACTAGGTCAGATAAGGTACATTTTTATCCCAGTAAAATAAGTCTTTTAACCTGGCAAACATGGCAAACATGTTTGACTAATAAAAATCTCCCAAGCACATTGATACTGTAGTCAGGGAGCTATTTTAGCATTCATTTGAAACAAACATGAATTCTGAAGCCTTTGAGAAAGATGGTTTACAAAAAAATTGGGAAAAGATATTGTAAGAATTATTTTAAACAGTCTTATTTTAAAAGTCTTATATTTTCAAACCTATGATTCTCTGCATACATTATGCAGACTGTAATGAAGGCATATTTCTAACAAATCCAAGAAGGGATAGCCAACAGGGTTTTAATTCACAGATAAAATCCAAATCCATTAAGCAAAGTTTATATGTAAGTTAATACCTCTTTTTAATTTTTTTTTTCTGAATTTATTGCTATATCTTGTGGCTAGGAAAAAAGACACTTTTGAGTTCTGATCTTCTTTGTGTGTGAAACAAATAGAATTCAGGTTGAGCATAGGTTTAGAGTCTTAATTGGAATCAACAAAGTGACAAATAAAGACAACAACGTCAACAAAGACATAAATACATTTGGTACTTAATCAGAAAGAAAAATTCTTGAGCATGTTAGAGTGACAGATAGAAAAAGAGGGATTTTCACAGCACTTCTAACTGCTAGGAAAAATAAATATAAAATGGTAGTTCTTTAGGATGCAAAATTTTCTGTAAAATATCTCAGGGGTTTAATTAAGTGAAGTGTGCATTTGTGGAGAATGACTCCATGTATGTTTGTATTTTTTTTAATCAATAGCCATTATTTAAAGACATTAATATAAAATTGGAGACACATTCAAACCATTTTCTGACTCAGAGATATAGGGTTGCTGCATATTAATAGTAAGGCTCTTGAATTCTCCAGGAAAGAAAAATCCCTCTTTAGTCTTCCATATAATTTGTTAAGAATCTTAATTTTATCAGAAAAAGGGAAGGCATTTCAGAAAATTTGAAAAAAATCAGTCATACACTGGGAAAATCATCTCTGCTCTGTGCCTCCATCAATAACTTATGATATTAGATCATATATCCAGGGGAATAATTCCATGAGCAGGTAGAAATAAAAAGGTGTTAGTCTCCAGTGAGCCAGCCAATGAGCTCAACATAAACCAAGCTTTTCCAATGTATATGTCATAATAATTTGCCTGCAGTCTTTTAATCCCTGATTTGAAAGCATCAGAAAACTGAGAGGTGAGGGGCACCTATTTTAATGAGATTTCTACTGCAAAATAGTGTTGGAAAGTGTGCAATGAGCAGTGTGCATTTGCCTCAATTTTTCTGAAGAGTTTGAGTCAGGGAAAAAAAACACCACCACCACAAAAAAAAAAAAAAAA
>WEIU01008376.1:15332-34744 GCA_013389925.1 Aegithalos caudatus
CATTATATGGTTCTATGATCTTAATTGCTTGGCTGTTGTTTACCTGGGGAATTTGTTCTAGTAGATTAGATTGCCTTCTGTTGTAAGTGTTTTGAGCACAATCCACAGCATATCCCATAAACCATAGATAGATGGATGGATGAATAATAGATAGACAGATGTTTATTCAGTCTATTCTATCCCTTTATCTGTGGTGATGGGCTTTTCTGACCAACTGTGTTCTCTGTGGTTGGAAGGAGTCAAATCTGATCTTTGAAAGGGAGATCTCCAGAAATTAAATAGGAATGCAACCTAAGTAGATACTTTAGTCTGCCTCCCTACAAATATGTATTTCTATTCATTGCCAAATTCTATAGGAGTTCAGTGGTAGATGTTTTATTCATTTGTTTAGACAGAATTCACTGAAGAAGGTTTCTTTCTCATTTCTCCTGCAGGTTTCTTCTGCAGTTATTTTTCCATGATCTCTTTCAGTGAATGTTGAGCAGAGATAGCATTGCTAAGTCATTACTTCAGCCAAGTTACTACAGTTTTAGAGCTGTGTTAGTTAACATGGCCCATGTTGTCCTATCACTTTTTAAACGGAAGATCCCACTGAATTTGGTGTGAACTTTTACCTCCATTTCAATATCAGGATGTGGCTCCTTGTACAGGGGAGTCCTCCCTGCCTAGTTACTAATTGTACACAGCTCTCCTCCCTTTCCTTGAAGATAAATCTCCTTATCTGGTTCCTTTTTCTTGACAATAATATTGTAGAGAGAAGAAAAAGAATAAAAGTGGATAAAAATGTTGGCTATTAATTATCACTATTGTGCAGTTACATTCTTGTGTAATTCTTGTCCCCTTGGAGCCTTATTGTACAGATATGTGAGGCTGAGTATTTCCTCCCCATAAAACGGACATTACAGGTTTTCATCTCATTCCCCTGCCTAAAGTTGTCATTAAAATGAAAAATTGACAAAACAAAATTCCACCTCTTCCTGAATTCCCAGAATGTCTTTACAGAATTAGGATATTGCTAACAGTTAGACAGAACTCTGCAAGTTCCACACTACCTAGATGAGAAAGTAAAGCTTTACAGAGGTCACACTGACACGCTGCTTTATGGGTTTCTGTACGTATAAGCTATATAACATGCACTGTAATTAACTTACTGTGATATTATTTGTTGGACACCACATTCCCATGCATATTTACTTCCATAAACTTATGGTGAAAGATGGAAATGGTGTGCATCAGCTTTGTAAAAGATCCTACACCTTATTCTGTTTATATTATAAACTGAAATGATAGGAGAAATATCCTATAGTGAAATACTGCCTGAGATATATTTTTAGCTTCACTGTTGGAAAGTGGAGAAATGGTAGAAATGGAAAAGCTCTTGAAGTGACCACTTCTTTTTAAAATTGGAGTCAGACTACATTCTAATCAACTAAAACATTACTTGAAAATGTATGAGCTAGTAGCTTTGGAATGCCTACTTGCTTTCTCAAGTTTAAATTGGGAATTAGAGATTATAAATGAACTTCTTAAAATAATTTTTAGAAATCTGGGTACTTCAAAAAATCATGATTTTCAGGGTGCCTCAGTTTGCCCTTATTGGGTCAATAAATATGTGTAACTGATGCTAAGTAAGGCACTTGAATTTGACCAAAGCTATAACTCAGGCTGAAGCAATACACAAGCCTGAGTAATTTTAAAGATTTTAAAATTTTAATGTTTCAAATTCTTAAATAAACAAAATGTAAGTTCTTTAATTTTGTGATATCCTGTAAGAATATGCAATATAACAAGCAAGTCTTGTTTAAAAATTATACAATGCAGAACTGTTACATAGTCTTTGCTGATTACATTGAAAATGATTTCACATTTCTTGTTGCTATAATGGAAATTGGATTGCTTCCTCAAAGTAATTTTTTAAATTGTGTTCCAAGGTGACTCATGAAGTAAAGGAGGAGTGAGGGGAATGACTTTTCTAAGTTGTTCTGAGACGTTATTCAAAAGTTTTATGATTATATTATACATTAATTAGATATAAAATTAAAGTATCAGAACTCGTCTGTGATTTGATCTGTTACTGAAAAAGGCAGATCCTCACACTGAGTTTAGAAGGAAGGCTCACAATTCAAGCATATATTCAAAACACTCAAAGCTCCAGTGCCTGTTCGGGGGGGGGGGGGAGAGATCTAAGGGGCATAAAAGTGTTTTGAAAAGCCAAGCCAGATATGCAGAGGAAGCAGTGCAGGGCTGGTTCTTAGGATCCAGCGAGAATAAGGCCTTCTGCTATATTTAGTTCCCTCTCTCTGCCTTTCCCTCCCCCTTCAGTGCCTATATTTGAATTTCAGTTGTAGAGTAAGTTGTTTTTCATTTAAAAGAACTTTCTTTGTCATTTTTATGGCAGCCTAACTGAACGAGATAAATCTCTTTGCAATTAATATTGTAGTTAAATATAACTATGCTTAATTAGTACTGACTTACCTCTTCTTTTCCAAAGGATACAGCCTTTATATGATGGATTTTGATTAATAATTATTGTTTGTGCTTCTTCTTGCATCTCAATATCACATTAAAGGAATTGCCAAGAATAGCCAATTCTTATTAGTAGAAATAAGTGCTTTATCTTGCCACCTGGATCTTTGGTCTAGTGTTACTTCTATAAAAAAATAGAGGATGAAAATAGCTCTGAATGTTATAATTGTTTAATGTTTGTATTTTCAGGGTTTGCTGGAGGGTCCCCAAGGTCCACCTGGCAAAGAAGGTCAAAGGGTGAGTAAACTTGGTGAACAGCTGGTGAGTGTGCTAACAGCTTGATGTGCAACTTCTGCCTAAGCACTTATAAAAAATGGTAAGGTAGCAGCTGAGTATGAAGCATGCTGACAACAAACTGAGCCTTGACACTTGAAGTTTCTCTTCAGTTAAAGGAGATTTAACAATTTCAACCATCTAAAGTGTTTTAATGACTGGCAGCACAGATGTATTGTATTGTGTTTTGTGCGGTGTGTTTCTGCTGTAATTTTAACTGAAATAATATTGAAGCTTTTCAGCTTTCCTTTTTTAGTAGAGGTGAACTATACCTAACAACATCTAAGATATATAAAGATATGAATTTAGGGTCATTATCTAAAATATTAACAGAAACCAGTAGTACTGACACAGGTCTTTTAATGCCATTATGCAAGTGCCAGTGCCTAACGTACATGTACAATGGGTATGATACAGTAAAGGGGGATGGGGGATAGAGTATGCCAAATACATTAAATAAAACTTTGATTGTTTAGAATTTTAATATAATTGAGTAATTGACAGACTGGTTTCTCCATGTTCTGTGTTTATTTTTCCTGACTTACTGAATTTGATAATTCATTAGAACAGATAAAAAGTATTTATGATTGTGGTATAACAATAATTAATTCAGTTTTGTAATTTATAATCTAATATGTTCCTGAAAATTCATGAAGATATTAAAACACAAGCATTTACAAATTAAGTGTTTGTCCAGTTTGCAGTTTTGAAGTTGGGTCTCAATAATTCTTGGTTTATTTAAGCATCTTGATATTCAGTATCTCAGTTAAATATGTGAAGTATAACGAATCGGTATTTCTCATCATTGATCTTAGTAAACTACAGTGAACTTTTAAAGGCTAATTTAATGATTCCAATAATAGTAATAAAACTAACAGAAGACTAGCCCTTGAAAAAAATGAGTAATGATGTGTAGGCCCCAAAGCTATGTTTTATGTTGGTTTTTAAGTTTTAAAAATAGTACTAAATTCCATTTAAGTTGAACACAGAGATATGAAAGCTGAATTTATTTACATTTCTCACTAAGGATTGAGAATTTGTTCAGAAAATAAATCAGTGTAATAATGGGGAATTCAAAGCTGTGTAATTAATACGTTATTAAAGCACATTTACTAGCATATTAATGTCCTTATTAAGGATTTCTAATTACCATGACTATTACAGTTAGGCAATTAAATATATAGGATACTGCAAAAACAGATATTTGTATCCCCTTTTAGCATATTTTAGAGTTGTTGTGTGGAGTATTGAATCTGCAAAAAGATTCTCCTTTAGGAAGAGTTATAAACATTCTTGTGTTGTAGAAACTTCACTCTTGGAACCTCTTCATTTTTTTTTTGCACAAAAAAATCAGAGTTAACACACTGTATTATATTTAATGGTGGATAAATTAGTTTGGAAATACTTTTTCATTTTTTTCTATTTTGCAGTAGGGATTAGTGGGTTGATACTTTCATCATGGACATTTTCCTGCTCACACATAAACTTGAGCTGCTGTCACAGTCCAGCCTCTATAAAAATGGGAGCTCTGATGGTTTTGTAATCTCGCCATGCACACAGCTGCCTTGAGCCAAGCAATAGGAACACAGACTGTGGAGCCTCAGCATCTGTCTTTATCTTTCTACCAGTGAAATGCTCACAACAATACTCCTGCTGGCCGCTCCCGCCCAAGCATTAACAACATTGTTGGCAGTCTTAATTCAACTCCCACACACTTTTGCATTTCCAATACATTTAATTACACAATAACATACCATTTGTAACAATATCTCTGCTCTGTTTAATGACAAACAGGACAGTGCACATCTAATGGTTATTAAATGCTCCTTTTTATTCAATTATAGATGTCATGTTTCTCTGTTCTACTTTCAGCAGATCCTCCAAATCCTTCACATTACATGAAGTTACTGATTTTCTCATGGGCTGTCATTTGAAGATTGAAATATGTTACTGAGTGCGGAACTAGATAATAAATTTTTCTCCGACATATTATATAGACCTAAAAGCAATATTGTGTCCGTTCTGAAGACTGGAACTGTAACATATTAGGGGAAAAAAAGCCACTCCAGAAACACCTGAAAGTATTTATTCTATTTGGCTGCCATACTTTGAGAACATGAACTTTTATTTTCAATTGTCTTTTGTATGGTGCTTGCTATATTCAAAATTTAAATTTCCACCTACATCTGGAGCATTTTTAAGTGTTCAGCTGCTTTGAAAACTGGTCTTTGATTAATAAGGAGTTGAGAGGACAATCATATAGTGTGTAACTTACAGGACCTAAGAATACATGTTGAAGCAAGGAACTAAGGTGAATTAACAGTGTTAATGGTGATATTGAAGAAACATAGAGAAGATTCAGGTTAGAGCTAGTGACAGGTAAATGGCAGTAGAAAATGAGTAGAAAAACAAGGAAACCAGCATGAATTTTCATTTTTAGAGTGTTTTAAGTGAGGTTTTATTGTATCAACTCAGATCAGGGTTCAATATTAGAACTACTAAAAAATACCAAAGGTGCCCTGTTCCAGAGTGGGCTCCCATCTCCCTGCATTCACTAAAGAAGAAACTAGGAAAATTGTCCTTCTACTGAGAGGAATAAGTCTGAGTAGTAGTATTTCTTTCACCTCACAGGAATAATCTGCACAAAAATTGCATCATAAAAAATATATTATTATTATTATAGAAATAGAGTAAGTGTTGTTATTATTATAATAAACATAAAGATAACTGATCTGCAGTTTTTGAGTTCAAAGTTATGTGAGCCTTAAAATGCTTATTGATATATACATCAAATTGTCTTAGAGATGCAAAATTACATCATTGTTTAATCAGATGACGCCAGTGGTTTATTTCTTTCAAGTGTAAAGGGGGATCAATACATTTTTTCAAATAAGGTGGTACATATGCACTGTAGACAGAGTTACTGGTGTCATTTGAGCCCATGCATGATTATTAAAATATTGAATATGTCACTTTATATGTCTTTGATATACTATACTGTATATATAATACAGTAATATAGTATATAACTGCTGTATGGTCATACTGGGTTATCATCTTATTCCCACATCAAAGAACAGTTTAGGTTCTTACTTGTTTAAATGATGGTCAGTAATGGAAATTTGTGGGTCTGATTTTCTGAGTCTGTGGAATTTTTCAGCCTGTTAGTAGCTGATTTCTTCTTCCCTTGAGAGAATTCATTCCTCTCAATGTAAATAAATGTTCTATCTTTTCATAACACAGCTAGGTTTCTCATACAACCCTCTCACAGGTGTTGTTTCAATTATTTAACCAATGAAGAGAAAGTGTTGTCTTTACTGACCAATTATATGGTTCCTTAGCGCAACATGTTATAATAGGGCAGTGCAAAATTGTAAATAAAGCCTTTCTGATCTTTCTTCTAGCTGGAGTCAAGCTCTTCATTTTGTGTACAATAGTGACAGAAATTGATGACAGAAGTGTATGAAATATCTTTTATTTTAGTTGATATCCTGGATGCTTTCCAGATATCCTAAAGAATAAATAAATAAAAGTGTGCGGAGATCATTCAGAAGGAGAGAGATGAAGCCCTGCAAATTCTTTGACTAAATTTGTGTGGCATTAAAGGACCCTTTATCAGGATGTCCAGGTGTTGTTTTTTTTTGGGCTTTATTTAACAGAAAATTGCAGATTTGCTAAAAATTTCAAGTCATGAAGTAACAGAGAACAATTAGTGCGATGAAAAATAAAAATTGGATTCATAATCATTACTTCTCTCATACTCCTCTAGTACCAAAATGCATAAATATTTATTTTCTGAATAAACAAATGGATTAACAGTCTAGCATTTATCAAGAGTATTGGTGGTGTCTCTAAGAGCAGACTCACAAGTTTCCATTCTTCCCTCACTTATTGTGACACCTTTCCCTCCATCTCCTTCCTTATCTCTTTTCATTGTACATGTGCCTGGCTTATGCAGGAGAGCAACCTTCATGAGCAATGGGTACAAATAATGATCTTCAGACTTACATGTCTTGTTTCCTTTGCACAGCACTAAAAACGGAGGAACAGAGTTTGGAGATCAAGTGAAGGAATTTGTTTTCAGTTTTGCATGGTTCACTACCATGCTTCAAAAGAAACTTCCTAGAATTTTCAGTAGCTCTACAAAAAATGTTAAAAGATATTCAGTGATTCATCATATATTTTCCATCCTTAATTAAACTGTTACTCTGAAGCAAAAGTAATTGTCATGACAGAAGATATCATAACTTGGTTACAATCACAACCTGCCCACATTCAGAGAGCACACAGTGAACTTATTTCTCATTCTTCAACCAACTTGAGACTTATACAATACTCATGTAAAGGGTTGTAATAATGTAATCCGTGAATGTAGTTAAATTTTGTGTGGACATGTAATGACCTTGTGTTTCTCCTTTTGCCAAGATACCTACTGCCACTCCCCACTCCCTTTTGTTAGTCAAGGTTGTGTTTTCCTGTGGGCTCAAGGAGTTCTCAAACTTCTACTCTTAAAATGTCTATGTTTCCTCTTTCTCTACAAGTAATGATTTCGTATAACATTTTTTAAGGTTTTTCATCCTTCATGAAATGATTTGCGTTAGACATGAGACCTTACTCAGCAAGAGCTTTGGGTTTTAGTTCTGGTCGCTGGAAGAAATGGGCCAGTATCAACAGCTACTCATTCCTTTTCCCTCATTCCTGGATGAGAAATACTAGACTACTCTGTGGGCAGGCACTACGTTCACACATAATTTTTCAGTGTCCATCACGCAGGCTTTAGGCATGTTACTGCTGCAGCAACTTGATATTATTACACAACTGCTCAGGGTGACATCAGGAGCTTCAGAAGGTATTTACACATTACTCAGAAAAGTCCCTGGTCCAGTATTACCAACCCACAAACAATAGTAAGATTAGGTACTAACGTAGCATTGCATGGAATTTAAACCACAGTGAACTGTTACGCCATCTTTCTGGATTCCTGTGTTATGCAGAACTATTATTTTTCTCTATAATCCTGCTCTTTCTAGGTAAGCTCATCTTTTGCAGAAGTCCAGCTTCCACTTCAAAGAACATCAACAACAGACTCTTTGCAAGTCTCCTTAATTTTTTTCTTCCAGTGTTTCTTGTCAATCTTGTCAATCACAAATTTCAAAATAAGCATTTTATTTTATACTGGGCATGTTAATCATCCATTAGCCTCCAGCAACTGGGTTTTTTAAAATATCTTCTTTATATTGAAGATGTATTTAGAGTTTTTTCTCTATAATCAAATCACAATTACATTGATTTTTGAAAAAAATTCCATGGGGCCTTCTGCTCCCATGCAAAGAATTTTCTGAAGTCTTCAAATAATTTTTCCATGTTGCTGTGTATTCTTAAAAATTTCTACTACCTATAGTTTATAGGCTCCATGGAGCTTTCCAGACTCTGCCTTTACTATGTTAAATGCAATGAAGTTCATATTTCCAAAATAAAATTCCAAATGTTTTGAAAAGTAATGCTTAATTTATTTTAGGTATCTTTGTAGCAGGGTGCAATTTTTATAAGTACTACTTTTTTCTGAAAATTATTCCATTTTTAAAATACAATACTAGAGTGAATTCCAACATTTTCTTAATGCGAAGGACAAAGGCAATTTTATTAGACAGCTATACTGTGAAATCTAGGCAGGATGATTTTGCATTCTCAGCTGGCCTCTAGAAGAGCCGGGCCCAGCATGCAGCTGAAATACACAGCACTTAGTGCAGCAGTTTCTGCTTCTTTACAGTCCTCTTGATGCCTTCTCAAGGTCCTAGAGAGTTTTTTGGGGGGATTTGGGCACTTCTGGGAAGCCTCTGAGGACACTGATGCCTGCTGCTTCCAGATGAGGCTAAGGTAAGGGTAGCTCTGGCAGCTTCTGACAAACTCTGTCAGCTGTCCCTGGGCAGCATGTGCTGCAGCAGTGGGGCCAGGCCCTTCTGACCATGCCAGGATGAGGGCTCTGTAGCAGCAGTTTGTGCAGCCATGGCAGAAGCAGCCAGTAAATGCAGCAGGTGGCACAGCAGTTCATGCAGGAGGGCACAGAGGCCAGCAAACCTTCCCTGTCCTGCATGCACATACTTAGTGGTGGTCACAAGGCACAGGACCCTAGCGCTACTGATGGAGCACTGACAGCTGTTTGCTGTCAGACTTTTGTACCCAGATGGAGGACACAGCTGTCTAAGTCCATAGGGCCCCACACATTACAATCCTCTCTTGATTATTTTGGATGGTTATGGTGATTGGGAGAGGCTCCTGAAGGCTGGAAAAGTGCAAGTATCACTTCTGTCTTCACAAAGGAAGGTGCAGGGAATTAGAGGACAATAGGCTTCAACTCAGTCTCTGGCAATATGAAAGAGGAGGTTTCAACTCAAACCCTGGCAATGTGAAAGAGGAAATCTTCCTGAAAACCATTTCCAAACACATGGAGGATGAGAAGGTGATTGGGATAGTCTGCATGGATTTATGAAAGGAAAATTTTTGCTTGACCAAATACATTGCTTTCTATTATGATGTGACTTGTTAGGTGGATGAGAGGTGAGCAGTGGATGCCAACTTCAGCTTTAGCAGTCTTTTACATGATCTCCCATGATCTTTGTAGACAAGCTGACAAAGTACAGGTTAGATGGGTGGATGGTGAGGTGGATTGAACGCCATCTGAAAAACAAGGTCCAGAAATTTTTCATTAGTGGCACAATATCTACTTGGAGACAAGTCATTAGTGGTGTGTCCTGGGGTTGCTACTAGAGCCAGCACTGTCCAATGTCCTTATTAACAGCCTGGAGAATGGGGCAGAATATTGCAGAGAACTGAGGCAGAAGAAATCATGAAGTTCATGAAGTTCAACAAGGGCAAATGCAAAATTCTGCATCTAGAGAGGAATAACCCTAGATATGAGCATACATTGGAAACAAACTCTATGGAAGGAGGCTCTGTGTAGAAGAGCTGTTTGGACAATAAGCAGACCATGAGCCAGCAGCACATCCTTGTGGCATAAAACAGGCCAACAATACCCTGGCCTGCATTTGAAAGAGCACTGCCAGAAGGTCAAGGGAGAGATCCTTCCCCTTTGCTCAGTGCTGGTGAGACTGTCATCAGAAAGATACAGACTTCTTCAGGGGCATCAAAGTGCAGCTGGAGAAACTTCCATGGAAGGACAGACTGAGAGCTGGGACACTTGAGCCTGGAGAAGGCTCATTGGGAATCTAATCAGTGTGTAAATACCTGATGTGAGGGAATAAAGAAGAGGAAGACAAACTCTCAGTAGTAACTGGTTGACAGGACAAGAGGCAATGGCTAAGAAATTTTAAAAAACCCCAATACCCAGAAAATTCTATCTGAACACAAGAAAGCACTTTCTTATTGGGAAGTTCATCACACACTGATGCAGGTTGACCAAAGAGGTTGTGGATTCTCCATCTGTGGACATGTTCAAAAACTGAGTAGACAGAGTGCTGGACAATTGATCCTGCTTGAGAACAGGGATTATACTAAGTGATCTCAAGAGTTTCCTCCAACCCAAACAACTCTGTGGTTTATATTTTACTAGCTCTAGCTTATCCTCAGCATAGCTGCCAACAGCTGCATCTTTATGGATTCATAAAAAGAAAAAATTAAGTCTTTTCTAGGTATTTAAACAGATTGTTTCTCCATCGTGGTGGTTTCCCTGGTTCCAGTGGTGACTTGGGTTCAAGCATTTAAAACCTTTCTACAATATCACAGCCATATCCTTGACTCTGTATTCCTTGGGATGTTGCAGGTGTCCTGAAGTAAATATTTTTGAAAGAACTTCCTTATTTCCAATAGTTGTGTTTATAATACCAAATACTTCACTTAAGAGGAAGTTGTTTTAGCATTATCTTAGTAATAAATTAAACACTTCATAAAACTGAGCATCTGTTGTCATATCTAGTATTTCAATACTAATTTCACTAAAATTACATGTTTGGAGGGACCCTGTGGAATTGCAATTTTTGCCTTATGTTAATAGTCAGTTTACTCTCTGAGATTACAAGTTTTTCTAATCAAGCATGAATAAAGTTAGTTTGACAGAGTGGAAAATAAATGGATGGAGAGCTGTTAGATTTTCTTAACATTATTATTTAAAGTGGCATCAAAAATAATTTAAATTCAGATGGCATTTATCTGATCTATAGAACTTAAATATTTCTTTCACATAATTTGTTTTCTAGTTCAATGAGTAGATGTTGTGCTTAGCCAATTATAAAACAAACCTTACAGAACAATGATAATGTCTGCATTGCAGGTCAGCCTCCTTGCACAATGCAAAACATTTTCTTCACAGCTAAATCTCTGGAGTTTGGAATCTCTTTTAGTCTTCTCAGTCCTTATTGACTTTAATGTAAGTTTTTTTAAACATGCAAAGCTCCAATCTGATTTCATCTTTTAGTTAGAGTTCTGTATGTTCCTTTACTCTGACATTTAACAGTCCAAAAATGCTTAATGTAAAAGAGTTTTTCTCCCAGGATGTCTTTACCTTGAAGTATATATCCAGTAAATTAGGACACAGCTTAAAAATATTTTTCCCACTTTGGCATTTAAAAATGGATTTAAAAGGTTGTAATTTAGAATGCTAAAGACAGATTTGTCAATTAGGAAAATTCTGGTTTTTCCCTTGTTAATTTCCAATGTAGAAATTAAAATCTAACTTTTAACGGAATAGCAGAAATGGTTTAACTTTTAAGAGGCTCATTTAGAATTTCAGGCTCTCTTCCAAATACTCTATTATTAACATTTCTTTTAATGTCTTTTAGACAAAGGTATAGAAATATGAGAGAATAAGAAATTACATCTCATAATTAAAAAATGAGGTATAAACTATCTAAATACAATTGAAAACTATTTATTTGAGTTATTTTGAAATAAAATTGAAGTTTTTCCCTTTTACACTTGAAAAAATGTGATGGATTTTGTCTAGTGATTTCTTGGCAAAAGAAGTCATGGCATTTCACTTCAGGGCATTGCTAAGAAATGTTTATGGAGATTTTTTTTTGTTTGTTAAATTAATTTCAATTTTATGTAGTCTGGTTAGGTGTTTCTTTTAAGCATTTTGTTAATATCATGAAGAAACTAGAGATTTTACAAATCATTCCTAAAATGATTTTGGAAACCAAAGATTGAGCACAGGAATGCTTCTGCATTAGTGAGGAGCTCCCTACTGACTTTTCTCCCAAAATAGGGAATTAGGCTCTGTGTGCTCTATTCTTCTGTGTTTCTGTGAAATTTTTTAATGGGGTATGATGAATGGACTTCTACTTGATTTCTGCAAATGGCTTAATTTCTTGCCTTCTGGTCTTATTTCCTGTTTTTTCAGGTTTACCATCTAATACAGAAGTTAATTTGTAATGTACTCGTTACCGTAATACGTCCTCAGGGCCAAAGTTAATAGGATTGAAGAAGGCATTGTACATTCTGATCCTAACTCTGTATTACTGAAGTTAACAAGGTTTCATTGTCTGCAGCACAGATTTTCAATTTAGGGGAGAGAATATCCCGACTCTTGCTGTAATCTGAGTTAGTGTAGGCACTGGAACTTGTCTGGCTGCTTGGTGGCAACTTTGGGCATCTGGAGGAACAGTTTTTTGACTGCTCAGAGCTCCACTCGTGTGGCTGTGTTTAGGTACCCAAGGTGCTGACAGGCATCTGTGGATTAGGCACTGTGAGACAGGGGTCTTTAACTCCTACCCACCTCCTGTTTTGGTTATATCTGTGCCTTTTTAAGTCTGGTTTTGAAGATTAACCAAGAGAATCGTAGTTTATCTCGGCAAACAAATTACATAAACCTCATTAATTTTGCATAACAACTACAGTACTTAAGACTTTAAAGCTCAGATTTCTACTTTCCCTAGAACTAGTTCCTGTTTTGAAATGTGATGATGCATTTCAAGAACCACTAATTAGCACTTTCCCTTGAAAATTCACATGGGTTTATTCTAAGAACTTTTGCCTTCATACTCAAGTATAGAGTCTTTAAATTTTTAATTCCATAAATCTTGTAGTGTTCCTACATAACTGCTTGATTTTATCCTTAAATAATCCACAGCTTATTTTTAAACACTAGAATTAGAAATTTTACTCCTCTAAAGTTAGAGAGATGTGAATAGATGGATATGGCATGATACAGTACAGATTTTGAATTCTTCCACCGTGTGCTGGACTTGCAGCAGTTCCCAGAGGCAGCAATCAGAACCAGAGCACAAAGCCTATGGAAGGATGACCAGAGCCTCTCTTCTGAACAGCTTTCCATCTCAAGTGAGGCAAGGCTCATCAAGTCATTTCAATTCAGAATGGGTGAAGAAAGAGAGGAATAAAGAATGCAGCTGGCCACATACTTCAGCTGGGCATTCGGCTGGGTTTCCTGAAGCACATAATCTCTCATTTACTTTATTTTTAGTATTTTATCTTCTTTTGCCCCTAACCAAGCAGTTGATATTTGAATGATTTGTCATTTGACTGATCTAGCTGAAGTCTGTCCTTTGGGAAAGAGCAAAGTAGCCTGCTGTCCAAATTAGTTGGAGCCAGGCATTTCAGGAGTCAAGGGGACAGCACACAATATCAATAACATTTAGAAAACTTCCTATCACATTGCTAGGCAGCAAAAAATATATGCAGCACAAAGGAAATAACCATCAACTGTTTTGGTCTTCTTCAGGTATTCTAAGTAGAATTAGACAACTTGTTGACACCACATATCATTTTTAAGTGAATGTAGGTGGTATTGCATATTTTATTTAGTTAAAGGAACAATGTGTTGCCTAGGACATTTATTTATATTTTGAGTGGTTTTATAACCTCAATATTTGCTTGGTGATCTATGCTAAATAAAGGTAACAGGCCTCCTGTGTGGGTTGTCAGCTCTCTGCACAGCAGAGTGGCACTAAATATGATTCTCATGGGGCTACCAAGACCCACTGAGCAGGAGATGGGAACTCTGGCTCTCTGATAAGCCCACTCTATAAACCAGAGAGGACACTGAGATGTTTTTCACTTATTTCTTGCCAGAAGGATGACTCAAAATCAAAATGTAAATATTTAGTCACGGTCTGGCTCATGGTCTGCTCAAGGCAGCAACATAATGGGCTTGTCAAAAAATTCTTCTAATTGTTTTAATTACCCTAAAAAATGGACCTTTTTTTTAAATTTTTTTTTTAACTTACACTGTTACTATAGTATATATATATATATTTTTTTTTTCCCTACTGATGCTGAGAAATCATAGAGAAGCATGAGTGATGACAAGTAGGTGGAGCTTTGGGTATTCCTAACATTGAAGTCTTTGTAACTCAAAGGCATTGCTGAAAGGTAGTGGCCTTTCATACATTTCTGTATTAAATTTAAAATACCAAACAGTTTATAAAGGTGCTCAGAGGCAAAAAAAGGACTTTTATTACTCTATAAAAAGCTTATGCCTCATACTGATCTGTGTGGTTGTTTTACATGCAACATTGCATGATGGCTAATAATATAATGATGGGGTAAAAAGTGGAGCAAATGTTTCTTGTGTTTCACTGGATATGTATTCTAGTAAATTAAAAATGACAAATTTTTATAACTTTTTTTCAGAAAGTCCATCAAGTCTTGTCTTTGTAATGTCATAAATCACATTTTAGTTCATCTTGTAAACAGAGATTGCCTTCCCAACATATTCCATGTTTTCCTGTGTAATTAACACCTCGTTCACAGTTGTGTCTGCCAGTCAAAGCCCTGCCTTCTCCATCCTGATACTTCCTTGATACTTTGTTTAAACTGCTGTGACTTTAAGTGTCATCCTCAGGACACTTTAAATAAATTCAAACAGGAAAAGGAAGGTGCTTCAAGAAGTCAGCATTGTAGACCATCATAACTCAGAGGGACTATTTTAAAAGTATGGAGCAATTTATCTTTGTTTATTACATTATTACCTCTCATTACATTATTACTTGTTTTTCCTACTCTCTAAGGGAAGATTACTGAGGGTTTTTTGGGTTGGTTTTGGGTTTTTTTTTGTGTGTTTTTTTTTTTNTTTTTTTTTTTTTTTTAAAGTCAGGAAATTTCAGTTTCCACCTGTATTTCCAGAGTAGAGATCAGTCCAAAAGTATAGATGTTGTTAACTGCAGCCCCCTTTCGTTCTGCTTGTGTGCCTTTTCCAGTGCTGTGCCGTCAGGCCAGGCCAGCTCCTCAGCTGTCCAGTGAACTTCATCAATGAGCTGACCAAAACCTACTGCACCTTAGCCCAGCTGAGTTCCCTGCTCCAGCAGGTCCTGGGGCTGCAGGGATGGTGTTACCAGCACAGCAGAGGATGTGCTGGGGGCAGGTAGTAAGGGCCAGTAGAGCCTTGAGCCCACTCTGGGCACATGGAACTGTATTCTGGTTCTACAATTTACCCTGAGCTGCCCAGTTAGAGCCCTGCCTGTGCAAGTACTGGAGGGATTAAACAGCTCAGCACATAACATATGTCTCAGCTAGTTAAGACCCAGGAATTTGGCACTCCAAATATGCTGAGGTGGTTTTGTTTCACACTGCCCTTAAAACACTGACTGAGGATGTTGATAAAACCGTGGTGGCAGTGTACACGTTGTGTGGCAGCAACCCGATGGCTGAAATGCATCCACACAATCTTTGTTCTGTTGCTTCTTCAGCTTGAAGGGCTTGAGATACCTGCCTCTCTCAGGAGAGTCCCTGGCTTCTAGGCAGGAGGTTGCCCTGGAGAGATGCAGGGTGTGAGGGAGGGGGATTTTCCACCCTTATTGTCATCCCCTCAGCACAGATCAAGATAATTGAAAAGCAGAATATGGGAGTGCTTTCCTAAGTTCAGGGCTTTTACCTGAAAACAGCAAAACTTGATTTCACTTTCTGTTCCGAAGAATACTTCTGCAGTCTTTGTGACACTGTTATTTAATAAACTACAGAAGCAGGCTTGGAAGTAGGGAGCATAGCTTACAGAAATATCCCTATGTGTTAATTGTGAGCTGTCAGTCAGAATTTTAATTTTTTTCAATTTTTAAGCCAAGTTTTCAGCAGGACACCCCTCTAATGCTTAACATTAATTTACATTTACCATATGCAAAGGAAAAGTTTACTCTTAATGGATATAATATTTTTTCTTTGCCATTTGCACCTAGATATTAGTTGTTCTCAGCTGTTGTTTCTAAAAAATGTGCATCAGATTTCTGCTTGGCAATAAAGATGTTAATTCCTGTAAATTGCTTCCATTTTTATGTTGATCTTCCTAAAGAAAAAACATATGTGAAAACAGTTGTTCAAGCAAACTCTGTACTAAAAAATTGTAATAGTTACATATGCATGTGTTTTTTAGAAACTGAGTAGAAAGTCTCCCTTAAGTAGACTTTTATGGACTTTACATTTTAATGCAAATGATTTTGCATGTGCTTTATATATACACAGATGGTAGTAATTGCACAAAGAAGGTGAATTGTTTTTGCAAATAAATCTCTGGCTTTTGTGCTCATTATCACATCCCAGAGAAGAAGGGTATGTGTGTTTGTTAATTGGGTTATATAGTATAGTATAGTATAGTATATAGTATCTGTGCAAGTCAGACTGCTGCAGCATAGTTTAACATCCCAAGCCCCAGTGTATTCATACAAATATAATTCCTTTACACCTCATCAAGATACTTTGTTAATAATGTGCACTTATATTTGAGACAAAGTTTAAAATATGACATTGTTACATGGATGGGGATGCAAATACAGTTTGTTGTATCTGTTAAAAACCATCCTAGAACTACTCATATTAGACAGTATTGCAGTGACTGATACAGCATATTCATTTTGGAAGAGTTTTGATATTGTTTTGCTAATACATAAAGCAATGAATCTTTTCCTAAAATGCTTATTCCAAATCAGCCCCTAACTTCAGCATTTATAAATATCTGTTGTAATTTTTTTTTTTTTTTTCCCCAGGGGCGACGAGGCAAACCAGGCCTTCCAGGAAAACCAGGGCCACCAGGACCTCCTGTGAGTAACTAAGGAGGGGAATGGGAAATTTTCACTCCATCCTTGGACTTTGCTAACTAGTTTGTAGCAGGTTACTGTATCATAATTATAGTTGAAAATAAATTATCTGTGTGTACCCTGCTGTATTAAACAGCTACTGCTGGTAGCCTTCTGTTGCAGCAAAAATTAAAGGGCTTGGTCCACAAGTAGGAGGGACTACATAGGAGGGAAAGAACACGATGGAAACTTCAGCAGAGGAAGCAGAAATTGACATTTCAAAGAAAGACTGGCCATGTATGCTAACTGTGAATACTGGGCTTTCATTCCCCTTGCAAATTGCGTAATTCTCTGTAGAAGAAGGGATAATTTCTGTCTCAGAGGGGTAATTTGAAAGATGAAGGACTGTGTGAAGCATGTGCCAACTGTCTGAATGATGGGGAGGATTATACCCAGCACTGGAATAAGCACTCAGCTGTAGTTCAAATGAGTTGACTGAAGAATTAAAAAGATTAAGGAATACATGACTTTATGAAAAGATTTGTAATATGAAGAACTGAAGGGTTTAGCTCAGATCTAAGAGGTTTGGGATTTTTTTTTTTCTTCTCTATTTTTTTTAAAGATAAAGGATTTAAAATTCAAGTCATGCATGAGTGTATGTTAGTCTTCAATGAAAGCAGCCTTTTTTGGTAGAGGAAGACTTGGTCATATTTGTAAAATTCTCTGTATATTGTATTGTAAAATGTTGTCATGCATGAATACAAAGCAACCATTTGTGGATTAAGTAAACTTCTTCTGCTTTACATTCTTAGTATAAACAAAAAAAAATATAATCCCTTCTTTTGCTTACCTGGATAAAGGCTAGTGGTTTATGCATCTGAACATTTGATTCATATGCTTCAACATGTAGAGAAGAGTCTTACATGTAGAGAAGAGAATAATGCACTGCTGCATGGGATATGATGACTAAAATGAATCAGATGTCATCTACCCTCATCCAAAACAAAAACTGCATAGATTTCATAACTAATTTTTCTTTCATAATGTGTTCAGAAAGAGGCATTTATGATAGAATTCATTTATCCTGCATAAAACCAAACAGTTAAAAATCCCTTTCTTTCACTTTTTTTCCTGCATACAGTCATAATGAAGCCTTGCTCGTTAGAATATTTTGCACAGTCCTAATGCTGAAATGGTATTGCAGATTGCAGGAGGCCGAACAGAAGAAAAGAGTGATGCAGAATCTTTCTTAATACAAGTGCCAAATATAACCTTTAAAGGATAAAAAAGCAAACCATAGCAGAGGTCAATCTTAGACCTAATCTACTTAGCTTTTTGTGAGCTAGTGAAAAGCTGTCTCTGCGTTACAGATTTCTGCCATCCTAGATTTGCTGGCAGGTCAGGCTTGTGAAGATGTATGATTTTTGACAGATATACCAGAAATCTTGAGTGGAAGCTAAATTGTGCTTCTATTACTGAGACATATCTCAGATTTTCTGAGCAAGTGGAAAGCTCAACTTTGTCAGCATGGCAACATCATTACAAGGAACTCTGTATTGGGTACTGTAGCCTAGTACTACATACAGAAAAGCATTCCTTTAACAGCCGTGGTTTAAATATTGGTTTAAAGTATTGTTTCTGGTGTAACTCTCTTGATGCACTCCTTGCTTTGGATACAGCTATACCACCATCTTGTGTTCCTCTTCCAAGACTGAGTATATAACACATAGAAAAGGCATTCTCTAAAAGCAGTATGGCCTGCTAACATGCATTGGCAGGATCCCCATGTTTCAAGTGCCACAGCTTGTATGCACCAAAAAAAACTTCAACACGATCCATCATTCCCCCTCTCTTTTTCAAGGCTCAAACTATATTCAGTTTTCCTGTGCTTCCAGTTACCCTTCTCTCCTAATAGTAAGCAGCTTCTTCATGCACATGGATACATTGTTAGCCCTTACTTTGGCTTTTCCAAAGTGCAACAGAACAGACACACCTGCAGGGTGGTTGCTGTCATAAATTTGGCATATGCAGGGAACAAAGTGGTTAACAGATTGACTGAATATGTAAAAATTAGACTCTCCAGTATAAAAAAAGTTTGGGTTCTGGCTGATGTTTCAAAAAAATATGCAATTTGTTTTTGAGAGAAAGGAGATTCAGTTATTAATTGTGAGGGTAGCTACAGCATGCAGTGTCTGTTTGAAATGGATAAAATTACCTAATTTATTTACCAGTTTATGCCATCATGTTAAGTATTTAATTTAGATATTAGAACAGTCAAGTGCTCAGTACTGACAAAAAAGAAAAAAAATGAAAACACAAAAACTGTGACAAGGAAATACAATACTCAGGGTATTTATTATAAAGGACACTTAACAATGTGTGCATATAGGGGAAAGGACTGGAGTAAAATTAAAGAAAACTGGAAAGGTACAAAAATTGCAGTTAGAATACATGCTATGTTTTCATGAGACAGGAATGTAAAAGCACTTGCCAACAGTCAAAAATCTACTTGTAGCACGGCAGCATTTAAGGCTTTTCTAGCCTTCTCTCAGTATCTTTTCTTTTTTTTTTTTTTTTTTTTTTTTTTTTCTTTTTGTTTTTTTTTTTTTTTTTTTTTTCTTTCTTTTTTGTGTATAA
>WEIU01008377.1:0-14732 GCA_013389925.1 Aegithalos caudatus
GTTAAATAACCATGGGAAAACACCTGGGTGTTCTCCTTATTCTTTCATAGTTTTGATGTAACTTAAGTTTGTGCTTGAGAAGTCCTTTCAAACATGAGATGTGAGATGTCATGGACATCTTCTTTTGGAAAACTTATTTTAAACTTAAAATTATGCATGTAACTTTCCCACTTAAGTTAGTTCCATCCTCTCTGCACAGCATTCACACTTGCTATGACAATGATTTTTTTTTGAAGCTCTGCTGGAATCAGTCATCCACTCCTATTTATTTTTTTAGCTTTCTGCTGTGGAATCCATGGCTCCTTTCAGTATCTCCTGTGGGACTATATTCATTCCAATGAGTAAGAGAAGAACTGAGCCTGTAGACAGAAGAATATTGGAGCTCAGCCTAAGAAGCTTTGGTGGATTTATCTTTCAACCAACTTCTGATATGTGAAGGCTTTGGGAAAGAATAATTCTTCAATGTTACCATAATAGTTCTTAAGAAGAATAATCCCAACAGTGCAAAACAGTGTCAAGTCAAATTTTATCAGAATGTTTTAGCTGACACAGTTACTTTCTTGCAGACTTTTCCCTGTGAATAATTTTGAAATGCTTGTTTCTATTTCAAATAAAATCAGGCTTTAATAGAAATGTGATAAACTCTAAACAGTATCATAAAGAAGAAAACCTGTCGGTCCCTAGAAAAGTCTGGAAAGCACTAAGGAGCAAAAGTTTCTGTTGCCATCTCTTACCACAACATGTTCTTACTATATGATAGAGTCTTACCAGATAGAGGCATGATTCAAGGAGTTGCTATGTGTTACAGAACAGTTTCCATTTACCCAGTGGTCAAGATGAGAACTGTAAGTTCAGATATAGATTTCCAGACTCTCTTCCACACATTTTTCTGACTCAAAAATGGGCCTCAGAATAATGGAGCCTTGCTTTGAGAGATCATACAGGAATTGACTGGATGCTGTGAAAGGCTGCTCCATGTTAAAGCATATATGCTGTCAGCAGATATTTCCTTTGTGCAATTTGCTGAATTATTGATAATTACGGGTTGAAGTACAGTTGTATTCTTTTGAGACAGAGATACACATATAGGAGTGTGATTCAGCATTGCAAGTTGAAGAGTTTAATGGAATGTAATGGAAACCAGGGAATGAAAGGAGAGGGCTGGAGGTGCATTTACTTCCTTCATTGTTTTGTGTGGCTTTTAAAAAGTGAAGTTACTTAATTTAATCAACTGAATTTCATTTTTAATTTTAATTTTATTCTATGAATTCAATTGACTTGCTTATTCCACAGAAGGAAATGCTGTGATAAGAAATAAAAAGAACATAAGAAAATATGGGGTGTCTGCAGGGTTTTAATTTTCTTCTACCTTACCCTGTATACAGTATTTCAAGAGTAGCAAGTATTGCCTTCCTCTTGACGGTCCAGTCTTCTCCTGCAAAGACTAATGAGACATTTGCCAAGATAATGTGCCATGTTCGATGTCAAGTGAGCCAGTCAGAACAAATCACTTCATCAGTAGTAAGTTATTTATAGTATTCATACATATGTCATTTCTGCTTGCTTTGCTTCCTGTCTTGCTGGAAATCTAATTCAGTTGTAACTACCATAATAGTTAGTAGTGTGTGATGTAACCTTTCTTTCCTGTTCATTTTGTATCCTTAATATATGGGGACAGCTTGGGCATGGCTACCCTTTCTTTCAGATACAGTTTGGCTTCAGAGAGGAGCAGGAGGAACAGTGACCATGATCTGACAGAAGTGTCCACTGCTTTCCTTAAAACTCTTTCTGCTGTCAAAACTGAGGTGTACAGGCTGAGCAGTTATTAGAAAGGAAGAACATCAAAGGTATTTAGATTGAAACATTTCTTATTGCATTGCTTCTGTGTATTGACAGTGTACCAGACTTTTCTCAGGGCCTGGTTCAGCTCTTCCCTCCTGGTTACATAAGCTACGATTTCCTTGTCCAGTTAACACATTTTTCTGTGTCTCATGCTACATCTTTTTTGTTTCATTTTTTCTTTCCTTCATTTTCACAGAGTCTCTGAGCACCATCTAGCAGAAAAGAGGCAAAGGTTAACTGGAAGAAAGAGCAGCTCAGAGGGCTGCTTAGTGACATGGTATTTATGCATTTCCCTTTAGTTCTGTATATAACAACTATTCTTCAGTAGACATTATCGTGAAAGTCATTTTGGTAAAATTAAAATTATACTTTATATTGTCATTTTACATTCTTCTTCTGTATTATTTTAGTTAAATCCAAAGATCATCAATCATTTAATATTGAATTATTTACTTAAGTATCACATCGCTTTACTTAATTAATCTCTCATGTAAATAGATGTATTTAATACAATGATTATGAAAGGCTTAAATGTGATGTTTGTGAACATACAGTTAGAATTAGCTTGAGTGCAAGTGCAACTGAGGTTGCATGATGTGCTAACTTAATTTTTACGCAAATATGTTTTCATGCTATGCCTTAAAAATATGAGTATTCCATATGTCCCTGGGAACTGGATTTCTCCATTCCATACATATTTTAACAAAGTATTCCTGTCCTGAGAAAGTATAATAGGCAAAATCTGTACTGAGAAGTGTGTGTTCTAGTTCCAAATGAAGAGTGGAAATTCCTGTATTTCCACATTTATTTTGTATATGATTAATCATGCATGAACACAAAACCCCTAAATGGAAATGAGTCCATATACTCATCTCAGTGTGACTTTTGATAAAGATGGGTCCTGTGTTTCTGATAGGAATTTAGAAAGAGTAACATAAATGAGTGAAATTTAGTGAATACTGCTAACTGTTGAGCTCAGAGAAGAATATGGCACAGCAGGAGTAGATAATACATGGAACTGATGGTGTACTGCAGAAGGTCACATATACTGAGATTCTTGGGGTTCCACAAGTTGTAACTGGACCCACGCTTCACTCCGAAAGTAAGTGATGGAGAATTTGGTTACATCCAAAGCTAACTGTGAGATAATACATTCAGAACTCAGTGATTTATTAATTTTACAACTGTCTAAATTAAACTGTTTTTTACAGCAATGAAGAAGGTTGCTATTCTTTTTCCCTTGAAAGAGATATCTGTGTACTTTCTGTGTGTCTACACTAAGCTTTCTGGCCCATTCTTTCACTTCTTTTAGGAAAAAAGGTTCAACCTTTTCTCTGAAGTTTTTGTAAGGCTCTTTCCCATAGGAAAGAGAATTTGTTAAGTGCTCTGTCATGCTGGTTTTTCTGAAGTTTGAGTCATTTTGTCTGTGGTTTTGTTTTCTCTTATACAGAACACAAAATCTAAAGAAATGTCAAAGCCACAAATATACCTTCATGCATACATTTTCACTAATCACTTAATCCTGAGGCATTAGATGTTTAATCAGAAGTGTATGTATCTGTGTGTGGGGGTAGGGAATTAAACAAGAGTGTTGGAACAGAGGCTTTCAGTAAAGCACCCAATTTCATTTTCTTCTTTTATCTGGCAGTACTTGTTCTCAAGTTACAGAGCTGATGGTTGATGGCAGTAGATTTAAGGCACTACCAGATGTGACAGAGCTGATAGATGGGAATAGTTAATTAAATAAGATGTGGTTTTCTGAAACAGCTCACTACCATTTGAGTTCTGTTTCCAGTGTGAAATCTGAAGCATGGTGAGAGGTAGATGACTCTTCCAGGGATAATTTAGCAATAGGTTTGGTTCAGTTTGTCTGACCCCAATTACATACTCTAAGAGTAGTTAATGACAGTATCATAAATAGAAGTTGTGAGGTTCACCATCTACTAAAAACTCTTGGTGTAGTGATACATGTCTTATGATACTTGTAGGTATTTGATCCTTTAGTGACTGTATGAGTAAGCAAACTCTCAGCAATTGCAAAATTTTGATTTGTTTTGAGTGATTGCCTTATTACAATCATTAATTCAGCAAAAGAAGGATAAAAAATCTGCAGTTTGGGTGATGAGAATGAACATAGTGATGAATGGCTTAGGATTTTTGATTGGTTGTATCTCAAGTAGAGCAGAATTGATGGTGTCAGGGAGGGGGTGGAACTTAGTGCACTGTGGGCATGGCAGGTTGTTATTTTATACCAGGCACACCATTGCTGGGGGGCCTGGTTTCAGGAAGAAAACTGAGTGCCCCACCAAAAGTGCATCATTTTGCCTCCCCCTCTCCAGCAGGAAGGTCTTGACACCAGATCCTTCAACAAATGGCTCCCACTGATGGTTCCACCCCCCCCCACCATTTTATCCAGAGTACAGCCACAAGACATGCTACTGAAAGGAAAGCAGAAAAAACTACAAATTCCACTAGTGCTGTACTAACAGCTCTGGCATGGAGCATGCCACAGAAAAGGAGTGATGGGCAGGGACCCCAGCCCAGTTGAGGTGGTTGAACCAAGTGGAAGGGAGCCCAGATGAGCCGAGAAAAGCCAAGCCACAAGGAATGCATCAGAATGTCTGGAAAAAGGGTAGCCACCCATGGATTGCCCTCCAGTGTAGCAGAGTAGTAAAAATGGTGTTGCAGGCATCTGCATGGAATTGAACTCAACCAAACAGTGGTGTGACCTGACTGGTTTATGTTTGGGGGAGTTTGTTTGCCGTTGTTTGTCATTGTTGCAGGCTGGGGGGTGGGAAATGCTAGCTGTGGGAGCCCCCCCACTATCTTGCCTTAGTTCCACATGGGGCATGCAGGGACAGCCACCATAATACCATTGTGTGAGGAAACCATGCTGAAACAACCTTCAGGGGGTGTTCACCAACTTGGTTTTGTGTTCCCAGTGGTAAGCATTTTTTAGGGCATAAAGCACCTTCTCTTTTTGTATATTTTTTTTCTGCTGTTACTGCTGTTCCTGCTGTCACTGTGTGTAGATCTGATTCCATTGCTTTGTGCTTTCAGTAAATTGCTAATTCAACCCATTGTTCTGCTTTTGTCCTTCCCTTACTGTAAGGGGTGAGTGAAGGGGAGTGGCTTATTTGGAGTTTATTTTCCGGCTGGTATTGAAGCCAGCATAATGGTAAAAACTGGCTCTCATTAAAGATCAATATTTTGTGAAAATCTGGGAAAGAAAATCCTACCTGACATTATAGTAATATAATGGCATCCTTTATGATAAAGAAATGGCAAAAGAATATGTGAAGTCTTCTCTATGGAGCATGAAGAGAAGCAGTTTGAATTATGCACACATATTTTAAAAGATAATACATTATTTTTTAAAAAAAAGCGTCATTGTTTTTAAATATAGGAATGAGCAAACAGCATACTGTGCAGCAGGTCTGATAATTTAATTCTGCTTCTTTATCCTCATACAAAAATGAAATTGTGAGGATAGTCTCTTAGAAAAGAGAAAAATTTTAGGAAAATAGTTTTGCAAGGAGACATATCATCTTCTCCCAAAGTGTTACTGACATTTCCTAATGCCTTAAAATAATGTCTGTATTTTTTTCAAATATTAATATGTATGCACATTTTGTCCTTTCTTACTGTAGTGGTTGACCTTGGCTGAGTGCCAGGTGCCATGTGCTCTATCACTCCCTTTCTCAGTAGGACAGGGGAGAGAGAAGTTAGACAGAAAAAAACTAGTAGGTTGATATAAGGTTTTTTTCTAAAGCAAAAAACAGGAAAAGGAAAAGTTTGTCTTCTCATAAGCAGAAGGAAAAGTCAATCTGTACTTCCCACCAGTGAGCGTTGTTCAGACGCTTCCTGGGAAGCAGGGCTTCAGCACACATAGTAGTTGTACTGGAAGGAAAACATTGTAGAACAACAAATGCTCCCCATCCTTCCTGCCTCCCTTACCTTTTCTATTTGAGCTGGTGTGATATGGTGTGGAATATCTCTATGGCTAATTTGGGTCAGCTGCCCTGGTTGTGTCCCCTCCCAGCCCTTTGATGTGGGGGAATGTCAGAGGGACAGAACTGCTTGGCAGTAGCCAAAGCTCTGGTGTGTTATCAACAGCCTGCCAGCTACCAATGCAAAGCACAGCACTGTGAGGGCTGCTACGGGGAAATAAACTCTATCTCAGTCAGACCCCATGCACTTAGAAAATGTGCTCAACAGTAAGTTAGACACAGCAGCACAATACAGGAATGACACAACAAGATAGTGGTACAATCTTATCAATGAAGTCTAATTTATGATAACTTAACAACATTGTTGTTGGCATTAAAAATACTGTTTATTAATAAATAGACATACTTGGAAGAAATTATTTGGTCTTTTAAACACTAGTATACATAAAAGACTATGCATACATAAATGAGTATAACAGCAAACTCGTTCATTTACTCATTCCTCTTCAGTGAAATGCTAGCAGTATCATAGTTCGTTATAGGAAGAACAAAATTCTTACTCCACTTGCTCTTTCTCAGAGAGTTTCAAAAACCTTATTGATACTGATATTTTTATGGCATTTGGCAAAGTTTTCTCTTTTTTTTCTCTCATTTTAATGTGTAGTAGAAGTTAATATTTGTCAGCTCTCCATTTTCAGAGGTTTTGTGCTCCAGAAGCATGCTGACTCAGCATTAGTTTTGCATAAATTAATTTGTTTTAGCAGATACTAGAGCCACAACCTAATGAGTATGGCAGGTCTGTTCTCTACAATGGGACCAGGTCTGTGTTCATGGACTTGGAAAGATTACCACTGACTGCACATAAGCCGTGTTCAAGCTGCTGCTGGTGAAGCTTTCAAGGTATGCCAAAATCTTACACCACTGACAAAATCTGTGAAACCATTGTCTTGTAAGAGACATCCGGGCAGCTAGAATTCAAGCTGTCTGTATGTTTTTATTGAAATACAGCTTATGTTGCAGAGCCTCTATCTTGCTGGGATTTCAGGAGTCCTTATTACTTTCCAGCAAGATACGCCAAGGTCTTTGAAAACATTGATGGGATCTGTGATCTGTGTTTCAAACAATGAGCAGAAAAGAAGCATCAGTCATTAATTTGAAATTAGTTTTGACCACAAGCTGTATAGGTGATCTCAGGCTTGAGGTACAAAGGAGGAATCAAGGATATTTATGCTGAGTTTTACCTAAGTTGATTACAAAGCAGCTCTCAGAACTAGAATAGGGCACATCTCCTATCTTCTCAAGAGCCCACAGAGTTAGCTGAGGTTCACAAATGTGTAAAAGCTGGATATCAGCTAAGACAAAAGCAAAAGCATTTTAATTGGGTTTTTGTTGAGCATTTTAATTATTTTGGGGGTTTTTTTTTGTGGGGTTTTTTTGTTTGTTTTGTTTTGGTTTTTTGTTTTGTTTTTGTTTTTGTTTTTGTTTTTGTTTTTGTTTTTGTTTTTGTTTTTGTTTTTGTTTTTGTTTTTGTTTTTGTTTTTGTCTTAGTCTTTGTTTTTGTTTTTGTTTTTGTTTTTGTTTTTGTTTTTGTTTTTTGTTTTTTTGTTTTTGTTTTTGTTTTTGTTTTTGTTTTTGTTTTTGTTTTTGTTTTTGTTTTTGTTTTTGTTTTTGTTTTTGTTTTTGTTGTTTTTTGGTTGGTTTGCATTTCTTTTCTGTCTTCTTGTTTACTGTGGAGCAGTTTAGAGAAGAGCCTATTGAGATACTCTGGCATTTCCCTACTGGAACTGGCTAAATTCTGGAATTGGAATGCTAAAAAAAGGGAAATCAATAGGATATAAAAGTTAACCACACCTTTTCAGATCATAGTTATGATCAATTTTGAATCTGAGTCAGAGGGTAGGGAGATATTCCCAAGACTGCCTATTCTTTAATCCATATGAACAAGATTTATAGAGCTATACCTTGTAACAGTGCAATAATATTTTAATATTTTTATTCTGTTATTTAGCTTTCTTTCTCTCATTCTCTAATAGAATACTAGCTCATCATCTTTAGGTCTCTTATGTACTATAAAAACCTAGTCTAGAGTTTTCACTCCACTATAAATTATGGCTACATAGATATGACTCCAGTTGACTTTAGTGACATTGCTTCAATTTAAAACTTTTATGAGGAAGAACAGGCAGATTTTTTTGTGTGTGTGCTGAAGAGAAATCTTCACTTCCTTTTACACAGCAAAAAGTTCATGCTATATTTTTTTTTATTCCCAAAGTCCTTCTCATAATCAGACTTCTATAAAGTATTTTCTTAGTCACAGATATGTTTGATTCAGGGGAGAAAAATTTTGAATTCGACCTGCACAGAAAATAGAATTAAGTAGAACTGAACTACTTTTTCAATAATGACTTTGCTGTATGATACTTCTGCTATGATTTCAATGAATTAGTCCCACTTGGATTTGTAGCTGAGATGTGACTTGATATAACTTTATATTTTCTGACATGGCCTTTTCAGATTTTATTTTCTGGTTTATCTCTTTATCTCTGATCATGCTTTTGGAACATAGTTATTCAGGGGGACAGACTACCATTATTTAACTCAGAGAGTCTAAGTAACTAAGTCAGCTCAAGTACAGCAGTTTTTACTTATTAGAAGTATTAGGTGACAAAGGTATACATATTGTCACTAAATATAAACACTTGGAAAGCAGTAATTAATTGAGGAACTGTAATTAAGACATATAATTTTAAGTCCACAAATAAAATTTTTCTGAAGTATACAGATGTTGTTTCTAGGCTTCCTCTACAAAGACAAATAGATATAAAGTTGAAGAAAATATACTGAAGTGTACTAGGCAGTGGTGATTAATAACCAATTGCCTTGGAATTGTTTGTTATCAAATTATTCACTCGTGAAAGGAAAACAAGCTTACAAGCAAATTTTTTTTTTTTTTTTTAATTTGTTTTTTGTTCATTGATGCAAAACAGTCACAGCTTAGCCCTACATCAAATGTAAATAAAATAAGTATTCCAGGAAGAGATGTAATAATTTTAATTTTTTTAGAGTCATAAAGAAATTGAAGTAAAATGTAAATTTCAATATTAATTCAATATTCAATGCTATATTGCTACATGATATAATTAAAATGTATTCAGCTCTAAATCGACTGTATCTAGTACCACATAAGCAAATATTGCTTTAAGTAGTAATAGTATTTTAATACTTTCACAAGGTAGTTTTATACCAATATATATTGCTACTAACAGTTGATGAATATGTCTCATAATTAAACAAGAAATCCCAATTTTTAGGAAAATTATAACTATGAATCTTTTAGTACATTTCTTATATTCATGAAGCATCAATGCAGCTGAAATTGAAATGAATAGTTGCATGGAAGAACCTCAAGTCCTGTTCCTCAAAGTTAGTACTTTTGTGAGGATGCAATTTGCCTGCACTCTGTTTTTTCTAGAGCAAACAACTAATCATTAAGATTTATGATGTCTTTTAGTCTTACAGTTCAGGGAAGGAAAATATTTAGAAGCTTCAGCTGGAATGATCCATTAGCTTGTGAAACTTCTTAAGAATGAAAGATGGAAATTAATTATGCTAGGTGATTATTTTGATAACTTTGCTTTAAAATATTTGAATCTGCTCACCAGTAAATACTTTATTAGTTTTTAATTGTTTTTCTTGGGCATTTATCTCCTAACATGTAATATTTAATAGTTCTTTTATGGAAGAGTGTGCAGATTTGCTATGTATTGCAAGTTCACTCAGTAAAAGATAGGTACTTGAGATATTTGACTCAGAAAGAATGTTTGAGAGCAGAGGGAAGCACAAGGGGAGAAAGTATTAATTTTTAAATTTTTTGGTAATCTTAATGGGTATTTTATGTGATTTTTTTTAAAATTTCCATCCAAATTTATATAATAATTCCATTCTATGTATTGATATTCTTAGTTTACCTCTTCAACTTTGTTCTTTTCACATTTTGCCTCTGTTTTTTTTTTCTCTTTTTCCTTGCAGCCAAGCAAGAAGATGAATACTTCTTTCCAATTTAATCATCAAATAGCACTCAAAAATGACACTTATCTTTTCCTTATTTTCCCAAGTAGAGAGCATAATGTCCTTACGTACGCAAGGAAGCACAGGGACATTTCTGAAACTTAGGGTACATGAGGTGGTGCCAGGTATACAAAAAAGGAAAGGAAATATTAGGGAAGGAGTGGGGGAAAAAAAGAAGATGCAGGTCAGTATCTGGGTTTAGGAGGAGGTCTTGCAGCAGAACCCACTCAGCAATTTCCAGTGTGGTGGGAAGCCTGGGGGGCACCAGCCAGGTCATTACCCCAGGTTCTGCGAGAGTCTTGCAATGAGAGTTGGTGTCTCCTTGAAAAAGGACACAGTGTACTCCTCATCCTGAAGAGAATGCACTTTGTACAAGCTTTTAATTTCAGAGGTATACAGTAATTTCAGAATTTTGCAGTTGCCCTTGCTTCTTAGTAAAAGTTCATTAGGTAGAAGCCAAGCTTCAAAGCCCTTCAGTTATGTATATGTAACTGAACAGATCAGAAAAAATGTCATTTTGCAAAAGAAAATCATTCCAAAACACTCAGCCTTATGTTCCCATTTTTTAACATGTATATTTATAAAATTTATTCTAAATTACTCTTTTAGCAAATGGACACAGCAGCCTAGTTCTGACCCAACAGTGAAGTGAACTGAAACCATAAAAATGGAACTGTTCTCCTCAAGTTGGCACCAGTTTTGGTAGAAATCCAGAATATTAAAAAGAAAAAAATTCATATTTCAGGCAATTATTTAGTCTTGCTAAGAATTAGTAAAAAATTTCTTTTGTCTTTCATAGAAGGAGAAATGGTTTATTATGGCAAGATTCCCAAACAATCTCCACTTGCGATGCTTAAAGTGCATCAGAGAAACTATTACATAAAACATCTCTTTTTCACAATCTTAATACCACTTAAAAACAAAGAATAAAGCAGTAGTCACTAAAAAAAAAAAAAAAAAAAAAAAAGAAAGGAAATTGTGTGCTGTTTCATCAGACATTTTCCTCCTTCCAGAATGAAGGGGTATTAATGAGAAATGTAGCCTAGTGCATAAGAACAGGATGTTACTCACTCCAGTTGAAATTGACAGATTTCTAATGTATTTTAATTTTTTTTTAAAGTGTTTTCATTCTTATGAAACATGAAGGTTACATTTAGCTTAGAAAAGGATGTAAAATCAAAAGAAAAAAACATTAACCTGAAAGTAAAGCATATTACATGGGATAAAATAACATTGAATATTTGTTTCTGCTAGTTTTAATATAGATTAAGTATTTTGTTAATAGAATGTGCTTATTTATCCACCAGTAATTTATTTATTCTTTATCACTTTCTGGACTTTTTTGTTGTTACGGCAGCAAGACATTCATTGTTCCTAACTGAGTAAGCATAGCAAGGGTAAAAAGTCACATTTAGTTGTAGATCAAGATAGTGATGTTTTCTCTAGATAGTGAAGTAGGGCTGTGTTGTGCTACTACATAATCTTAGCTAGAGCTATTTGCCTTTTTTCAGGTTTACAGCAGATGACATTTAATGACGCATTGTCAGGTTACATCACATTGTTGTCAGAATTAGAGCTTTTATGCTCCCTGCCTCAGGAGGAATGTCTCCATGGCATTTCAGAAGTGTACGACAGAATGAGCAGCAATGGACAGAAAAGAAAAGGGCAGGGTTTCAGTCACATTAAAAGAAGGAAATGCTCAAGAGCTGAGGCCATGCTACAGAGACAAAATATAATGACATTCCATGTCAAAGTGTCCAATGTATTTCTTCTACCACAAGCTTGGAGTTCATAAGCCTTAAAGTGACCTGAGTTCATGAAGTATTCCATAAGAACAACCAGATAACTTCCACAATAGATTCAGCATATTTTTTCTGTTTCTTGTCTCATATATTGCATAAATGTTCTATTGAGGAACAGAGGTCACTTCAGCCACAAATTGATGTTCACATTAAAACCTTAAATTAAGATATTTAATAACACAGTACTATTATACAGATAGGCCTGCTTAAAGGTAATGAAGGGTTTTCCCTGAGAAGTTATCCCTTTTATTTTCTTTGGAGTGGCAGAATTATTTTAAAAATTAAAAGATTTTGTGCATAAAAAGTATTTCTTCAGTTTTAAATCAGACATAAAAGCTGGTTTTTCGGTTGGCATGACCATAAGCTTTTCTGATTTTCCCTCCTATCTGGATTAGATGAATACTAAATTTACAATCTTCTCCTGTTTCTTCTAGAAAGGCTGTTAATTATTAAAAAAAAAAAAAAAAAAAAAAAAAAAAAAAAAAAATCCAGTGGAATTGATACTGTGCACTTTTATCTATTTTCCTTTTTTTCTTGCTCCTGAAAACTTTTGGTTTCTATAAAAGCAAAAAACAAAAAACAAAAAACAAAAAACAAACAAAAAACAAACAAACAAAAAACAAACAAACAAAAAAACCAACCAACCAACCAAACAAAAAGTAAAAGGTGTAAAAGTATTTAAGGGGAGCTTTATTCAGTAGTTATATGATTTCCTCTATCATATCATTCTGTTCCTGCTCATTGCAAGAGGATTGTATGAGAAAATAGACATGCAGTAGGGAAGGGGTACAATCCAGAGGGACACTGATAGGCTTGTGAGTTAGGTCTCTGAGAAGTTTTCTCTCATGAAACTGAAGAAAGTCAAGTGCAAGGTCTGGCATCTTGATCAGGACAATTGCAAATACAGTACAGGCTGATGAGAAGGACATGACCCAGCCATGGGCACTCCCAGCCCAGAAAGCCAGTTGTATCCTGGGCTACATCCAAAGCAACATGTGCAGCAGGGCCGGGGTTGGGATTCTGCCCCTCAGCTCTGCCTTCATACCTGAGTACTGTGGTTCCTCAGACTGAAAGCTCTGGGCTCCTTAGAAAGGAAAGGACATGGCCCTATTCAAGTGAGTCCAGAGGAGGGCCATGAAGATGGTCCAAGGGCTAGAGCACCTCTCTTGTGAAGAAAAGCTGCAAGACCTGTCGTTGTTCAGCCAGAGAAGAAAAGAAGGGTTCAGGAAGACCTTATAGCAGCCTTCCAGTACCTGAAGGGGACTTACAAGAGAGCCGGAGAAGGAAGCCCATGGAACTGTTCAAGGCCAGGTCAGATGGGGCTTTGAGCAACCTGATCTATTGGCAGGGTGGTTTAAAGTAGATCACCTTTAAAAGTCTCTCCTAACTCAAACTGCTTTACTATTTTGTATAATTCTGATATATTGCAACCTTACATTCACCTCTATTTTTTCTTTGGTTTACTTAAATGGACATCTGCAGTGTTTTCTCACACTCTGGTGTGCTAAATGCTTCCCACATGGAATAAAAATATCTCCAAATTTCAGTATACAATTTCATTAAAAAATTTAAGTCCTTAAAATAAGTGTGCCTTCACTTTTTGGCAGGAGACTTCAATATCAATTTGGCAGAAAAATCTCTGATTATGGTATTTGGCTAAACACATTTCTTTGTCTTCTTTAGCCCATTCTGGCTCTAGAGTTGGCTGGTTTGGACAACTAATTTGTGGAATGCATGGTGCATGTGTCAAAGCTCAGCATGTTGTTCATTGAGTTGCTATGTTCCCCCTAAATTTGCTGCCCCAGTTAAAAAAAAAAAAAAANAAATAAAAAAAAAAAAAAAAAAAAAAAAAAAAAAAAAAATCCGAATGTAGAAAACTGTGTTAAAGTGAACATTCATGTATCATTTTCATGGTTATTGATAGGGATCCTAAGATGAAGTCTAGATATTTAAATTCCTCTATTTAATAGAAGATAATATTTAATTTGGTTATTGGTTGGGGTTTTTATGAGTCAATATTTTATGCTGACTATCCTTTCCAAAAAGTAGTTTAAGAATCCCTTGCCTCCTCAAATTCCTTCTTGGCTTTCAGGATTTGGGCTCCTGAGGCTACAATTGACTCTCTGGAAGTCCTGAGTGACCTAGATCCTTGAAAAACCAGAAGACTCAAAGTTCCTGCAGATCTTTCTTATCCTTACTAGGATATATCTATAGACTGGATTCTATGAAACACACACACACAAAGAAAACATTCTGACAAATTGGATCAAAATTTAAAAAATACTGAAATAAATCCCTTGCAAACTAGAAACACCACATTTCATCTAAGTCTGACTTGGAAGAGTACTTTAATGGATGGGCAATCCCACTGCTAGATGAAATTCAATTTCTTTTTTTCTAGTGAGCTGTTACAAATTGCAGTCAGGGGAAAATTATGCTCTTTTTAACAATGTTTAATATGTAAGATATTCTAACCCAGTTATTCTAAAATGTGAAATGTATATGCCAGCAGCATGGACTAATTGTGCAAAAGTAACCCATGCAAACAATTTCGCAATTTAACTGAGGGCAGTTAGTCCAGGTTTAAAATTATGGAGTGTGCAGGCAAGATAGCCCTTTCAGAGCGTGTAGCAACCTTTGCTAAGAAAGAAAAAAAGCTGCATGGAACCTAATCTGGAAATATTTTTAGCTTTTTTTTTTTGCTTTTTTTTTTTTGCTTTTTTTTTTAGTCATTGGGCTGGGCTCCAAATGCAATTCAAGAAAGCTGGAAAATTATTATAAACTTTGTAAATTTTGTTCTCATCTATATGTCTTGCTCCAAATTCTATGCTGAAAATACATCATCCCCAGCCAGTATGTTAAAAATGCAACATGTACAGGATGTGAGATCACTCTCCTTATGAAATCTCCACATGGTCATATAAGAATAATGCTGTCTTTGAAACAACTGGAATCTTGCAAGATACAGAGAATCAGAATAACTATGTATACATTTTAATCAAGTGTTAGACAGCACCATTTAAAAGAGATATTTTAAATCCAAAACCCAAAGAACGACTTCCATGATTTG
>WEIU01008377.1:32583-52993 GCA_013389925.1 Aegithalos caudatus
CATCTTTTGTTTTCTTCCTGATTTACTTGAATTGATTGTGAGAGTATATACTTTTTTTTTTTTTTTTTTTTTCATAGCAATCACAGTACCTAATTTTTTCAATTTCCAATATTTCTTTTAAAACAGACACTAATAAATAGGATCTTGCATGGTTGTTTGCTGTCTATGGATTTACATGTGTATTGTCAGATGAGACTTCACAGCTGATTTCTGACTGCGCTTTCACATCATCACACATTTTCCTTTCAGCTTCTCCTTCCTTTTTTGTTGCTTGCTTTTTTTGCCATCAATTTGCAAACTCACAGTCCTGCGTTTCTCCAGGTTTAGCAATTCTTGGAATAACTCTTTCACATTGTGGTTCGTCTTGGCAGAGGTCTCCATGAAGGCACATTTCCACTTCTTAGCCATGGCTTCTCCTTCACTGCTTTCTACCTCTCGATTTTGGTTCTCATCATTTTTGTTTCCCACCAGCATTATTGGAATGTTTTCTATGTCTCCTTTAATCTGACATATTTGTTCGTAGATTGGCTTGAGTTCCTCCAAGGACTGTCGGCTGGTGATAGAATAAACCAAAATAAAAGCATGTCCTTTAGAAATAGAGAGACGTTGCATGGCCGGAAATTGATGGCTCCCTGTAGTGTCAGTAATCTGCAGAGTGCATATGCTCTTATCACAGCTGATCACCTGCCGATAGGTGTCTTCGATGGTGGGGATGTAGCTCTCTCTGAAGGTGCCCTTCACAAATCTCAAGACCAAAGAACTTTTTCCCACTCCTCCAGCTCCAAACACAACTACCCTATAATCATTGCTTTGCTCAGGCATGTTTCTCTGTGTGTCACTTGCTCAGCTAGGGGGGAATACCTAGGAGAGAAAACAACAAAAACAAAGAGGCAGACATTAGTACAGGTACATGTGTAAGAGTGATATCTTTCCCAAGAAGAAAAATAAATGTAATGTAAGTGATGGTGTACTAGTTGTAGTAATTTAGGAAGTCTTGCAGGGAGTTACAGAACAATTTATTTTAGTAGTAAATTAGGGTTTGCAATCCAGTCTGGACTGGTAGCAAAATACCAGTCACTTCATAGCTGATTTTTAATTAACATCATGTGTTTCAGTGTTCTTCCTACTGGACTAATATTCAATGAACTAAAAAGTTGCATCTGAGAATTTCAACGAGGCCTTGGCCTGAACAAATTGTAGAAAGGGAATTATTCTTCTGTATCTAAAATAGATCTAAAATAATAGTCTAAACTGATCACTATACACTAGGTGTATGATAGTCAATTACTCTGAATACTCCAGCTTTTCAGCACTTAATGAATTTTTCCCACTATGACTGCTCTAGAGTTCTGAGTGATGACTAAGATATATTTGTAGATTATTCAGCAACAGCACTTACTGAGCTTTGTTTTTAACTCCATGGGAGCCTGCATCCCCCTTTAGTTTGTTTTGCCCTGTCATTTCAGGTCAAAGAGTACATTTTGATAAACTCAGATTTCTCACATTCAGTCTGCCTTTTTATTCTCATATTTATCACATCACAGATGATATTTGACATGAGACTGGCTATGTTTATCAGAGAAGTTCTTCAGTCATATTCATAACGTTTTTAGTGGCTTGTATTGCCAAGGTTGGCAAAGGTGTGCCAAATGCTACAAAATCTTAAAAAAATTGTTAAATAAGATAAATGGTAAAATATTTACATATATAAGCTGTAGGTGTTTTAGAATTCATTGAAATAAAGTGAAGATTAATTTGTCCTCCCATCAGTAACAACTTAATACGTACACAGCACATACAGGTCTTTTTATATTTAGTGAGATTTAAGAAAATAAAAACTTTAAACATGAACCCCAAAAATTGAAGAAAGCATTGGGTATTGTGACTTTTCACACCAAAACTATATATATAAGGGATTCATGTGGAAAAAACTGCAAAATTTGCTGCATCTATACTTTTTCTGAAGAAAATGGGCAGGTTTTATAGGGAACTTTGCCCAAGTGCCTTAATGCCACCAAGTGATTAAATTTGTCTATTCCTGGATAGCACTAAATCCAGAACAACCCAAAGAATTCCATCCCTTTTGAAAGAAAGCCTCCAAGCTATTTCTTCACTGCAGTGGGAGGAGGGACTGCATTGCAGGGGGTGATTTTAAGTTACCTTTTACCTGTCTAGTAGCAGGACAATTCTGATGCTTTAGAGGTTTAGATCTTACTGCATTACCCATAGGCATCCTCCATGCCCTTATTTCAGTTGCAAGCTTATGCTATTTTTTTCTGTTTCTGCAATTTCATGCTGTTGCTCTTTATGCCAGTTAGGCTTAAGCTATGGCAATACATGCTGCACTAATGTCTTCAATTTGTTGTTAAAGCATATCCTGATGTTGTTATCTTTCTTGTACACGGCATCCTATAGTGTCCTAATTCTAATGCCTGAGTAAGTTGAAAACATCTGTCCTTACATAATATATTTGATGAAAGAGTTGTACTTCCTCATCTCCCATACCATTGGCAGGATAACCAGTGCAACTGGGGATGCTGATCCCGAGGCAAAGTGCAGATCTGCCACAGCTCTGTCTACCCAGCCTGGCTTCGGGCAGAAGACAGCTTCACCCCTTCAGTCTCTCCTGTGCTACGTTCACTGTCACTCTCAGATGCTTGTTTAAATATAGGAAAGATTTATAAATAAGAGTGTTCATCCTGAGGCACTGAAGCAAAATTGTTTTTCTGACAGCAGAATTCAAGGAATGGATAGAAAAAGTAGCCTCAGAAAAAAATGCTTGTCTATGTGTTTATAGAAGAGTTAAAACCTTCTTAGGAACAAAGAGAATGAGTGGAGCAGCTCCTGATGTTAAAAAAGAAAGGAAAAAACATAGCAGGGAAAAAATTAGGAGGAAGAAGCTAGCACGAAGCTGTTCCACTGAGAATAAACCTGTACATAAGAGCTGCAGACATGCAAATTTGGAACACGCATAGAGCTTTCAGTTGTGGATGATTGCACAGAATGAGTTACCGTAAGAATTATAGTTTAATAATTTCTTGTAAGTAAAAAGGCAAGAGAGCAAAATCTGAAAATTCCACTTCTGACGCAGCTTAAGTATTGCACAATCATATTATACGTAGCCTAGGAACTTCAGGACTAGGAGAAGAAATGCACTATAAAACTTCTAGTAAGAAAATCAGCGAAATATGGAGTAGAGAAATAATTTTTTTAAGTCCACCTGTGTGTACTCCTGCTCTATTACACTGCATACTATAAACATACTCAGAAACCACCAAGAAAACATATGGTAGCCCAAAAGATAGAACAAATTGAGATGGGGCACTTAATGGCCTGAAGTATTAAGCATAGAGAAAAATTCCAAGGGGTCCTGAAATAGCATGGTAACAGTCTTCAAAACATAGCAAGTTGTTGCAAAGCCTGAAAGTGTAGTGGGGGAAAAAAAATTGAATTTATGTGCTTGCATTGTAGAAGAGATTGACATTAGACAACAGGAAAACTTCACAGTGGTAAGAATAGCAGACCAATTGTGTAGGGAGATTTTGTAGATATTCTTTAGAAGTCACTATAGTATCAAAAGATAATTCCAGCTGGAAGGGACCTGAGTAGGTTTCTGGTCCAGACTGCTTATCACACCTGAGTCAGCCATGACACCAGAGAAAGTTGTTCTGTCCTGTACAGATGTGAAAATCCCCAATTTTTCCCACAGTCTCTGGGAAACATACTCCAATGCAAAATTACCATCAGGATGATTTTTACCCTTTTATACCTAATCTAAGCTACTTTCTCAACTCACACCTGTTGTCTCTCCTCCCAGCATCCATTGTTGTGAAGAGTGCAACTCCACCATTTTGCTGCCTTTCCTGTAGGTGTTGAGGGCTACACTTTGCTGTCCCTTGAACTTTGCCTTCCCCAGGCTGAACTGGCCTGGGTACCTCAGCTGGCAGAGTAGGACAGCAGCACATCTTTGGACACCTCGGTGCCCTCATCTGCAGTTGCTCTGGTTTATCGATGTGTTTCCCCTGCTGGGGATGCCCAAACCAGACAAACTACATTGCTGTTATCCCGTGAGTGCTGAGCAGAGGGGAATTGTCACATCCCTCGGCCAGCTGGCCACGCTCCTGTTCAAACACACCGGGGCACAGGGGGGCTTTGCTGCAGCCGGGGCCACTGCTGAACATCGCCAGGTGATGCCCAGTACAGCCCCAGCACCCTCTACAGAGCTGTTTCTTTCCAGCCTGGGTGACTGCAAAGGAGCAACAACCTCAGTCACTGTTTGGTCTGACAGTCCTAAAGAACTTCAGTTTTGCCAAAATAAAAATTACAAGTTTTTATAAATTTGACCTGCTCAGGAACTAAAACAAAACAAAACAAAACAATGAAACAAAACAAACAAAAAAACCCCACAAAAAACAACAACAAAAACTAAAACAACAAAAACCAACCCACACAAGTGTTTATGATCACATTGGAGAAAGCATTCCCCAAATGCTTTATATCATTTTTTCTGTGGTCTCTGTGTGGATCTGGTCACAGAATCTCCTTCAGTGACAATCGTTCTATATGAATGTGGTGCACTTGCACACAAGTGTCCATTTTTTAATGCTTTTCGTACCACCCTATTACCTTTCTGATGTTTCTCTGTCTTAAAATGTATTAAGTGAAACACACGAGGACAAAATAAAGCATGGCATTATTTTATTGGCTTGTGGCATTATGGCCAGCGAAGGTACAGAAAAATTAACATAAAAGTAGTCTGAATTTTTAGATGTACAAGATCACTTCTGATTCAGAAAACCAGTCTGTCATAACCTGCACAGAAAAAAATAGTTCCTTTTTATGTGTGAGAATGGACTTACTCTGTAATGAAGCCTCATTTGCTGCCTTTGCGTTTTCACAAACTACATCAGTGAAAATTTACTATCATCCTCTAATTTGTCAGTTTATCAACACTATCCTTACTTGAAAAGCCAAAGCAATTTTCATATCATACATTCACACCCTTTATTTTGAATTGTCTGATTGCAAAGTTCAGCAAAACAGTGAGTCTGTACCTCTGCTGGCTTAGCTATGTTTTCTGCAGATACTCGGCTAGCACAAGGCTGGAGATGCTCTAGTTCAACTGCTGCAGGTCAGCTTGATGGGCTATTCACTGGAATAAACCACTACCTCCAGTTCAAATTCAGCTGCAGACCTTTATGTCAGTCTGCATGTTTCGCTAGATATTTCTGATATGCCAGGTGAAAGATTGAAATGTTTTTCTGATGGAAGGACACACTTCAAAGTCTGATTAATTATGACATAAAATCACTTATTTTATTATATAGTGGGAAAAAATATGCATTTTAAATGTTTAAATAAAGCACTTCATGTTACAAATCATGCTCTTCATAAAGTTCAAATGTTCTTTGGCTGACTAATTAATTACATGTGGGTATATTAGCATTTACTAAATCAGTGTCACTGATCCTGTATTTAGCCACTGTATGTCCATAGTTCTCTCTTATTATTAATTGGGTTTTTTATAGTCTAACTTTTCTGTCAATTGTTTTTATGACTTGTCTGTCATGTTTGTATTTAAGCAATAACAGATAAAAGGTACAGGAAAGCTGAAAAATAACCTCTAAAACTAATCTACTTGAATATCTACCCTTGGAGCAACGTGAGATTAGAACCACAGCTGGTGAGCTCTTTCAGTTTATGCTTGAAAATAAGCACTGAAAAAGAATTAACTTATCACCAATGTTTCCAGTTTTGAGTTTTGTTGCAAAAGCTTTTCTAATGTGTTTGCATTGTTAGCCTACCACAAAATGTCACAAATTTAAAGTTTAGTTATTATTTTTTACTAGATTATATCTTTTAGTATAGCATTCATTTTACAAAACAGTGTGATGTTACCTTTGCTTTCTGAAGTCAGAGGCTTTGATTTCTTATTAACTGATCCAGTTTCTTGGGGTCTTATGATGTCCTACTGAGATGTCAGTCTGATATGCAATTCAGCAATTGTCAGATGCTGTCTATTAATGTCCTGATTTTTTTTTTCCCCTCAGGTAAAACCATCTCATATCAGTCATGATTTCTTTTTTCTTTTTTTAAGCTCTAAGGTAATGCATCTGTTTATATTGTCCTCGTTATTTTGAAAAACCAAGTACAGGCAGTGCATTTAGTTCAAAATCTTACCTCGATTTAAATTAACAGTCCATGAGACTATCCAGTGATGACACCACTCTACAAAGACACATGGTGCAAGGTGAAGAATGTAGCTGTAGATAAGATGGATTTCAGCATGGCTGTAAGATTAATGTCCATTTCCCGATATGAAAGGTGAAAAACGTCACATTATTTATATAAAAGAGGGAAAGAGAGCTCTGCAAGAAACTTTTTCTCATTGTACACATAAAGAGGCATTTCTCAGAGAGGATTTTCACCATGTCTGCTAATGAATATGCACTTTAAGAATGGGGACTTTCCTACTTCCAGTGACTTCATCTTTTAATATAAAACTTGCTTTTTCATTCTGTTCTTTGCTTGTATTCTTTGGTCTTTTCAAGTCAATGGAAAGTTGGATACATTTGAAGACCAAATGGTAACTGTTAAACTGTAGCTTTTTCCTACAACATGAGGTTCTAATCCATATGGAAAGAACTTTCTTACTCTCATGTGGAACAAAATGTTTTTTGAAAGTCTGGTTCTTGATGATCAGCTAGTCTAAATCATGAGATTATTTTTCACTGCATAAATGCAGTAGCATTTTTTATTTATGTTGTTCTCAACTAGTTGGAGAGAAAAACATTTATAGCTTTTCTTTTCAACTATAGAAAGATGACCAGAGAGATTTTCTTTAAAAATTACATCTTCTGCAGAAAAAAGGTACTGTGTAATAAACCTGCTACTTTTCTCTGACACATTGACTTTACTGTAAAACTTGCTTGATGATCTGAAAGTAAGGGACGAAATCAGACATTTTTCTTATTCAATGTACTCATAGAAAGCTAAAATTCTAACTAAAAATTCAATCTGTTTAAACCAAAACAGATTTCATTTTAGAGCCAGGTTCTCTACAATCTTGAAAATGTTTGAATTTGCATGGAAAATTAACACTTTAGAATCTTTAAGCTAAAATTAACATTACAAAGTCTTTCAGAGAGTTCTCTAGGAGGTTTTGTGGGTTTCCTTCATGCTCCTGGCCTAACATAGAAGAGAAATAGAAAGGACAGGAGTTTTTCTGATAAATTTGTTGCAGGTTTTTTCTGTATTTACAGTAAACTATTGTCTTAAGAGCATCTATATGTAAAGGAGGTAGAATCCAGCCTCTGTGCAGTCTTGTAGTCACCGGTGCTGTGCTCTGTTTTAGCAAATTGTCATATTGTCATCACACTTATGTTGAAAATCTCATTCCCAAAACAATGCCTTTTCAAAATTGTTTGAAACCCTATGGAACCCTTGGTAAAAGAAAGAAATCCCACATGCATAGTTGTCACTGTAAGAAAATCTTGACTAGTTCTTTGGCTAACATATGGCCAGCAGATGTTGTTGCAGAAATAGTTTTTCTAGGCAGGAAAGAACTGGAAAAAAGAAAGGGCAGACAAATAGAAAATAGACAATGTTTCCTGTAGGACAACAGCATGTATTTTTGGAATGAAGCTTAACTAAAGTGGCATTGCTGGTTGAAGAAGGCAGCACTGGTGGCAGAAGAATGAATGACGCAGAAGAATCTATTGATTCCGTTCCCTGATGAGAGTTCATGTGCAGAAAATGCAGAAGGTGGTGGACCTGTTCCAACAAACAGCTTTACACATAGGAATAAACTGAAATTGTTTGTTCTGTTGTTGCCTGAGAGCTTTCAGAACTAACCCTTTAGTTAGATGTGTACTAATGAACCATTACTGTAAAACAAGATTCAGCTTCATTGAACACACCATGTGAAAAAAAAACACCCTACTTTAATTTAGCATTAGAAATATTACGCTAAATTTATCCAGGATGGTCAACATGGATGGACTCGCCACATTAAAAAAAAACAAAAAAAACAAAAAAAACAAAAAAAAAACCCAAAAAAAAAACAAAAAAACAAAAAAAAAAAAAAAAAAAAAAAAAAAAAAAAAAAAAAAAAAAAACACCACACAACCTTACTTTTGTGCAGAAGCAGAAATATTATGCTAAGCTTATCCAGGGCAGACAGGCATCCTATTGGATGTTACTACGTGTTTAGTGGCTGGGCTAATCTTAAAATTTAAAAGGGAGAATTTCATGACAGTTTCTGTCCAAATTCAGGCTTTTCTTAGGCATGTTAGATAGATTGATTTATTTGAGTATTTTGGTAAACCAGTGTCTTAATCTTTACGTGCTTATCATCAAACTCAGAGAGAAATTACTCAAAAGACTGAGTATGTGTAGTTACATAGTCATTAATGCACACATAGAAATAAAAATGTCAAAATAATTGTACTTAGTTGCCTTTGGAACTGATTTTTTAAAGTCTTTTTCACAACTTTACTAACCAAAATGCAGTATTTTTTCCTCAATTTTCAACAGATTTAACTTAAACGAGTAAAGATGGAAAGATCAACTTAAAATGTCATATGTGTGCCTTTCAACAAGATATAATGCCATTGGACAGAGCAATATGATTATAAACTAGAATTTGTCCCTCCTAAAAATGCAGGATCAGAGACTCAGTATGAATTTTCAGCCCCTCTGGTTTCTAATAGTAGAATCATTTTTGGTATCAAGCAATGTACCTTACATATTGTAGCGAACTTCTCCTTCTCTGGCTGTACCCTAGAAAAACAGGTTCTGCCTTATGGATAATGGTAAGGTTGCTTGAGTTTTCCTAAATGGAAATGCACTAAGCACCAAAAAGAAAACGACAAAACAAGAAAGAACATTTCCCAAGCAATCATTTTACTTTAGAGGTTGTCAATGATTTTATATATTGTGAGATTCATAAATCTCAGTATTGTGAGATAAAAATCCCAACATAGACAACAAGTCATTTTGATATGTGTATTTATACAGAAGAATAGTACATTCATGGAAGAGTGTTTTCCACTCAGCAGAGGAAATTCTGAAGATTGGTGGCCATTTTGCCTTTTACTGTAGTTTTCAATTCCATAATGTTAATTTGAGACTACTTATGTAAATCTTCTNTTGTGACTTCTTTTTGTGATATAATTCCTGTCATTAATTTTCCTTGTCTGACTTGGAAGGATAGCTAGATTGCTAACCTGACCACTGGAATATTTCTGATGGTCTTACACAGCCCAAATAATATCCCATTCAAAACAATGGCTTAAACAGGACATTTTGCNCAATAACTTGGGAGTAGGTTAAAGCAGTGGGTTTCAGGACCCAAAATAACACCTGATAATTAATTAAACAATGTAATACAATTATTTATATGCTTCCAGACACTAGTTAGAAGCCTGCTATTCCACTCAAATTTTTCTACAAAAAAAATTTTCAGAGTGTTTTGAAAAGCAACAACTAAATTATAACTGTGGAATACAATATAGTAATAACAGCTTTCAGATGGTTTACAAATGTTTAGTACCCCAACTTGCAATACTTTCAATTCTGAAGTAAAACAGGTAGGTTTAGCCTTAAGAGTAGTTTTTCTAGATTCATTTCTCTTTTCCTTGTAGTATTAAACAAACTTATAAAAATTATATTCTGAAGATTGCAACATACTGAGGAACACATAAACTTTGTGTGTACAGGGAAAGTGGTAATGTTATTTATTTGGGCTAACCGCAATATTTTAGCTCCTGATAGTAGCTAATATTTGATGATTTAAATAATCAACTCTTTCAAAAGAGATAAAAGTTGTCAGCTTAAATTTTCAGGGAAGAGTATGAAAATAAACTATTTAAAATATATATTAAAAAGGGCAAGGGTTCTTTTCTTAGCTTCAGTTTAATTTTAAGTAAGAACTACTGGGCATTTTGGGAAGGAAACAACTGCAGTCCAGGAATGGATTTGCCCTTTTCATATAGTTTCTTTAATATATACATATTTTGAATGAGGAAACTGAAAGGCTAATATAACTTCACTTTTCAGACACCTTTTCAGATTCAACTAAAACCAATTTCATTACCTGCAGTCAGGTTGATGCTGACTGGACTTTCCTGCCATACAGACCTGCACAGCCGGAGAGAATAATTTTAATCTCAGATAGAGAAACTTAACATACAACTTAAAGTTACTTTGTCAAGAGCAGGTGTTCCTGATCTCAGTGTGAGTCAAAAGTGCATTTGTCACAGACTTGACACACATTTTTTTCACATTTTGCTCTTGTCTTTCTTTGAAATCCATCTCAAGAATTATTCTGTTATCAATATTTGTTTTCCCAAAAGGGCAAATTAGAGTATGTTCTGCTTCAACCAATGTGTATGGCTGCATTGATATTAGGGGGTCTTTTCCACTGCTCTTCCAGCAGTAAGGTAAGATAATTTAATGCATTTTTTAATGTAACAGTAAAAATGCAATTTAAGTATCTGTTTGCTGATACTTAGAAATAGTTGTATTTAAAGTTAAAATACCAAATGGAAAAGAAAAATTCCAGAAATATTTTTCTCCTAGTACATTTTTGAAAATTGTTCATTTTAAAGGGAAATTAATATTGCTAATATCCATGTCTTAGAAAATTTCTGGTTTTCTTCCTCTAATATTGATTATTGCTTAATTAGTCCTAGTAATATAAAATATTAAGAGAAATTAACAAACATTTGGAATCAGTCTAGATACCAAACGAAATGTTCCACAGTGAATACTGTTTCAGCTTACGTGTACAAATATCCTGATACTCACTCATTCAAATGCAGCTTATCACGTATCACAGAAGAATTACTGAGTAACACTGTGAATTGAATGCCATCCAATGTAGAAAATAAATCAAAACCATAAAAAAAGAAAAAGATAAGTTTATACACATAAAGAATGAGAGGAAAAGGGAATATGGAATTGAATGCAGTCTTTCTGTAGGAGCGTCTTTGAACAAGAATATTGTTTATTTCACATTTATTTTAAAAAATTAATTTTGGGAGCAATAGCGCACACTCTGTCACAATGAAAGCTGAAGTCTGATTTTTCACACATGATTCTGGGATCTCTACATGGGCAGCTGTGCTGGTTAGCACAAGAGAAACCAGAAAACAAAGTTATCAGATTATTCTAAAAGGAAACTAGAAACAGTGCTAGTAACAACTTCAGAACAGCAGTATCAGTTTATATACAGTCTGCTGTTTTTATTGGTACTACAGAGACTGCAGTGCTGGTGTAATATAATCATGACCACTTGGCCAGAAGGAGCTTCTGAACTCCAATCAACTTCCAAAGAGCTCAGCTCTGCACTGTGAGAAATGGATATTATTCAGGTTGAGGTTCATCAGGGCTTGTGAATCTGCTGTGTAAACAATAGTGCAGCACAGTGCAGAAATATGCATTCATCTGACTGATATGAGATACATGGAAAACTGTATTTATGAAGATCTTGACTCACTTGCAAAGACACTCTTTAGTGAAGGTATCTTTCAAATATTAAAAAATGGTAATTAGTGCTGGAAGAGACTTTCTGGATTATCAAATCCAGTCCTCTGCCTTTGCAGGCAACCATTTCACACAATCCCTTCCATCAAGTTACAACTAAAAGGCATTTTAAATGTTTTCTATATATTACTTCAACTAGAATGTAATTTAAGAACCTTGTTGCTAATGGTTTGAACTCTTCCAGCCTAAGTGCATTCACAGCTCATTTATACCAATTCATTCTCCTCTCTTTACCAGGAATAAAGATAAATAGCTGTAAATCACAATCAGTCTTCCAGATCCATGGGACCATTGATTTGCAGCTGTATGCTTTAACTTGTTCCATGTTTCTACAGTTCTTCATGCAAGAATTGTGTGTGGTGTGTGAGAGAGCATGAAGCCTGGAGGAATATAACATTTTATAGCTCCAGAACAATGGCACAAAACCAATTCTGCATGAATTGGGCACTACTGCATTTAGTAAGGAGAGATGGGCCCCAGAGAGCAGCTCCTGAGCATAACTGAAGTCCATTAGTCAGAAAAGTAGAAAAGGGAAGGGGAGGGGGGAAAGCCAAGATAGCCCTTGAAGCCAGAATTAAATATGATGAGATCTGGAAACGTTCTATATAATGGTAACCTGTAAAGCTTAACAAAGATACAACAGCAAAAGACAAACTAGTTTCATCAGCTTCATTTACCTTGAAAGGAGTGGGGGTGCACAAACCTGTACACAGCTTACCAGCTGTATGTGCAAGCATTTATAAACAGGCATGTACAAATTCACTTGCTAAGTATTCATGAGAACAGGACAGTTAGAGGATTCTTTAAAGTTAAAATGCATCCAATTTTGTTGCTCCATTCTGTGCTCACCCTTCTGTGTCTGAGTGGTGCAGCATACAGAGCATCCCACATTTCATGGGAAAGACAGGAGATAAGTTATCAAATCTGAATTCAGCAGTTCTCAGGCAATTGAGAATGGTCTTTCATGATTTATTTTCTTTCATTCAGTTGGGAGAGAGACAATCTACTGAAAAAATAAAAAAAAAATCTGCCTGTTAGTTGGATGCTGCAAAGTTGTATCTGTCTCGGAAAAAGAAAGTGGAGGCTTTCTTTGGAATAGCCTTGTGTTATTTTATTCAGACTCCACATTTTTGTATTCTTCTATCAGTTAAGTTAAAATGTAGCCTTAATTAAAAAGAAATTAAAAAAAAAAATCTCTCCTTAAGCCACTGCAGTGGCAGTACTAGAAACTAGGGCAAAATTCATCACATTGAGTTTTAATGAAATGAAGCTTGAAAAAAGGTCATTACTAGCATCCCAGCACACAGAGAAATGATAGTTAACTGGCCAGTGTGTGTTTGACCAGGGTCTCACTTCCTTGCTAGCCCCAATTTACAGCATGCCTGTGTTCTCTGCGTAAGATATTAGCTTAGACCTTATCTTACGGTTGTAACTCAGGCAAAACTCTATTGACTTCAGAGGAAATTCTGCCCGAGTGAGCATTGTGCATTTTGGCTGAAGAAAATGAAGACCTCTAAATTCAGTGCAAAGCTATGCCTATTGTGCAAGGTAGTGTAGAAAAACAATGGAAAGAAATTTACCTGTGTAGAAACAAAAAGCTTCAAACGCTCTTCAGTTTCTGCCTGTCATTGCACCAGCTCTTCTCCCTCTCTGCCCTGGGCTCCCTCCACCAGAAGGAGCCCCTCTTAGCCAAGGGGCTGCAGCTGCCCCCTGCGCCCTGTGCCGGCTGATGCCCGTCCGCCGCTCCCGCCGCTCCGCTCCCGCCCGCTGCTCCCCAGTACCTGGGTCGTGGACAATGCTTTTGGCTGGATCGCAGCCTCCTTCTTTCTGCTTTCACGGACGGACTGACTCCAGCCTCTGCCAGTGCTACTGCCTAAATGGCGACTGCAAAGCTCATCTAGGCTTTTAACTGCCACCTACTGAATAATTGTGGAAATGTACATGTATAGATATATACATATAGGCTGTAATGTTCTGGTTTTCTCAACCAATGTAGTAGATTTTTACAATTAGTCTCTAAAGTCTCCAACGATCCTGTAGTTTATAATTTAAAACTGTAGATTACATTAGCTTGTGCTCACAATTCTCCATTTCTTTCAGCACCGAAACAGAAAACAAGCCTGTCTCTTTAACTTAAAAAAAAAAAAAAAAGCTTACAAAGCCTTTGGTGAGGCTAATCCCCAGGGCAAAAAAACAGCATAGCTCTATTCAGATGATTGGAGCTGTGCTGATTTTTATTACTTGGAAATTTAGTCCCTTAGGTCTCATGTTTATTCACAAACCAAACAAACCAAACCAAACCAAACCAAACCAAACCAAACCAAACCAAACCAAACCAAACCAAACCAAACCAAAAACAAAACAAACAAAAAAAACAAAACAAAACAAAACAAAACAAAACAAAACAAAACAAAACAAAACAAAAAGTAGAAAGAAAAATGTGCCTTAAAAATAGCTTTTGCCCAACATAGCTCCTCATAATTTCACTCATCTGAAACAGATCAGAGGGGTTTTTTTTCCTGACAGCACTGTAAAACAGGATTCCTGAGGTTTATGGACACACATAAATTAAAAGGTTTTCCCCACTTTTAAAGGGGGGTAGGGGTGGGTTTTTTTGTTAATTTGGTTGTTGTTTTGCTGGGGTTTTTGTTTGGTTGTTTTGGGGGGGTGTTTCTTTTGTTGGTTGTCTGGTTAGTTTGTTTTGGGGGTTTTTTTTGGTGAAAAATCCAAATGCAAAATCCAGTGTCTCTTTCAGCTGTTTAAATGCTTCTAACACTTTTCTTTCCAGCGTAGAAGTGAGGTCCACTGACAATGTTTGAACTGTGACTGCAGAGAGGAAGTGTAAGTACAGGGTCTCTCTATGAATCTGTGTGAATCCCCAGGAAAGTGTGTAGACCCCAAGATTTGCTCTGCTGGCTATAGTATGGTGCTTTAAACACCAGGACTGCAGCTTCAATCCCACATCAGGAAGGTTGAGTTGGATTTGATGATCCTTGTGGGTCCCTTCCAGTTCAGAATATTGTGTGATCTGTGAGAAGCTACCTTTAATACCAAATAGCAGGGGTATGAAGGACTGTGGTTCCTCTAAGCCAGCTGCCAACATGTAGTTGAGTTGTGACATAGAAATGCTCCATGCCCATCTTGAGGAGGACGGCCCTGTGGAAGGTTGGTGGCACCCAGAACCTGTCACAGCAGCAAGGAAACAATCCAGTTTTTATGCTTGCTGTGGCTAACCAGTTGGGCAGCAAGCTTCTTACAGCTGGCATGATAATTTAAAAATGGCACCTTTGGTGGTATTTAAAATATATTTTGTTTGCTTTTTAAAAATTGTTTTCTTTTGATTGCTTTTATGAAAGATTCATTTATTGTGTTATTGTGCTTTTGTTGAAATGAAGATGTTTCTCCCCTGCGTGTGTGTGTCTTACAGAGTTTATGTGTATTAGGATACATGATGACCTGAAAAATATGGCCTGAGGAAATAATTTGCATTAACATGCAGTTCTGCTAGAGATTAATCCTAAGTCCTGTTTCCACAGGCAGCAAACTGTGGAACAAACCATGTGCTGCAAGCCTGCTCCCAGAGCCTGAGAGCAAAGCTCTGCCTTTGGCTTTGTCACTACTTCTCAGCAATATTTTAATCCTGTGTGTATGGAGTATTAGCTAATTAATATCTCAAAATGGAAAAAAACTTACTATAAATAAAAAATCTTGGTATAATTACTGCAGCACAGCAAAGGTAAAGCTATAAAATTTATAATATTGCTCAGGGATTTTTGCCTGTGATCTTTCCTATTCTTCCCATGGTAGCATGGGTTCAGAATCCAGACCCATTTATTAAATAAGTCAAAGTGCTCTTGTACTTACAAATAATAGGCCTTCCCAATAATTTTCAAAGGTTAACAGATCTCAGTCCTCAGTGAGTGCATCCCTATTGTGAATACAATTTTCAGTTTTCCTTAAAAACAATGGAAACATCTGTAGAATTTTAGTCATGACTTTGCCAAAACTTTCACTCATTTAGCTCATATCTGAGAAAATCTAGTCCTTACACCAGATTCCAACAGGACGGATGTTCAAATTTTGATAACATACTTCTTTAAAATGCTGATTATTTCCAAAACTGAATTTATTTCAAAGAGAAGAATACGTATAGCCTGTCTTCATTCTTTCCTTACCTGTCCAAGGAACTGAATTTTTTTCATGTACAGGTTGCACATATGTACCCCACTAAGAAACAAAATGTCCATTTCTACAGCTTCCACCTAGGCTCTATGCCACCAAAACCACCAAGAGATTTTTCTTATCAGAAACAAAGTAGTGGAATGTCATGCTATAATTCACTGTAAAGGAGTAATGTGTGGGATTTCCCTGACTATCTCTGCTAAAAAACTAGCATGGCCATTACCATTCTCAGCAAGGGTTTGTAACATTTCTGCTTTGAATGGCATTGTTCAGGTGTACCAGGCAAGACAGACTTCCAAAATCTCAGGCATGCCTCACCTAATAATATTATTCACACATAGTCCCAGCAGAGAATCCCACAGAACTAAATCCAGGTCAGTCCCACACAGGCCATCAGAGGTGCAGCTGGGTAAATATTTTCCTACCCTAGGCTGCAGGGAAGTTGTGTTGCTCTGGATGCTGATGCATGTGAACGTGAGGCAGAAGGGACAGGGCCTGTTTGAAGTGAAGAGCTTCCCTTCTTCCAGTGGCACCACAGAGCTCTACTTTATAAAATACGTACCAGTGTGCATCATCTGTTACTGCATAGAAGGGAAAGTGCAGAAGGCAAGGGCACAAAGCTCTACCAGAGTATTTCTGTTACAAGCTTCCCTCACAAAGAAAAGTCTTAGGCAAGCTACGTGATTGTCAGGTTTCTGTGCTTCATCCGAGCTGGAGAGGGCATTTAAGGAACAGGAGATCTGCTTAGTTAGCAAAATATGAGCTGCCTAAAGCTTGAATGCACATTTAGCACAAACCTGAATGAGCACTGAAAGTACAGCTTTTGAGTCAAAATTCAATCCATGGCCTATATACGGCATAGGAAAATGAGAAAGTCTTCAGTTTCCCTAGAAAAGTTTAAGATGTAAAATAGTGGCTCACATGTAAGTATTTTCTCTCTGCAGGGCAGAACAAAATCCTGACAAAGAGAAGCCAGCAGAGAACAAGGACTAAGCTATTTTTTTTCTGTTCTAGGATGGTTTTCCTCCTGTTAACCTGTTTCTACGGAATGCTTTCACTAAACCACAACCTAGCTAAAATATATATCCATCTTTTCCTGTGTGTATGGGATGTTAATGTCTTAGTTATGCAATGTCATAAAGAAATGTATTTCTTCCTTCAAGCATCCTTCAAAAAGGCAAATAGTTCATGCAAATTTATAATAATACTTGGGTATCTTTCTATGCTGTATTTTGTTGTATTAAAAAATTAGTTAATCTGTTGTCTACATAATCAGTATGGATGACATTGCAAAATACTTTAGTATCAGAAATATTTACTGGAGTTTTGTCCAATAGGGAAAAATTAGTCTTCAGAAAAAATTATTATTAGGAGTGATTCTCCAGGACAGCTGATTGTCAGCAGCAGATCTTTTAATGCCCTGTATTTGGAGCAGGATTCCAATTACATTTTATGGCAGTAGGTACAGGACAGTCTATTATAAAGACTGTATTTTTGTATTTGTGCATTGCATCTGAATACTATGCAACTTCCACCATTTTGTATATAAAGCATAAAGTTTTCATGGTATTTTTAGTGCCTGCACACTGCTCAGGGGCTGAAAAACTATATATATAAAAAAAGATTGCTACCAAGTAACTACTTCATATAATTAAAAAAAAAATCAATTTATTTACTATACTTTTGCAATTCATCTAAGTGCATCATAGCAAATTTACAATGCACTGTAGCAGGTGGCTACCTCTGGTAGAATTACATCTTACCTACAAATAAAATGTGATTAAAACATATGTGTTATATCAGGCTATAAGTGGTCTACACCCAAACTATGAGATGATGGGACCAAATTCCTTCTGGGTGTAATAGAGGTTCTCAGTTATGTTGAACGAACTCTGGACTACCTCTTGATTTGTTTGGATTAGAAAGATGGGTCCTTACTCAACGTGTCNACGTGTCTAAAGAACAAATACTCCCCTGACAACTAGTGTTGCTCTGAGTTGTAGAGAAAGCAATTCTTCTGGAGAGGGACATCTTAAACCTGTATTATTTTCAGGCCCTGTGGGCAGATAGATGAAACACTGATTTTGCTAGCTGGGGACTNACTTTGTGTTGCACGCAAAAGTTACACATAAATTTTAAAAAATATTGTTGCAATAAAATCCTGCAACAGGATTGCAAGCTAGGTCTTAGCTTGCAATAAAAATAAGCAGATAGTCCAGCAAAAATTACAAGACATCATTCTTTACAGACTATAGATGAAATTGGTAGTTTGGAGAAAATATTTTCAGATTCCTTAATGCCATTTTCTTCTCAGCCAGTTTTCAGTGGCTTTCAGCCAGTCTTTCTCACTCACACCTCAACAGGATGAATACAGTTGCTTTTACACACCCTTTTGAATTGCAGTCTGCATTATTGACTGTACTGCTCTGAACCTAAATTTTCTAAGTTTTAACCTGATTCCTGATGAATCGATTCAAGTAAGAAGATATTTTTGCATTATTATCTGGAAGAGGGTCACAGCTCCAGAACTTGCTTCTGAACACTTGAGAGCAAGAGATTTGCTGCTGACTTACAGAGAAAGCAACACAATGTTTAAACCTCATTGGCTTCTGGGATGTCAAATGTCATAAAGGTGATTGTAAGAGATAGGCCACTGAGTGCATTCTCTAATATCTTTTTGGGGTATGCAGGAGAGTGTAATTGTCACTGAAAATTGATAGCTACTTGCTTTTAACCTGATTTTCTGTAAAAGGGTAAGAAAGCATAGCACTGCTCAGTATTTAACATGATTGTTTAAAATAAAAAATATTGATGGTATTTATAATAACTAGAGGAACAAAAAAAATTTATTGTAAGCATAAAAAGGGTCATATTCCACTTATTTAAGGAGAAAAAAGTAACTAAGCTTTGTTAGAAATCGATAAACCATATCTAAATCTCTAAATTCAGATTTAGAACCCTTTATAGAAAACAAGAGTATTTCTGTCCTTTATTAGTATGCAGAAGCACCCATGACACAATATACTGGCTATAAATTTGTTTGTTAAGAATAGTCTTTCCATTGACTGATCACTATTCACACTAAACCCCACAGTGTGCTTGACTCCAATCATCCAGGCACCCTGAAGGAAAATCTATTGAAGGAGGAATGTTATAAAACTTTTGACTTAATAAATATAGATGAGTGACATTAACTACATGTCATTCATTGATCTCAAATCTGTTATTCATGGCTGCCAGTAAATTAACAGAGATGTTACCCACATCTTTCTTGAGGATATTCACAGTGGGAAGTAGCATCATGTCTGGCAGTGGCATCTGCTAAGCAGAGCACTGTGGTCTTTCACTGCTTGATCACCAAGATGACTGCTGTCCTCACCATGTCATGGAATGTCAAATGCTACAACAGTGTTTGACATGGTGAACAAACCTTTTGAAATCAATATCAATCAGAAACTAGACCCTGAATAAGACACCTGACATGAAGTAAGTTTAAGAACATGTCTTTTTCTTTTTCATTGTCATGTACTAGAGTGACAATCTGCTCAGCTTCACTTTCCCTGTCCCCCTGTGTCAGCCCCTTACACCATTAAATCAACACTCTCATCAGCATTTCTGTTGTTGCAGAGATCCTGTGTGTCTCTAGAAATGTTTTGGCAAGCAATGTTCCATCAGCTTGCCAAGAATAGCTGATGATTTTTACAGGTTACTCCCTCTCACCTGGAAGAAACTCTGCCCTTTACCTGGTCAAGTAAAATTAATTTTTACCTGTCAAGGCTGAAAGAGAGACACTGAATGCCACCACCATCTGTCTGTGTTCCAGCATGGCTGGGCAAGTCTGCTACAGTCTCCTGGGTGACTAGAACATGCAGCCTAGGACAGCAGCTCTGACAATCTGTGCAGAAAGCATGTTGTGTTCCTCACTGCTTCTGACAGGGTAGCTTGCTCAACTAACACTTGTCAGAGTGAAAGCTGAGCAGACTATTCCTCCTCCTGGCATTGATCAGGAAGGTATTAGCAAAGGCAGGAACCTTGTGCCACCTTGTGTTACAGGGATCCACCTCTTCCCCTCTAAGATTCCTTACATTTGCCACCCAAAGTCAAGAGAAAGGTTGCATTTGTTTTCAGTGATGAAAACTGTGTAAATAATGGCAATTAAAAATCGTGTTAACCTGAATATTATAATATTGCCACCTCATTGCTAAATTTTCTGCAGGGTTCCACATAAACAATGGAAATACTTCTATCTGTCCTTTACTTTTTGATGACTTTTCAGTTTTCTCCATGATCCCTCCTACATATTTCTCTGTGAAATGTATTAGCATTTTACAGCCTTTGCTGGTATCTATCTATCCACTTATGCATATCTGTAGAGCCATATAAAATGTCATGGCATTAATGACACCTGATCCTTCTTACCAATTGCCATTGCTCTATGTTCATCATATTACTGTGGACTCCCTGCAGAAGCCAGTAGGTCAGACCTATTTATCCTCTTTGCAAACAGTGTCTCTTCTGAATGTCTCTGCACATCCTTAGTATTACACAATCTTGACTTGTTAGCCACACAAAAACACGGAACTGCCACACTGGACCAGAAAACCACAATAAACTTAAGTAGCTTGATCAAGCAGTATTAAATAGCTTGATGAAGCAAACAAATAATTAAAATATTCTTTTT
>WEIU01008377.1:53045-63439 GCA_013389925.1 Aegithalos caudatus
GTAAAGTGAAGGTTGCTTAGTGGATATGGATATTACAAGATTGAAAGCCAGTTTTGTAACAATGTAGCCAAGGTGTCAGGAAAAATATCCCTAAGGACAGTTTTGGGTAGGCAAAATTTCTTGGCAGAGATTCCATTCATTTGGAGTGAATTCTATTCATTGATAGAAGTTATTTACCCTTCTAAACAGAACACCAAGTAACTGAACCTATAGGCCTTCAATTTTTAGAATACTGCTCAAGTTTGAATTGAATCTAAGATTATAAACAGAGTTTGCGTGTTCTTCACTTACCCTGAAACACGAACAAGAAGAGGGGCATTAAAACTTTCCCAATCATATATCAGACCATAACCCAAGGACAGACAGATGTCACTGTACTTCAGTGAGTAGAGTTGAGGTCTGGAGAGGTGAATTCACAGGTCCAAGCTCACCTACTCCACTGGTAGCAGTGCTAAGAATAGACTTTGCTGAGTGCTAGAGAGCTTTCTGGTCACTAGCCCTTCCCACAAGTTATGGATATCTCTCTTGAATACATGTCTGCTGCATATCAGTTAAGAGTAAAGACACAACCTAGGCCACATGGAAAGACTAAAAAATTGCCTAGACAATTATGTCGTCCTGTGTTTTGTGTGTTAAAATGTGTGTATTTTTTTATGAATCACAGGGTGTGTTTGTTTTTTTGTTTTTTTTTTTTTTATGTGAGAGAGATATTGCAAAATATCATTTGAACACTGAAATTCTCAGTCTTTTATCTCACTTTATTTGGGTGGGAGATCTTAGAAAACAATTTCCATGGTTGGTAGAACACCACTAACGAACTGCAATTCATTATAATGAACTACAGCTTCTGTAGCCTTGCAATGGAAAGAGACAGTGAGGATGAGGAAGGAGGGAGATAACGAGGTGAGAAAGCAAACATAGATTAAAGATGTGGGTGTAGGTCTACCATTTGTTTGAGTCCTTGCATAGCTAGGAAAAAGGGCAGGTCTTTTTGCAGAGAAAGAGGGAAGCAGCTAAGACCTAAAGCATGATAAAAGGTCAAATACTAATAGAAAATATTGAGCCGCCACCTCCCTTCACTGCTGTGTTAATACTTTTGGAAAGCCCCATTACACAAATCCCTGCTCACTGGGGTGAATAATGCCATTAGGAGCTGTCTGCTCTGAATGAAACTGTGAATCACTGATTGTATGTGATGAGGCTTCCTGCATGCAATTCATGGTACAGTTCCTGAGTACAAAATAGAGCTTTCTCTCCGTATAAAATACGCCAGCATCAAAAAGCAGAGGTACCTGTATTTGTAAACTGTTCACGGGTGTTTTGAGATGCCCATTTATTCCAGCTGGTTGCCTGTTGGTCTGATATCAATAGAGAAGAAAAAATGTATACGCATCTTGTGGGATTTTAAGAATGTGACAGTAAGAAAAAATGTTCCCTGCTTGAAATATAACAGCCCTTTTAGTGTAATTTGAAGGCCTGCTGTTCATTCAAATTACCTACTGTGTGGGCTGCGTGCCATTATACTGAGCAACATGTAGGAATAGACAGAATTTGCTTTCCCTGAAAGAAATAAGGAATGTTACCTGAAACATTTTCAGAGTAGCATAATCATATTTATTAAAGAAAACTAGTGCCTTAAAAATAAAGAAAAAATTAAAGAATTATACCACATATGCAAGTTGATTATTATAACTTTTTCTCTGCCACTCTTATTGTAATACTTGTCCTTATAAGTATACAAAAATATGGCTTTGCTTGGGGCTTTAAAAGCCTCAAAAGACCTGGACTGTAACTGAGGTCATGAAAGTCTTTGTGTAGACAACAAACTAGGCACCTACTAAGTCAAATCTTAAGTAATTTGAATATTTCTGTTGAAGAAAGGTGGTAGAATTGGATGGTGGGTGTATGACTTCTGTTTTTAGCCTCTGGGCCATTTAGAGTGTGTCTCAAGAACATGTTTAGGATATGTCTCAAGTGTGGAGGGTACAGAGAAACTTGAGCCTGTGCTAGATAAGCTAGGTCCAAAGTCAAAACCAGTGCAACTACCTTGGCTCATTGTGAGTTTGATATTTCTGAGTCTATAAGGTTTTCAGCCTGTCAGTGGCTGATTTTTCTTCTCTTGAGATTTCTTGTGAGACTTTTCACTCAAGGACAATTCATGTAAATAACCCTTTTCTTAACCATAACATTTCTAAGTTCTCATAATAATACTTCTATCAGGTGTTGTTTCTGTTACTTAACCAATGGAGAGAGGTGTCAGTTCTATGAACTAACAATATGCCTTTTTAGCACAGCATGTTATAAAAGGGCCGGATGACTTGTACAGCTGTGCATGTTTGGCTGTCTTTTCTAGTTTCACTAATGCAACTAGAGAGCGAATTGAACCTAGGTCAACAGCTTGTAAGCCAGCAATGCTAGCCACTACACTACTGGACAAGTTGTCCAGCCTTTTAACAACATCCTGAGCTAAAAAGACACATTATTTGTTCATAGAATTGACACCTACCATTGGTTAACAGAAACAACACCTGGCAGAGGGATTATCATGAGAACTTAGAAATGTTATGGTTAAGAGAAGGGTTATTTACATGAATTGTCCTTGAGTGAAAATTCTCTGAAGAAATCTTCTCAAGAGAAGAAAAATCAGCCATTGACAGGCTAAAAACCTCAGACTCAGAAATAACAAACCCACATATCATCAATTCTCTCAAAGTAATTTGTCCTGCTGAAGAGTGTAGCGCAACGCCTTCAGTGACACTATGCTTGCACACGTGAGATCTCTGCTAGTGCCTGGAACCTGTGCTGCACAGATATATCCTGCATGAGACATGTCCAAAGAGCCCACAGCCTACACAATCATCCAAAAATTAAAGGTTTCCCTTTCTAGAAGTAAGAGGTTTACGTACTGTGTAGTCATGCAACCACTAACAGTATTGCATTTCTTCTGAGGCAGTCATTCAGGTATATAAATGATGTACCTAAGAAAATTTTCCTGAAAAGCTCACCTAACTACTAGGGAGAATTGACTAGTAACCCTTCTTTTTTTATTATTTTTTCTGTAATAGAACTTGCTGAAAATTTTGATTTCTCAGAATAAACTGAAATTGTTCTGAAAGAGGTAAAGCAGACTTAAGCCCCACTCAGTGGGTGATAGCCTGTCTTCATCAAAATTGGACTTCAAGATGTACTAGTTACAGAGTTAAGACTTTGAACCTTTTCTGAGTAAGATGGTTCCAAATAAATGAGCCCTCTCTATCCTGTAATGCTGCTGCAGTGATGGAACAAGGATGAATGAAGGTATATTCTGCCCAAATCCTTTGTGCTGTCATAAACAGAGACAATACACTTGCATTACCTGTTACCACTTCTTCATTCTGTGAGTAAAACAATCTTGCTAAATCTAGCAAATACTCTTCCCTTGCTAAATTTGGTGATACCTCACAGACAAACTCTAATTCATTGCTGAGTGGACATTAAATATTTCATTTTATAAAATACTCCTAATATAATTTCAGGAAGAACTATGTTGATGAATACAAATTGGAATCAGGCAAACATTTTATTAAATCAAATTTTGGCTGGAAACGCTATGCATAGAAAAGATTCACTTAGAGATGGATTCTTAATGTGTCCTAGTTAAATACAAAGGCTTCTCCCTAGGGAGGAGAGCTACCAGAGAAAGCAAGAAAGAAGAATAATTTAAAAGATTTCATTGAGATTCTTTATGTATTTTTTAGCAAAAGAGAAGCTGTTCCATGTAAGTCTGCAATTTTTTTTATTTCAATTAAACCAAAATTTTAAATGTACGTGCCTGTTTGCTTTGGGAAATTTGACTAAATGCAGTATGCCAGTTTCTTTTTCTATCGGTTTTGTGTTGGTATCATTACCAAGCTTCACCATGATCTTCTGATCTTCAATCACCACAAAATAGCCCCAAATTCACTAAATTTCTATTGGCAAAAGATTATCTGGATATCACCACAGTTCTCCCTTCATAATGAATCCAGTAATCTCACAATTGTTTGTATGGGTTTTTAAAATAAATATTAGCCCAGCAGTGTCAGATTTGGAGACCTTGTCATAGTGTCAAAAGTCAGGAGGTGCTGGCATAGCTATTGCTCAACACAGTAAAATCTAGGGCTCAGTTCAGGAGTTTGAGCAAGTGTGAATTCTTGTCACCAAGGCACAGCACTTCCAACCTCACCCTCATGAGGCAGTAACATGGAAAAGTAGCAGCAGAAATAGCCTGCCCCAAAGACACTTTTTTTAACCTAACATTTTATAAAGTATCAAAAAGCTCCCCCACAACAAAAACAAAACAAACAAAAAAATGAAAGAAAATACTACCCTTAAGTCTTGAACGAGTCAGCATTTTTTACCAAGTGTGGTGGTTTAATGTTTGCTATTTTTATATATGACTAGGAGAACTCAAAAAGCAAAACAGGCTTACCTTAAAATTACAAAATATAGTTTATTCACACACATTAAGATTAAGGAATAAAAAAGAGGGAGAAAAAAAAATTAAAACAAAAAAACCCCAACCAAATGAAACTTTCAAAACATTCTTCCTTCGCCCCAACAAATATTGATTTTTCTACACACAACATAAAAAGACAAAACTAGTAATGTCAGTCAGGGCTACCATTTAAAAAATGACATTTCATCAGCTCTTTTAGGAAAGGAGTTCCTCTAGAGTCTTATGGAGACATGGTCACACGAGGAACAGTCCTCGAGTGGCTACCACGCCACACTTCTGCATCAGCCTGAAAAAAAAAACCTCTTCAAAACTGTGAAAAATACTACCTATAGCAGCTTGCCCAACACTGCACATAGGTCATAAACTGCTTATTGGGGGTACTGTTTAAGAATGTATAACACAAAGATTCTCATTTTTTTTCATCTCAAAACTGCAAATTCTCCTTTTTCCTTAGGAGCAAGAAAACATCATATCACTTATTACTAGCACTTTACATCCCCCCCAAACAGCATCTATATGTTACAGGAAAAAATAGTCCATTCTCCATAATTACAGAAATGTACAGTCACTTTAGGCCACTCCTCCTCCTTTTTCCCAAATAGTCTTTCCACTTTCTCTTCACTGACTCAGTCGCATGCTATGTCTCTTTATAGTCCAATCACTTTGCCTTGTCTTCACTCAAGGAAAAGGGCAGTGCTTTGGAAGTCCATCTGCTGGTGAGGAAGAGTTAAACGTGCCCGGGCCTGCGGTGGTCCCGAGGTCCCTGCCGCGGGAGCTGCACAGATCTCCAGGCCGTGCCGCTGGAGGCTCGGTGGATGCTTTCGTGCCACCCCGGGGTATCACGGCGTGGGCTGCTCAGAGCTGCTTCCTCAAGTGTGGGCCCCTCCCTCGCGGGGCAGCGGCCCCCGGAGGCCCGAGGAAGGAGGTAGGAGGGGGNCCCAAAGAGTCACCCATCTGTCTTCTCAATGGTCAAAATTACATGCCAATAGCCAAGAACTGGCCTCTGACAGGTGTTCATCTTTTCTAAAGATTTTAAGGTCCTGGCAGGGTCATATTCTAATTTCTTCTTCAACTAGAACGAAACCATTTTAACCCATAACACCAAGGCATTATGTGTGATCATGTTGTGGCCTTACATTATTAGTTATTGGGGTTATTCTGTGATCAGTAGCCTTGCTCTCTTTGCTTACCTTTGTATAGGTCTGTGCACCAGGCTCCTGACCTCATCAACACTCAAAAGTCTGCAAAAGTCACGCGTATCTGATGCACATTTCTCAAAAGTACTGCGTCAATCAGTATTTCCGTGAGGCCTTTATATGATCTAAAGTTCTGATGAGGTGCTTACTATTGCTCCACTACAAAGGCAAAAAACTTCACCGCAAATGACCTGAGCTCTTCACAGATCACTTTAGCAGCTGAAAACACAGGTTCTACAGTTAAATACAGTGAACTTCCTGTACCCTCAGTATGAGAGTAGCGTACAATCTGTAGATTGAAAGCTTTCCCTCCCAGCCTGTTGGTATTTCAGGTTATGAAAGTTAAATATGAATGCCTTGTGTGATTTCTTGTGCTATGAAAAAAGTAGATAATTCCTTCACAACAGGGAAAAGCTGGCCCCAGCATCTGAGTGCAGTCCTGTTATGTCAAGAAGAGCTGACTTCAGCATGACAGTCATGGTAGCCTTTATTGCACAGCAGTCTTTTTATGCAGGTTTTGCTGGACATGATTCAACATGAGTTGCTCTAACCTTTCTGTTAAAAGAGTTTCCAGAAACATAATGTCCGGGTATTTACCTTAAGCTTCAGGAATAGGAAGCCTGTCAATGAGATTACCATTTTTTCAAATTCTCTTTTGATGTTCCTCTCTCCACCTGGAAATTCAGTACAGAAAGTTATACTGAGAGAGGTTACAGTCATCAGAATTGATTCCCGTCTTATCAGACCCTAAAGAAAGCTGTGAAGGAAAGTTTATATCATGTCTTAGATTACACCTTGTTAGAGTTCACAGAGTGAAACCTCTCTGTTCCACTTACAGCAGTCCATCAGTACCTGTCTAGCCAATATTGACAACCTTGTGTGTTCCCTGGTGCTGCAGTGGTTAAAAAAAAAAAATCCACTTGAAAATATCTCACCCTGAACAAGAGTAAGCCTGAGGGATTTTTTTTTTTTTTAATTGCCAAGTTATATTTGGGAAGATATTAATTTGGGTTCTACCTCTCCAAGAAAGGATTAAAAAGACAATGTTATAAACAGTTCAATTTTAGCCCTGTTGCAACCAGTGGTGTTAAAATTATTTATTCCAGCAACAAATTTATCCTAAAGCATATATTATATAGATAGTTTTTAAAAATATAAAATATTACTCAAAAGTGTAATTAATACTGAAAAGACAAAATGGATCATAGAATCAATATTTTAATCAAACTTTCTGCATCATTAAGACTAAATTTAATTTCTAGTGGCTTAAAAAAAGTATTGACACTGTCTTAGAAATCTGTGAGACGAATGATTAATCAGGAACACAATCGAGAAAAACTTTTATTCAGAAAAACACAGACATGTATTGCTAAAAATTACATAAATTTGATAACTTCTGCCATATGACATAATGGTGTACTACATAGCTATACCAGAAATATTTCTCCATTGCCTCTTGGAAACATTGAAGTGTCTGATAGTTTCATAGAAATTCCAGTATTCTGAAAACTCATAGGAATAATGTACTACAGCAGTATGATGGTCAATGTTTGTGAAAGTTACAGAAAAGAAATTTGAGTGGCCAGCAGAAATGATAAAATAAAAATGTGCTAATTAAAATAAGTAACAGATACTTAAAAATGTATTTGCTAGGGAGATTAAATGAGAGATAGAAAATACTTTTAGGGTATATCACTGTCCACCTTTCCTGAAGAAGGTATTTTTTGACATCAGGTGACCATACTATCACGAGGATTTGTGTCATGTTAATATGCTTAGATTTGTCCAGTAAATAATGGCTTTGTTCCATCTTTTAATAATCGTGTAATTATCCAGAAACATTCTACAGTAATAACATGACTAATCATAAAGCTAAGAAAGTGAAGACAGAGGTCCATGTGCAACAAATCACTAGCGGTCTGCTCTGGCTCAGAGTTTCTTGGCATATAGGTGCAGATTTCTACACCTCAGTATTTCCTTCAAACCATATTTCACAAATACCTCCTTTCAATTCAATACAGCAAATCAAGATCTGATTCTTCAGACTCTTCTTTCAGAAAATTTCTGTTTGATTGAATAGCCTGAGTATAAAACTGAAGCATATAATATCTCATAATAGGTCTATTATGTATACAGGCAATGTGGGAGCAAAAAGAAAGGCAAGGCTTTCTGGTTTCTGTACGCCACTTTGTAAGGCGGCATTCAAAAATGGATAGAATACATTTCATGGCATCTGTTAGTGCCAGGTCTGTGCCAAGTGGAGTCTTGCTGGCTGTGGCCCTGCAAGGGACACAGGAGTACCATGACTATATTTGGAAGCCTTGCAGTCTGCTCAGTTCACAAAAAAATCTGCTAGCTGGTGCCTGAGCTCAGAATAGGCAATGCCAGGGTGACACCTGCTGATGTTACACCTCGTTTCTAACTTACCCATCTGAGAAGCAGGGCTGACTGGATCATTTGTTCATCCAATTTTCCTGCTTTAGGTACTTTGTGATGCCTGTGCTGCATCTCTTGGGCTTCAAATGGGACACTGGTGACTTTGCTGTCCAGCTTTTAACCAAAGACCATGCCTTGATGTTTTATCACCAGGCCTATGAGAGACCAAGTTAACACTACAGCTTTCTCTTCTCACCACACAGTCATACAAGATGTGGACTAAGGCCAAATATATGACTCTAGGACTCCAGAGATATTTTTAATTGTATTTTTAATTTTTTTCTGGTCTTTTAAAGTATACTCTGTAAATACAGCAGTCCTGTGTGAAATCCAATACATGTGGCTCAAGACAACATTACATTCGTTGCCTAAATTTTAGGCAACACTAGAAACCTAAACTGAATTAACTGCTATTCAGTGCTCTGTTCTGCATTTCCTTGGGTGGTGCAGAACAGACCAGGGAAAAAAACAGTTCATGATTCAAAACATCATTTGTGGTATATACTATGTGCTGATGCCAAAACGGTCGACCCAAAACTCAGATTGTGAAACTGGGTACATTTCACAACAAGACTGTCAGCAACCTCACTGATTTCTTTTCTTTATGGGGTTTTGCCTGCATTAATGCAGTAGGTTTGGTTTCAGTGGTGGAGTTTTTGCTGGAATGGTTTTATTTTTTTCTGCTTTTTCTTTTGCAAGCTATTTAAAATATAGTAAATTTAAGGTAATGCTGTACACTTTTGATTTTCCAGTGATCCTTTAATTTTTTTCCTGCTCTGACAATTCTGGCCTTGCAAACCAGGAATGAACAAAGCCAAGAAAATGAATCAGGTCTGTAATTTATCAGAGTGCTTTTTCATTTTAGTTATCTTTAAATTGCCTTTTCACATAACAAAGTACCTTAAAGTGCAGCAAATTAAACCAACAATCATATCAGAACTCTTTCCATTGACAGAATACCACAAGTGAGTTATATATTGGAAGTTATATATATATATATACACCACCACCTCTGATACTGCAAGTGACATATAAAGCTTAATCATAATATTCTATATTAATCACAAAATTTTTTTACATTAAATTTTTTCATTCTCTTTGTTTTTATGTGTGAGGATTTTAAGTGTATATGAACGGAAATAATCAGAAGCTATTAAATACAACCAACTTTTTGTATAATAGGAAAAGGAAAGGGGGTTGCTTGACAGCCTGAATTGCTTCAAACAGGATAGAGATTCAAGATCCAGCTCCCAGAAAGACCAGCTTAATGTCCTGGACAGGAGGACATGTGATAAAGGGCAATCTGAAAATGGAATAGGAATGGGAAATGAAAACTATCGTATCTGTAGCCCTTTGAGGGACAAAGAGTGCAGGAACAAAGTTAAAATAACATCTTTGACTTGAATGATGTGGTAAAGGTCATTCTGCCTCTAACAGAACATATCAAAAGTGCATTAAGTCAGAGATTACCACAATTTTAACAGATTATAAAGAAATACTTTGAAAAGACCCTGGTATAAAAGCTTTTGATTACACTGAAGTGAAATCTGCAGGCCAAAATAGAAAGCATTTGTTTTATTGTAGCTGGAATTTCTCCATAATTGCCTGAATTACAGTTTTAGGTGAACATGTTACCACGCAAATTTGTACTCTGTGTTCCACTGATTTAATTGTTTTTGAGAACAGACTTATTTTTCACATTCATGTATTGTAATGACTAGACATCTCAAATGCAGTAGGAATAATTTTTCATATCTATGCACTTTTTGAATTCTAATTATACTGCATTTTGAAATTATGCATTTATTTCTCTCTGTATATGCATGTCTCTGTATGTAACTATATGTAAACATATAAATAAATTTATTTTCTTTAGGTGAACATTTAAATCTTGAAAAAAGATTTTTTAATAACAGTACATATAACAGAAATTAGTATGTCAGCCAGATAATTATTCTTTATTTCTAACAATGAATACCACAGTGTCACTGTTACAGTGATGGTATATTCAGATAGTAAATAGAACATACTACACTCAAAATACTGTATGAATAACCCCACTTATTTGTATTCACGAGTACTTTGCCAGTTCCCTACCTCCATTTCAAAATTCAGGGCAAACACAGACATTTAAATTAAAGGATCTGGACAATTTCCCAGTATCTTGTTCATTCATTAAACACATGCTGCTGCCTGATTTTTTGGAGAATCTCAGCTGCAATGATCATTGAATCTGTGCAGATTACTGGCCACATCACAGAGATTGTACTTATTGGAGGCATTAG